>CAJQUW010009219.1:0-310000 GCA_907163375.1 Prostheceraeus crozeri
TCGTTTGGTGCAAAGGTACTTTGGCACGCTGAACGGGTAGAATCTCGCGTTTATTTGACATCAGAGTTCCGAGATAGGTCAACTTTTGTCTCAGCAAGTCAGAGGCCAACGTAAAATTTGTGAAATAGCGATCTCCAGTGACGTTTCGGCCGGTTCCATAAAATGGAGCCACAAGATATTTGACAAGATTATTCACCTTGTTAGCTTCTTTGTAGGCTGCCATTGCATCAGGATTGTTCGGAGCTTTCAGTAAAGGACTACCGCGATAGAAATATCGGACTTCTCCATCAGCAACCCACCTAAACATTTCGCCGTACTTTCCCGGCTTTGATGGGTTATAAGTTCGGTGGGGTGACCTACAGCGTGATTTCACTAGCTGCTCATCTACAACAAGCGAAGAAGTTGTCACAAAATACAAAGGCAACAGACTGTTGAAGATGTTCCAAATTTCTCGAAATGCTGCATAGGTGTCGGTATTATACCTCTGAGCTCGGGTAGTAGAGTCATCAAATCGAATAACCTTGTTCCAGATCATGTACAGGTTTTTAGACATTTGTAAAAGTCACTTTCGTGTTCACCCCAAAGATCAGCTGTGGGTATTCTCTGATCATGATGCACACCACGGTAATAATGTACAGCGATGTACGCTCGAAGTTGTAAGACATCGAGCTGTATTTCAATACCAAGCGCATCTGCTTTCAGTTGACTATACTGAACAATTTTATCCAACATCACATCGGGAAAAAACAGATTCCATGTTTCCAACTTCGTATCCTTTCTGGCTTCTAAGGTTGGCCCCGACCTTTCTCTAACAACATTTTCCGCACCTCTGCGACCAGCTGGTGGAATGTAGCTCCATTGATGGCCGTTTTTATCTCTGACTTTCGACATCTCCATGATCCAGAGGTTCTTCGCAGCGTTCATTGAGGATCTTCTTGAGGATGTGGGTTCAATAATGTTGTATCATCGTCCTCATCATCTTCTGACCCACTCGATAATGCGTCGTCGGATTCTTCGGATGTATCGTCATCATACATAACGCGAAGTGCCTTCACCATAGCCGCACGTCGAGGTCGAGATGCCATGGTGTGAAGAAAGCAAATAATAGGAGGTAGACTGATTGAGTTGTCCTGACTTCACTGCGCTAGTGAACAGATGTCAGCCACACGAATCACAGGCTGTCATGCCTAGATCACGTGAAGAAATCGATGCGCACGCAGCAAGCCGTTCAACGCTGCCTAACAATAAGGTGCCCGGCCTGTAACTGTCTTTCTAGACATCTTTGCGCCGACACGACGCGCGCTGGTCAATGATCGCATTAGGTGCTTTGACATGAATCTCCTGTGACGTAGGTCTAAACATCTTAATTTGGCCTGACTGATGATATCACGGTGCAAAACATTAAAAGACACAAAGGTACCAAAGGAATTTCAGTTACCTTGGTACGGCGAGGGTTAAAAGGACTGGTTTTGCGTTCCCTGTACCAGCTAGGAAGTCATCAGCAGGAACTCAGGTAGGATTCGTGTTTCGGCCCCAATTCCTGAACACTCAAACCCATCTGAGCGGGGCCCTGCACAGTAAAACTGTACAGCTTCCACAGTCAAAAAAGTCGGGTTAGTCACAATCGGTGCAAGTCAAAATCGGCAAAAAAAGAAAATCTGATTATTCGGTTAGCAGAAAACTGAACTTAGAAAATTGTCTAGCTGAATACAGTCCAAATTTCAAAAGTAGCTCTTTATGCCTGTGTAAACATCTTTCTGCATTATTGATTAAAGAATCTTGATTATAGCCTCTAGCACAGGGGTGGACAAACCTTTTTCGCGTCGCGGGCCAGATTCTAAATGCTGGAGTCCAGCTGGGCCGCATCGAATTTTGAAATACATGTTTATATTATAACAAAAAATCTTCATTATTCAATTAAATGTTTAATAGTCTTAGTAATTATTTTTGTAGTAAATTTTTTGAAATAATTAATTACTAATTAGGAAATGCATTATTTCCTCTAATAATACTAAAGCTATAAGAAAAATTCCATAATAGATAACAAGAACATTACTTCATTTAAAAACTTGGAATAAACATGAAAAAGTTTCAATGGCTTTCCTGACATTGATGTCGTGTAGACAACAAAACAAGATCAAGTGGTAATTTGGATGTAGCGATGCGCAGGGTGCTTTCCAAATGTTTATCTGTAAGTCTTGTTCGATGATTGGTTACACAGTCATGCGAGATAATAACTGTCGCCATTGTACGCGCCAAACAGCGAAATACAAAGATGCGTTACAACGATTAGGGAACCGCTGCCGATAACAGATTGTTACTTAAATCCAAGAAGCGTTGCGAGAACTGCGATTTTATAGAACTCACACGGGAGTTCAATGTCCTCCATGTGATATATTCTGATATTCAGTATATCGATGGTAAATGGCATGTGAATAGATCAAATGACCATTTTCGAGTGAAAATCCTAAAATCTGGTGCTAAAGCTCCTTAAATCTTACGCCACACATATAGTCCCCAACCCAACGTCCCGACGGCTTACACGACCAATATCAGGAAAGAGAAAAGTTATGCTAGGTTCCAAGTGATACGCCAAAAACGAAGTTTCGTTGTAAAACTTTTGACAATTCATGTAAGAGAGTAACAGCTTGTCCTTAATGATCATATTGAGGTCATTCAGATGACTGTGATGTCTACCAAAAAGCCGAGATCAGCCAGCATAGATCCCGATAACGCATCCACATCCTTTTCCTTTGCAGATTTCCATCACTCACAGCACATCTCAGTAAGGTAGTCACCAGATCTTCCCAGTCATTGAAGGTGCTCCATCATTGTGCTAATTGCGGACTATTTTGCAAATATCCAATCCATATTTGTGATTGTATCGAACTGCCAAGATAAATCACCGCTGGTTATCTTTGTCGAAACAAAGAAACTTTTCTTCTTATCAAAACGATCATCGACGCCTCGTTATAAAAATAGCTAACTGAGCAGTGTTAGAGAGGTCAGTAGATTCGTCGACAGTAATTGAATAATGTGTAAATGTGGAGCATCGATCTTTCAAGGTTGTTGTGAAATCCTCAGCCACTTCATCAATTCTACGCGTAATCGTTTGTCTTGACAAACTCAACTTCCGAAATACGGAAGTCTTTTCGGGGCACAAAATATTGGCAACCGAATCCAAATATTCTTTCACGAATTCGCCATCAGCAAAGGGTTTGCATCTCTTAGCAATGATAGTTGCAACAGATAAACTTGCGTGCACAGAGACCTGAGAACTTTCATTCGACGATGTAAAGAGTTTTTGTTGGTAAAGCAATTTCTTGCGCAAATCAGATATTCCGATTTGCTAATTGAACAATAGCCTTGCAGATGCAGTCGACAAGAGAGTAACAGGCATTGATTACAGTGATTTCAACACACATCTACGCCGAACGCTGGTGTTCATTCATTAGGTGGTTAGTCACTTTCCCTTTCTCTAGTCTATCCTATCTCAATGGTTACTGTGCAGACAGCAATGAGAGTACTGTTAAAATATTTTTTCTTTCAATTCCTAAAACTGAAATAACGTCGAGTATAGTTAACTATATATCATCTGGGCCGCAAAACTGCAAAATTCAAAATTGTTAAGAGGGCCGCACAAGAACAAGTCGCGGGCCGCGGTTTGGCCACCCCTGCTCTAGCAACTAATAATCTGAAGGTCGAAGAAGCTTTTTTCATGAAATCATCCCCCACTTTGTACGGGATTGTATTTTCTGGGAATGCTAGGAGTGTAACAGCAAAGTTAAAATCGTCTACTTTTATGATACACAGAAGTTCGTAAACCATCATTAGTCATTAGTCAATTTAACATCTAGGTATTCAACCTCTTTGTTATTACTACCGTTTCTGCTCTCTTCCAAGCTACCGGGGGGCGGTTTTCTTTAAAAATGTTTTATAAAAGAGACTGTCACTTTCCTGGAACAGGAAAAGTTGCAGTTGCGTTATCAATCCAATAAGTAGATACGTAGCCAACCAAGTCATCCACCCAGGGATATTCATTCACTGGAGCTTCTATTATTTCCAGTCTCTCTTTGTTGTGAGTGCCGGGTCGATTTATTCTGACCTGCAAATCTTTGGATAGTAGCTTTCCTAGGCACCAATAATTGTGATCCTTCAGATGCAATCCATCTACATTCTTCATCAAAGACAACTAAATAAAATAAAAGGACATATATCAGAGCAATCTTAGGCGAGCCCATGTCTTAGGAAATCGATGAAATGACAGACAGTCTGATACCAATACATTGTTGACTTATAATGAATGCCAAGATTCTCTGGTGAAAGGTTTATCTCCTCTCATGAATAACATGCCGCTATACCTGCTGTCTTACTGAACTCAGCTGCGATGCAAAGACAACGGTAATTCGATGCAGAAAATAATCACTCGAGATATCGTTCAGACGGCTTCTATGTAACGAGATGTATTGGATAATAAACGAGCAAGTCCTGTTGTTCTTTAATTAGGTCAGTCATATATATTAATTCGCAATGCGAAAGGAAAAGGTCAGCCAAAAGAGGGCTGCAATTCCCTCCCATAGGTATTCCTTTAGTCTGACGAAACACGTGACCTGCAAAAGTGACGTACACTTCGTTAACTATAAATTCAATCGCTGCTTTAAACGATTTCTTATCATATACACTATGGCCTGCGTACTTAATACCGGACAAAAAAGTTTTGTCAAAATTGATGCACATATACTTTCTGTTTGAGTTATTGAAAATCAAATCTAAAAGGCTATTGATGTGTTTTAAAATTTCACTTCGATCTAAATTTGTATACAAATTAGAAAAATCGAACACTTGTACATTGTGCATCATTTAAATTACTAATTTTCAACAGAAATTCATCAGTAGAATTTATACTCCAATAGACATTTATCCCACTTTTTTTACAGATGGCTTCACAGTATCTCTTAAAATGTTTCCGTACTACTTCAGACCTTTGTTGAGTTTAACTGATAACTGTTTAGTTGTGCAGTTTTTCTCTCCTGCAATAAAGCGGAATTTGTACGGAGATTTATGAAGTTTAGGTAACCAATAAATTTTGGGCACTCGTAAGTTAGTATCAGTGCATCTAGTTTGAAACTTTTCTTTCATGACATCTTTATGTTTTGAAATTACAACATTAACTTCATCATCAATAGGTGTATAAGTAACATTACCCGTAGGTGCAAAGCTTGTTAAATCTCTCCAAGCTCTTTCAGCAAAATTTCAACGTAGAATTTTTTGCAGATGAACGCGAAATTGCAACTAGCTTTATCTACTGGAGCAATGATAAAATGACGGTGGATATATTTTATGTAATCATTTGAAAAGTAGCGTTCATCGTAATCATCTTCCTCTCTGGCATTTTTGCTGCTATGAATACAATGTTCAGTATTCTTATATAGATGAGCCCTGGCCAATGTCATAATTCTACTGCGCCAATCTTCGAAATCATTTGCGTCAATTTTAAGAGTTTTACTCTCCCTATTGATGTGTTTATCTAACGCGCTACCAATTGCATTCAATAGCTCCTTACGCGCTACCAATTGCATTCAATAGCTCGTTGTTACTGTGGGGCTCCGGTAGGCGATACTTGGTACCCAGATTTAGCAAATTTCTGATATCTTGATTACCGATAAACTTCAGATCTCCCGTAAATACATGTTTATAATAATTGTTCGTGAACTCTTTGTGTTCAGCGCACTTACAAGGGGTCTGAGCAATAGCTCTGATTCCTTCATTGTCTAATTCTTTAAGAAATCTGTTATAATTACAAAGTTTCAACGAGACAGGGTTATTTAGTGAAAAATAATATTTTTGAGGGTAGAGGTGTTGGACTTGAGCGGGTAACAGCCGACACACTATTATCATGCATAATGCTTGCCATATTCACAGTGTCCACCAACTTGCTCTTAAAGGGAAATGCGATGCTAGTTTTACCTTTCTTTTCATTTTGACTCGGCTTCCTGATAGAATTTTGGACATAGGCACATACTATGTAGGCGAAATCATTCCTTTCGTTGGTAACGAATTGTCCTAACATCTTTACATACATCAGACTTAGTGATTTCAATTTTCTATAAAATAATGTTGGTTTCTTAGCCGCAAAAAGAGAGCGTAATTCATGCAATGTTGCTTCATATTCGTTTGAGACACATCGTTTACGCTTCCTGTTTCTCATTCAATGACTACGCTTGCGTCTTGGAAGAGGACTACTGTAATAGTAGCTGCTTTCTACTGTGCCCTTAGAAACACATGCTCCTCCCGATAGTTTGTCATTTAAGCCTAGGGGATACAATGTGTTCATAGTTTTGTTGAAGAAGTCTTCCCTTTCTTGAAGCTTCGAAATAAGGTCATCTTTATCTTCATATTCACTAATCACATCAATGATTTGAATAGACAAATCACTAACACTGTGCTCATTTTCCCGAAAATGAGTCGCCAGATAAGTGTTCTTGCTAGCTGTATTAACACTAGAATTACCGATATTTCGATTTACCATTAACTACCAAAATGGGTCAATTGACCCAAGGCTATTAACCCACCCTATTTTGTTATAAAACACAGGCGACTGACACACCTAGGTTCATGACACTGCAAAACATGTCTTATGCTGCCAATGGCTTTGCACTAGCCTAACTAATATGATTGCTGAGATAAATGTAGTGTAGGTGAGCTATTGCATGTACATGTTCATATAGGTTTCATTGCATGACTGCTAAGATTGTAGCACAACTACGAAAATTCCACTAGACCCCATATCAGTGACCATTTTTGCAGTACAGAAAACTCGAGTTACAATTGCAAAACTGTTCATTCAAAAACACAAAACTTGTTTTAGTTGAAAAACAGGAACTTGCTGTGCAAGCATCCAGGTACAATATAGTTACAATAATATCCAGGTATATGACAACTCTGTAAGTAGACCTACATGCAAGTTCTACACACAGGAAGCGAGCATGTTCCACAAACAGCAGCCTTGCAAATATAACAAGTTGTCTTCGTTTTGTTCTTTTTGCAAAGATGACATCGAACTCTCTTTTCGATTGCTGTGTTGACTCACATCTGGCTGAGGGACCTGCAATGTTGTTGAGGAACATAACTTCTTGATCAATGCACCGATAAACTCTCGCCGATTTGTGATGCCCGGAAATTGGAGATCTTTCGCGATGACGGATGAGTTTAGCACTATTATCCAGCAGATTATAGAACACAGACAGTGGCCACCGACGGGTCGCAGCTTTCGTTGAATACATCCTTAGCATTTGATCTGGTGTGTCGACGCCATATTTGGTCTGGTTATAATCATTTATCGTCTCAGGAACTTGTTTTGAGTTATCCATTTTCGCACACTTGTGTTCCGTTGAAAAAAGCAAGACGACACGGTTTCGCTTCGCTTTGAAAGTCGTCAGGAGACATTCTCCGTCAGAAGATCGATAAAATTTTGCAGTTTTCAACGGAACATGTTTCGATAGAAGTTGCGTGGTTATCGCTCTTGGGATTTCTCGACGATTGGATCTAATAGTTCCAATGAGAGTCAGTTTATTTCTCAGCAGCTTTTCAGCGATAGGTACCGATGTGAAGAAGTTGTCAGTCGTAATTGACATCCCAGAACCGCTGTATCGTTCCGTTATGTGCATAACGACGGACTCAGCTACAGGTGTTGACTGAGGTCTACTGTCGTCTTTTCCGAAGTATGGCGTGGCTTTCAGAACGTACTTTGTTTTATTACGTCGCACATCAACCAGAACTTAATGCCAAATTTGTCGGGCTTCGGTGACATATATTGGATGAAAGGGCAACGGCACTTACAGGGGAACAGCTGTTCGTCCACCGTTGCCGATTCATGAGGGTTGAAGCAATCAGCTTGCCTGTCGATGACAGAGTCCCAAAGATCACGAATGGCAGCGAACTTGTCGATCGCTCTTCTTCGAGGTCGGCTAGCTTTATCATCAAAGCGAATCGATTCCTAGACATGGTATTGCGAAAAATGTCTCTACCGAACTCGATGCTCCACAAATTGTAGACAGTTTCATTTTTCCCATGTAAAAGCCCTCTGGCTACACACAAACCAAGGAAAGATAACAATTCTGACTTGGGTGATAGAAAAGTTCAAATCATCTTGACGGCGAGCTTCCGAAATGGTATAATCACAGATATTCAACACCCAGTCTCTGCCGAACAGTTCAAGAAAGATGTCGGCTTCATCATTCACACGATTTTTGATGAATGAGGTACTTCCAGGTCGATGATGAATAGTATTGTGAGCTTCGTATCTTCCAACCGTCGTTTCTCCGCTTGAAACCTCCTGCTACAGAGTGCCGTCAGCTCCTTGAAATGTAGGGCGGTGTCCGGTCACACGAGTTTGCACTGCGTCAGCCCCCTCGGAGTCTTCCTCATCAGACTCGCTGCCATTGTATTCGAATAGACCTTCCTGCTTTGGCTCATCTTCGGTGACCATTTCGTCGCAGTTATCTTCTTCATCGGTGTCGACGTCGACCAGAAATCTTTCAACTGCCACTTCCGCACAAAATCGTCGAGGTCGAGTAGCCATCACGAAGGAAAAGCGAAGAAAGAAACAGATGTGTCATCCTATTTTCGTTTATCAGTTATCACTTCGAGGCAGTCGAAGCGCTTTGCTATTGGCTGTTTACACAGAGATAGATTGGGTGGGTGGGCGTCTGTCTGCCTAGAGAAGACGTAGCAGCGAATTCTCTTGTTCGTGACGGCAACAGCCAGTTCTCCCCTGACCTGCTGACTTGACAACGCGACAATACACCAGGTGAGGGCGCTAAGCGCAGCTATCTCGATGAAGGATTCCGCATTCATAGTGTGTCAATAGCATTGAGACGGTGGTAGTGTGGTACTCAACTTCGATCGCCTGCTAAATCCTACAATTTTGTTCGAACACCCTCGCATGATCGAGATGAATTGTAGAAGAAGATCTGAATTTTCAACTGCCACTGGAATAATTGAATCGGACAGTCCTTCTGGAATCTACGGCCACCCGCGTCCTACATCTAGTGTGATTTTCATATCTCAGCAATACATTGTGCTTCAGAGCTTGACCCGTCTTACTAGGCCGCCGTGTTGCCCACTGGGATTTCGCCATGTCTCTTCTAGACAGAGGAGCGAAACAGGTCCATTTCAATGGCTGTTTAGTGTCCCGATGTGTTCAGGGAAATAATCTCAGTGGCGAGAAGTGCAACACTGCAGTCTGATGAATTGCAGCGCAACATATTAGCGTGATCAGTGTGACTTTCAGGCAGTTCGATCAGTGACAAAGCACATCCTTTTCTAATGGGTCAATTGACCCCAGTTGGTAGTTGATGTACAATCGGTCTCTATTTCTATATCTATGGCACGAACTGACAATTTAACATGCGCATAGTACTTTCGACATGTAGTTAGAAAAAGTCAATTAGTGAAAACTCATTGACTTATAACGCTTATATATATTATATAAATACAAGGTGATCCAGAAGTAGTCTACTGGTTTCAACTAGCTGTAATTTCTTTAGTACTGCAGATATCAACTTGAAATTTGCTGTGCTTAGGCTGAAGACTGGGAAATTTTGCCTGACAAATCCCTCGTCTATGATAACAGATAAAAGATCTAGTAAAATACATGTAAAAATTATACATTTCCATTAATTAAGAAGTCTCGATAATTTAGCTTAAAAAATATAATTACTAATTAGTCATTAATGCCTGAGTAGTGTCATTCAATATGTCTTCCCTCGACTTGGAGTAGGTGCTGCAGACGACTTTCAAATGCAGTGATAGCATTCCTTCGTGTTTGAGGTGAAATTCTTCTTATTTCCAGCTCAATACGTCTCCTCAACTCATTCAGATTGGCAATGTGAGTTGCAATAAGCACACATTGTGATCTTTTTCTCTGGGCCACCGAATATGAACTTCGTTTGGTGCAAAGGTACTTTGGCACGCTGAACGGGTAGAATCTCGCGTTTATTTGACATCAGAGTTCCGAGATAGGTCAACTTTTGTCTCAGCAAGTCAGAGGCCAACGTAAAATTTGTGAAATAGCGATCTCCAGTGACGTTTCGGCCGGTTCCATAAAATGGAGCCACAAGATATTTGACAAGATTATTCACTTTGTTAGCTTCTTTGTAGGCTGCCATTGCATCAGATTGTTCGGAGCTTGCAGTAAAGGACTACCGCGATAGAAATAATCGTACTTCTCCATCAGCACAACCCACCTAAACATTTCGCCGTACTTTCCCGGCTTTGATGGGTTATAAGTTCGGTGGTGACCTACAGCGTGATTTCACTAGCTGCTCATCTACAACAAGCGAAGAAGTTGTCACAAAATACAAAGGCAACAGACTGTTGAAGATGTTCCAAATTTCTCGAAATGCTGCATAGGTGTCGGTATTATACCTCTGAGCTCGGGTAGTAGAGTCATCAAATCGAATAACCTTGTTCCAATCATTACAGGTTTTTAGACATTTGTAAAAGTCACTTTCGTGTTCACCCCAAAGATCAGCTGTGGGTATTCTCTGATCATGATGCACACCACGGTAATAATGTACAGCGATGTACGTTCGAAGTTGTAAGACATCGAGCTGTATTTCAATACCAAGCGCATCTGCTTTCAGTTGACTATACTGAACAATTTTATCCAACATCACATCGGGAAAAAACAGATTCCATGTTTCCAACTTCGTATCCTTTCTGGCGTCTAAGGTTGGCCCCGACCTTCCGCACCTCTGCGACCAGCTGCTGGTGGAATGTAGCTCCATTGATGGCCGTTTTTATCTCTGACTTTCGACATCTCCATGATCCAGAGGTTCTTCGCAGCGTTCATTCTCTTCTTGAAGATGTGGGTTCAATAATGTTGTATCATCATCCTCATTATCTTCTGACCCACTCGATGCGTCGTCGGATTCTTCGGATGTATCGTCATCATACATAACGCGAAGTGCCTGCACCATAGCCGCACGTCGAGGTCGAGATGCCATGGTATGAAGAAAGCAAATAATAGGAGGTAGACTGATTGAGTTGTCCTGACTTCACTGCGCTAGTGAACAGATGTCAGCCACACGAATCACAGCTGTCATGCCTAGATCACGTGAAGAAATCGATGCGCACGCAGCAAGCCGTTCAACGCTGCCTAACAATAAGGTGCCCGGCCTGTAACTGTCTTTCTAGACATCTTTGCGCCGACACGACGCGCGCTGGTGAATGATCGCATTAGGTGCTTTGACATGAATCTCCTGTGACGTAGGTCTAAACATCTTAATTTGGCCTAACTGATAATATCACGGTGCAAAACATTAAAAGACACAAAGGTACCAAAGGAATTTCAGTTACCTTGGTAGGGCGAGGGTTAAAAGGACTGGTTTTGCGTTCCCTGTACCAGCTAGGAAGTCATCAGCAGGAACTCAGGTAGGATTCGTGTTTCGGCCCCAATTCCTGAACACTCAAACCCATCTGAGCGGGGCCCTGCACAGTAAAACTGTACAGCTTCCACAGTCAAAAAAGCCGGTTAGTCACAATCGGTGCAAGTCAAAATCGGCAAAAAAAGAAAATCTGATTATTCGGTTAGCAGAAAACTGAACTTAGAAAATTGTCTAGCTGAATACAGTCCAAATTTCGAAAGTAGCTCTTTATGCCTGTGTAAACATCTTTCTGCATTATTGATTAAAGAATCTTGATTATAGCCTCTAGCACAGGGGTGGCCAACCTTTTTCGCGTCGCGGGCCAGATTCTAAATGCTGGAGTCGAGCTGGGCCGCATCGAATTTTGAAATACATGTTTATATTATAACAAAAAATCTTCATTATTCAATTAAATGTTTAATAGTCTTAGTAATTATTTTTGTAGTACATTTTTTGAAATAATTAATTACTAATTAGGAAATGCATTATTTCCTCTAATAATACTAAAGCTATAAGAAAAATTCCATAATAGATAACAAGAACATTACTTCATTTAAAAACTTGGAATAAACATGAAAAAGTTTCAATGGCTTTCCTGACATTGATGTCGTGTAGACAACAAAACAAGATCAAGTGGTAATTTGGATGTAGCGATGCGCAGGGTGCTTTCCAAATGTTTATCTGTAAGTCTTGTTCGATGATTTTTTTTACACATTTCATTCGAGATAATAGCTGTTCGCCATTGTACGTCGTTCCAAACAGCGAAGATACAAAGATGGCGTTATCAACGATTAGTGGGAACCGCTGCCGAGGAACATATTTGTTACAAAAATCCAAGATATCTGTTGCGAGGAACTTCGATTTTATGAGAGACTCACACTGGAGTTCAATGGCCTCCATTTGATTATATTCTGGAAGTTCAGTTATATCGATGGTAAATGGCGATGTGAATAGATCAAATGACCATTTTCGGAAGTGAAAATCTTTAAATCTGGTGCTAAATTCGTCCATTAAAGTCGTTAGCGCCACACAGTAATGTCCAACGTCCGACGGCTTACAGCTTCCAAGTATCGGGAAATGAGAAAAGTTATGATTTTCCAAGTGATGACGCCAAAAACGAAGTTTCGTTGAAAAAGCTTTGACATGGTCATGTAAGGAGGTGATTAACTGATCTTTTCCTTAAAGATTCAAATTGAGGTCATTCAGATGACTGGTGATGTCTACCAAAAAGCCGAGATCAGCCAGCCATTGAGGATCCGATAACTCTTCCACATCTTTTCCTTTGCATATTTCCAGTCACTTCAGCATCACTTCTCAGTAAGGTAGTCAGGCCAGAGTGCTTCCCAGTCATTGAAGGAGCTCCATCAGTTGCAATTGCGGACATTTTGCAAATATCCAATCCATATTTTGAGATTGTATTCGTAACTGCCGAATATAAATCACGCGCTGTTGTCGTATCTTTTAGCGAAACCAAAGAAAGCATTTCTTCGGTTATCAGAAAGCTATCATCGACGCCTCTTATAAAAATAGCTAACTGAGCAGTGTTAGAGAGGTCAGTAGATTCGTCGACAGTAATTGAATAATGTGTAAATGTGGAGCATCGATCTTTCAAGGTTGTTGTGAAATCCTCAGCCACTTCATCAATTCTACGCGTAATCGTTTGTCTTGACAAACTCAACTTCCGAAATACGGAAGTCTTTTCGGGGCACAAAATATTGGCAACCGAATCCAAACATTCATAACTCCTTCAAAACTCCATTTTAACTTCTCTTCTCATTCAATTCTCCACACAAAATCCCATCAATAATCCACTAATCAACAAATTAATCCTCTATCTATCATCTCACTTAAACCAACATATCACTCTCTTTATTAACCTCTTAAATTAATAATTAACCCTCAAAAACTAATCTTCATCTAACCACTCACAACTCAATACCAATCCCACAATTCAATCCTCAATTCCTATCCCTCATATACTACTCCCTCAATCAAACTATAAAACCCCCCCACTACCTCCTCCTCATTATAACAACTCAAATATATTAACTATCCCAAACCAAAACATCACTACAACACACAACCCTTAATCCATCATCTCCCTCATCTCAAAAATAACCCACAAAATAAAATACCCAACTCACCCCCATCCACCCCTACTAACTCACACTAAACCTATAATATCAACTTCATAACCATATAATAATCCTTCAACCACCAATACACACCCTAAATCTAAACTTTTCACCTCCCACCTACTTTACTACTAATATTATCCCCCCCCCTAATTCTTCCATTATAATAAAACTCTCACATCATAACCAATATCAAACATACTCATAAATTTAACTTCATCTCAAAAATCCTCTCTTTCACTCACCCTCCTTTAAATATTTCAATACTAATACCATTTATTAACTATACAATTTTCTTTAACAAAACCTCAACCCCCCACCTCCCCCTCCACCTCAACTTTAAAATTAACAAAAACATAACCCCCCCCCCCCTCCCCTCCCCCCCCCCCCCCCCCCCCCCCCCCCCTCTCCCCCCACCCCCCCCCCCTTCACCTATCCCAATCACTACCAACTTCCCCACCCCCCCCCATAACTCGCATTTACAACCACCCAATATTACAACCACCTAAACAGATATTCTCTCCCAATACTCCTTTAAATGTGTTTATATTTGAGAATATTATCGAATTATGTTTTATAAAAGAGACTGTCACTTTCCTGGAACAGGAAAAGTTGCAGTTGCGTTATCAATCCAATAAGTAGATACGTAGCCAACCAAGTCATCCACCCAGGGATATTCATTCACTGGAGCTTCTATTATTTCCAGTCTCTCTTTGTTGTGAGTGCCGGGTCGATTTATTCTGACCTGCAAATCTTTGGATAGTAGCTTTCCTAGGCACCAATAATTGTGATCCTTCAGATGCAATCCATCTACATTCTTCATCAAAGACAACTAAATAAAATAAAAGGACATATATCAGAGCAATCTTAGGCGAGCCCATGTCTTAGGAAATCGATGAAATGACAGACAGTCTGATACCAATACATTGTTGACTTATAATGAATGCCAAGATTCTCTGGTGAAAGGTTTATCTCCTCTCATGAATAACATGCCGCTATACCTGCTGTCTTACTGAACTCAGCTGCGATGCAAAGACAACGGTAATTCGATGCTGAAAATAATCACTCGAGATATCGTTCAGACGGCTTTCTACGTCTTGATACTGTTCCATATTTTGAATATCGGAAACTGTTTACATCCAAATACTCTACACATTTGTCGTCATGCCCACTGCGACTAGCTTCCAGACTATCAGGATAAATCAATGGGATTCTCGAACCAAAGCTCGTGTAGTTGATAATGCAGATGTCATCTATGTAACGAGATGTATTGGATAATAAACGAGCAAGTCCTGTTGTTCTTTAATTAGGTCAGTCATATATATTAATTCGCAATGCGAAAGGAAAAGGTCAGCCAAAAGAGGGCTGCAATTCCCTCCCATAGGTATTCCTTTAGTCTGACGAAACACGTGACCTGCAAAAGTGACGTACACTTCGTTAACTATAAATTCAATCGCTGCTTTAAACGATTTCTTATCATATACACTATGGCCTGCGTACTTAATACCGGACAAAAAAGTTTTGTCAAAACTGATGCACATATACTTTCTGTTTGAGTTATTGAAAATCAAATCTAAAAGGCTATTGATGTGTTTTAAAATTTCACTTCGATCTAAATTTGTATACAAATTAGAAAAATCGAACACTTGTACATTGTGCATCATTTAAATTACTAATTTTCAACAGAAATTCATCAGTAGAATTTATACTCCAATAGACATTTATCCCACTTTTTTTACAGATGGCTTCACAGTATCTCTTAAAATGTTTCCGTACTACTTTCAGACCTTTGTTGAGTTTAACTGATAACTGTTTAGTTGTGCAGTTTTTCTCTCCTGCAATAAAGCGGAATTTGTACGGAGATTTATGAAGTTTAGGTAACCAATAAATTTTGGGCACTCGTAAGTTAGTATCAGTGCATCTAGTTTGAAACTTTTCTTTCATGACATCTTTATGTTTTGAAATTACAACATTAACTTCATCATCAATAGGTGTATAAGTAACATTACCCGTAGGTGCAAAGCTTGTTAAATCGAAACCAAGCTCTTTCAGCAAAATTTCAACGTAGAATTTTTTGCAGATGAACGCGAAATTGCAACTAGCTTTATCTACTGGAGCAATGATAAAATGACGGTGGATATATTTTATGTAATCATTTGAAAAGTAGCGTTCATCGTAATCATCTTCCTCTCTGGCATTTTTGCTGCTATGATTACAAATGTTCATATTCTTATATAGATGAGCCCCTGGCCAATGTCATAATTTTACTGCGCCAATCTTCGAATCATTTACGTCAATTTTTAAGAGTTTTACTCTCCCTATTGATTGTTTATCTAACGCTCTAAACCCAATTGCATTCAATAAGCTCCTTATACAGCGCTACCAATAGCAATTCAATAGATCGTTGCTACTGAGGGCTCCGGTATGAGCGATACTTGGTACCACAGATTTAGCAAATTTCTGATATCTTGATATACCGATAAACTTCAGATCTTCCCGTAGAATACATGTTTATAATAAATGTTCGTGAACTCTTTGTGTTCAGCGCACTTACAAGGGGTCCTGAGCAATAGCTTCTGATTCCTTCATTGTCATAATTCTTTAAAAGAAAATCTGTTATAGATTTACAAAGATTTTCAACGAGACAAGGGTTATTTAGTGAAAATAAAAAATTAATTTTTTTGAGGGTAAGGTTGTTGAAGCTTGAGCGGGTAACCAGCCGACACACTATTATTCATGCATAATGCTTATGCCATATTCACAGTGTCCACCAACTTGCTCCTTTAAAGAAGGAAAAGCGAAAGCTAGTTTTATCTTTCTTTTTCATTTTTGACTCGGCTTCCCTGATAGAATTTTGGACATATGGCACCATACTATGCTAGGCGAAATCCATTCCTTTCGTTGGTAACGAATTGTCCTAACATCTTTACCATACATCGGACTTAGTGATTTCAATTTTCTATAAAATAATGTTTTGGTTTCTTAGCCGTAAAAAATCAAAAAGAAGAGCGTAATTCATGCAATGTGTCTTCATCCATATTCCCATTGAGACACATCACTATCGTTTACGCTTTCCTGTTTTCCTCATTCCATTGACTACGAACTCGTGCGTTCTTGGAAAGAGGACTACTCGTAATAGTAGCTGCTCTTCTACTGTGCCCTTAGAAACACATGCTCCTCCCGATAGTTTGTTGCATTTTAAATAGCCCCTAGAGGGATACAATGTGTTCATAAGTTTTGTTGAAGAAGTCTTCCTTCTTTCTTGAACGCTTCGAAAGTAAGGGTCATCTTTTATCTTCATATTCACTAATCCACATCAATGATTTTGAATAGACCAAATTCACTAACACTGTGCTCATATATTTTCTCCCCGAAAATGAGTCGCCAGAATAAGTGTTTCTTGCTAGCTTATTAACACTAGAATTTAACCCGTATATTTCGATTTTACCATTAACTACCAAAATGGGTCAATTGAACCACAAGGCTATTAACCCACCCTAATTTGTTATAAAACACAGGCGACTGACACACCTAGGTTCCATGACACTGTAAAACTAAACTGCAAAAACATGTTCTGATGCTGCCAATAGGCTTTGCACTAGCCTAACTAATATGATTGCATTCTGAGTATAAATGTAGTGTAGGCTTGTATGCATCAGTGTAGTACGTTTGCACTTAGTTGGTAGGTGAGCTATTTGTGCATTTACATGTTCTATATAGGTTTCATTGCATGAACTGCTAAGATTTGTGAGCAACAACTACGAAAAATTCCTCCACTAGACCCCATATCATTGACCATTTTTGCAGTACAGAAAACTCGAGTTACAATTGCAAAACTGTTTCATTCTAGTAAAACAAAAAACACAAAACTTGTTTTATAGAGTTGAAAAACAGGAACTCTGCTGTGCAAGCAACCAGGTACAAATATAGTTTACAATAAATATCCAGGTATATGACAACACTGTAAGTACGATCGCTACATGCAAGTTTTCTAACACACAGGAAAGCGAGCATGTTCCACAAACAGCAGCCTTGCAAATATAACAAGATTGTCTTCTGTTTTTGTATGCTTTTTGCAAAGATGTACAATCGAACTCTCTTATTTCCGATTGCTGTTGTTTGACTCACATCTGGACTGAGGGACCTGCAATGGCATGTTGAGGAACATAACTTCTTGATCAATGCACCGATAAACTCTCCGCCGATCTTGTGAATGGCCCGGAAATTGGAGATCTTTCGCGATGAAACAGGATGAGTTTAAGCACTATTATCCAGCAGATTATAGAACGACAGACAGTGGCCACCGACGGTCGCAGCTTTCGTTGAATACATCCTTACATTTGATCTGGTGTGTCGACGCCATATTTGGTCTGGTTATAAATCATTTATCGTCTCAGGAACTTGTTTTTTGAGTTATGCCATTTTCGCACACTTGTGTTCCGTTGAAAAAAGCAAGACGACAACGGTTTCGCTTCGCTTTGAAAGTCGTCAGGAGACGCGAGAGCGAGCCGTCAGAAAGATCGAATAAAATTTTGCCAGTTTTCAAAACGAACATGTTCGATAGAAGTTGCGTTGGTTTATCGCTCTTGGGATTTCTCGACGATAGGATCTAATAGTTCCAACATGAGAGTCAGGTTATTTCTCAGCAGCTTTTCAGCGATAGGTAACCGATGTGAAGAAGTTGACAGTCGTAATTTTGAACATCCCAGAACCGCTGTATCTGTTCCGTTATGTGCATAAACGACGGACCTCAGCTACAGGTGTTGACTGAGGTCTACTGTCGTCTTTTTCCGAAGTATGGCGTGGCTTTCAGACACGTACTTTGTTTTAATTACGTCGCACATCAACCAGAACTTAATGCCAAATTTGTCGGGCTTCGTGACATATATTGGATGAAAGGGCAACGGCACTTTACAGGGGAACAAACAGCACTGTTCGTCCACCGTTCGCCGATTCATGATTGGTTGAAGCAACTCAGCTTTAGCCTGTCGATGACAGAGTCCCCAAAGATCATGGCGAATGGCAGGCGAACTTGTCGATCGCTCTTCTTCGAGGTCGGCTAGCTTTATCATCAAAGCGAATCGATTCCTAGACATGGTATTGCGAAAAATGTCTCTACCGAACTCGATGCTCCACAAATTGTAGACAGTTTCATTTTTCCCATGTAAAAGCCCTCTGGCTACACACAAACCAAGGAAAGATAACAATTCTGACTTGGGTGATAGAAAAGTTCAAATCATCTTGACGGCGAGCTTCCGAAATGGTATAATCACAGATATTCAACACCCAGTCTCTGCCGAACAGTTCAAGAAAGATGTCGGCTTCATCATTCACACGATTTTTGATGAATGAGGTACTTCCAGGTCGATGATGAATAGTATTGTGAGCTTCGTATCTTCCAACCGTCGCACAGTGGGCCAGATTTCGCTGTAGCTGGCCAAAAATATTTTCTCAAATACTACCGTAAAGATTAATGAGGTTCATGTTTATCTCCACTAAATCGACCACGAGGATTTCAATGGTGATATTTTTCCATAGCAACGGTTGCTAGGGGGCCCATTTCTGCATAGCAACCAGAAAACTAAGCAAGCTACGGTCTCCATTCTTACACCTACCCCCACTAAATCGACCACGAAGATTTCAATGGTGATATTTTTTCATAGCAAGCGGTTTGCTAGGGGGTCCATTTCTGCATAGCTAACCAGAAAACTAAGCAAGCTACGGTCCTCCATTCTTACACCTACCCCCACTAAATCGACCACGAGGATTTCAATGGTGATATTTTTGCATATCAAACGGTTGCTAGGGGCCCGCCCATATCTGCATAGCAACCAGAAAACTTAAGCAAGCTAACGGTCTCCAATTTCTTACACCTATGGAACCACACCCAACCCACTAAATCGACCACGAGGGTTTCAATAGTAATAAT
The DNA here is from genome assembly GCA_907163375.1 of Prostheceraeus crozeri. Classification (NCBI taxonomy): domain Eukaryota; kingdom Metazoa; phylum Platyhelminthes; order Polycladida; family Euryleptidae; genus Prostheceraeus; species Prostheceraeus crozeri. The sequence goes on from CAJQUW010009219.1 coordinate 19,494, forward strand.
TTTTTACAATAACAACGGTTGCTGGGGAACTAGTTTTACGTTTTAGTATGAAAATGATTTCTTACATGAAATGTCTGTAATAGAGTAGGCCCTACATAATGTAGGTAAAGCTTATTTCCAATTTACTAGGCCTATATCTAGATGATAAAACGTCCATTCAAAATAAAAACCATTATGTATTTACATCATCTTTCTTTGCTTACCGAGACGGTAATCAGGTCACAAGTCTAAAATGATGCGGGAAATTTGGTTCCTTGAACAAGGCGATTGCCATCCGAAGAAAATGGGGTACGTGTCTGTCCGAGTTTTGTTTTCCGGTAACTGCTTATGATGGGGTCGGATGAGCAGATCAAGCGCCTAAAGATGTCCTCATTTGTGAAGATAATTTATCGAAATTATTAAGAATGAAAGGAGGAAGATTAAAGGAAGATTCTTACAAATTCAATCATTTATATGCTGTTTTAAAGGCCTATCCTACTCAATGAATTTGCTCTAGGTTTCTGGCTTATATGGAACCATATCCAGTTTGAACAAACGTTCCTATGATAAATAGTGCGCTTAAAGCCATTATATTTAATATAGTAGAGGTTGTCTGCAGTTTTAATTTGACTTTTTGTTGAATACATTTTTGCAATTTAATTGAATGAGAAAAATGTTGACTTTTCACCTTATCACACTACTTACATGTAAATTTAATTAACTGAGCTGCCACTGGCCATGGGGCAAATTCGAGCAAAATTTACACTTATTTTCTGAAAGTAGACACCTCATGGAGTACTTCGATGCGTATTAGGACACCGAACATTGAAAAACATCAATAAATTTCTTGTACTATCTTTACCAAGCAAGTTTTTGAAAAATAAGCGTATTTTCCTATCAACACATATACTACTTACGGTAATGATATAAGGTACTTGTAAATATGGTACATGGATGTGATTACACTTACACAAAGCTTATACCCATATAAATGTTTGGTAAAAATTACAAATTGATAGAGTGAATACTTTTATAGGTATAGCATCATTAACAATCACTAATATTATTTGGATTATTTTTTTTAAGAAAACGGATTTTCAGATATTATTAAAATGTGGATTTTTCTCGGATCCTACACCATAACTGAGTAAAAAAAGCGAATTTAATGCCTCATTCCAGAGGTTCACGGGTATTATGAACAAAAAAAATCGTAAAACCAATTGAATTTGCGAATTTCGATTTTCGTATTTTTGGCCACCCTCTGGCCCACTGTGCGTCGTTTCTCCGCTTGAAACCTCCTGCTACAGAGTGCCGTCAGCTCCTTGAAATGTAGGGCGGTGTCCGGTCACACGAGTTTGCACTGCGTCAGCCCCCTCGGAGTCTTCCTCATCAGACTCGCTGCCATTGTATTCGAATAGACCTTCCTGCTTTGGCTCATCTTCGGTGACCATTTCGTCGCAGTTATCTTCTTCATCGGTGTCGACGTCGACCAGAAATCTTTCAACTGCCACTTCCGCACAAAATCGTCGAGGTCGAGTAGCCATCACGAAGGAAAAGCGAAGAAAGAAACAGATGTGTCATCCTATTTTCGTTTATCAGTTATCACTTCGAGGCAGTCGAAGCGCTTTGCTATTGGCTGTTTACACAGAGATAGATTGGGTGGGTGGGCGTCTGTCTGCCTAGAGAAGACGTAGCAGCGAATTCTCTTGTTCGTGACGGCAACAGCCAGTTCTCCCCGGACCTGCTGACTTGACAACGCGACAATACACCAGGTGAGGGCGCTAAGCGCAGCTATCTCGATGAAGGATTCCGCATTCATAGTGTGTCAATAGCATTGAGACGGTGGTAGTGTGGTACTCAACTTCGATCGCCTGCTAAATCCTACAATTTTGTTCGAACACCCTCGCATGATCGAGATGAATTGTAGAAGAAGATCTGAATTTTCAACTGCCACTGGAATAATTGGAATCGGACAGTCCTTCTGGAATCTACGGCCACCCGCGTCTACATCTAGTGTGATTTTCATATCTCAGCAATACATTGTGCTTCAGAGCTTGACCCGTCTTACTAGGCCGCCGTGTTGCCACTGGGATTTCGCCATGTCTCTTCTAGACAGAGGAGCGAAACATGTCCATTTCAATGGCTGTTTAGTGTCCCGATGTGTTCAGGGGAAATAATCTCAGTGGCGAGAAGTGCAACACTGCAGTCTGATGAATTGCAGCGCAACATATTAGCGTGATCAGTGTGACTTTCAGGCAGTTCGATCAGTGACAAAGCACATCCTTTTCTAATGGGTCAATTGACCCCAGTTGGTAGTTGATGTACAATCGGTCTCTATTTCTATATCTATGGCACGAACTGACAATTTAACATGCGCATAGTACTTTCGACATGTAGTTAGAAAAAGTCAATTAGTGAAAACTCATTGACTTATAACGCTTATATATATTATATAAATACAAGGTGATCCAGAAGTAGTCTACTGGTTTCAACTAGCTGTAATTTCTTTAGTACTGCAGATATCAACTTGAAATTTGCTGTGCTTAGGCTGAAGACTGGGAAATTTTGCCTGACAAATCCCTCGTCTATGATAACAGATAAAAGATCTAGTAAAATACATGTAAAAATTATACATTTCCATTAATTAAGAAGTCTCGATAATTTAGCTTAAAAAATATAATTACTAATTAGTCATTAATGCCTGAGTAGTGTCATTCAATATGTCTTCCCTCGACTTGGAGTAGGTGCTGCAGACGACTTTCAAATGCAGTGATAGCATTCCTTCGTGTTTGAGGTGAAATTCTTCTTATTTCCAGCTCAATACGTCTCCTCAACTCATTCAGATTGGCAATGTGAGTTGTGTAAACTTTCGCTTTGATGTCGCCCCAAAGCCAGAAGTCAAGGGGTGTTAAGTCTGGACTCCGATCTGGCCAGTGGATATCTCCCCTCCGTGAAATTAGTCTGCCGGGGAAGATGTCGCGGAGAGACTCGCACGCAATCTTCGAAGTATGGGGTGTAGCACCGTCCTGCTGGAAGAAAAGCGTACCATTCTCAAAGGGTTCGAATTGCTGCAGTTGAGGGTATAGCCATGTCTCAAGCATTTTCCTGTAGCCTTGGCCATCAACGTTGGCGTAATTTCCTTTGTCGTCGGTAAAGAAACATGGACCGAATATGCGATCCCATGTTACACCCACCCAGACACAGACTTTTGGCGAGTGTAGAGGCTTTTCGATAGTGAAATTCGGATCGGAAAGAGTATAATAACGGGTATTCCACTTGTTTACTCCACCACACGTGTGGAACATTGCTTCATCACTGAAAAGAATTTGCCGGAAAAAGTTAGGATTGCGTTCGAGTTCATTTAACATTTCTGAAGCAAAGTCAACACGATTTCATGATCCTCCTCATTCATGGAATGGACGGCTGGTAGTCTATAGGGATGGAATTTCGCCTCCTTGAGTATGCGATTCACAGTAGGCTGCGATAAGTTGTGCTCGATCGATAAAACGGCGCAGTGAAGTCTGAGGATTATCTTCAATGGATTGAAGGACACGAGAAACGTTCTCATCGCTCCTTGCGTCACGGTCGCGTCCATTCCTCGGTAATGATGCCAGTCCTAATGTGTGGCATCTTCTTGGGCTTTTCGGATGGTAGCCGGACAGGGTCGCGGATCACGTGATCTGAGTCCAAAACGCTTCGCGAATTCTCTCTGCACTGTCGTTGCACTATCGTGTGTATCCATCAAATGAGCTAAGAAATAGCGTTCCACTGGAGTACGGCGTTCCATAGCTGACACAATGCTTCTGTCTACTGAACAAGAATGAATAAAAGAGAACGATTCACAGATTCAATTTTGAACTTGAAGCTTAAGCTATCGATTGACAATTATTGTTGATGAATAAGAGACGACATGAGTGAATTTACATAGATAGCTGATGGCATATGACATAGAAAGCTAACACTTGAAGAGTTGAAACACTGTGGTTGCTTGCAATGCACATAATTGACGATGAAAAGCAGTGTGAGAAACTTCAAATGACTTCATTACTTAAAATCTGCGATTATTGCAGGTGTTAATAGCACATGTACATGTACATGTATTTTACTAGATCTTTTATCTGTTATCATAGACGAGGGATTTGTCAGGCAAAATTTCCCAGTCTTCTGCCTAAGCACAACAAATTTCAAGTTGATATCTGCAGTACTAAAGAAATTACAGCTAGTTGAAACCAGTAGACTACTTCTGAATCACCTTATATAAATATAATAAGATAAGAAGACCAGAGGTTTCCAAAATAAATGTATTCCCCGACTAGTTTCATCAGCTACCGCTGACTTCTCAAGGGGACTGGGAAATGAAATGAGGGAGGATACATAGTAATTAAACATGTACTAAAATCATACACAAAATTCAAAATCAATGAGAGGCATTGAGTGTCGGTTGATATCTTTGGATGAAATCAGATTCAACCCTCTCCCTGTCTGATTTCTTGAAAGTGGGAGGCATCTTATAAAAAGGTAACACTAGGAACTTGATATCGTTGTTCTTTGCACATCTGGTCACGTGTTTACTTACAGGTAGGATGGAATACCTGGCATCAAGCACTTGTTGTCGGTGTACTGTCATTCGGTGACGAAGGCTGTCTCCGGTTTGTCCGATGTAGTACTCGTTACACCCTGTACATGTTAACTTATAGATGACATTAGTTGACAAACAAGACATGTTAGATCTTATTTCGAAAACAATGTTAGTGTCACCGACTTTAAAAATTGTACTCTTTCCTGTCATAAGAATGTCACAGCACTTACAAAGAGGCTCCTCACATTTATGAACACCAGTGATCGTGCAGCGGTTATTTCTGCTAAGGATACGTAAAAAGGGTTTGGGTTGTCGGAAAGTTCTTCTTACTTTTTTTATCTTTAAAACTTTTACATACTGAAAGGGAATTCACTGCTGGAGATATGACCTGGTTAAAGATGCTTGGGTTATTCGGATTAAATGTTTGCACAAAATTCAAAATGTTATCATCGTTGAATTTTTGTTTTGCTATAATAGTTGTTTTATTTTCTTGGTTTCCTTGTTTTGTTTTATCAATTGCGTTCTCAATCAAATTACAAGGATAGCCTAATTTCATCAGTCTGTGCTTCAATTCGTAAAAGTGTCTTTCTCTCACGTCTTTATCTGACACAATCCGATGAATTCTTTTTGCAAGACAAAACGGAATATTACGTAAAGTGTGTCGGGGATGGTTAGAGTTGAAAGGAACGTAGCTGAAACTGTCTGTGACTTTATGATGGATGTCCGTTCCAAGAATGCCGGAATTTCTTTCCTTGTATACATGAACATCTAAAAAATTAATACAATCCAAATCTTTCTCAAAAGTGAATTTGATTGATCCATGTAAATTATTCAGTATGTCAAATAGTGAATCAATGTCCCCATAACTTTCGTTCCAAAGCAACCAACAATCGTCAAGGTAGCGCAACCAAGAGTTTATCAAAATTTCACTGACATTTGTTGGATAAAGTTCATTAATTCTGCAATACATCTTTACTGCAAGGTAATATATATATATACTTATGCTATCTCTCAGCCTCACTCGATGTCATCTCTAAGCCTCAATAGAGGCGACTTTCTATATTTATTCATTTCTCAGCCTCATTTGGGGGTTTCTAAGCCTCAATCAAATGTAGCAGATAGTCTCCCAGCCTCAATATGCACATGCAAGTCATCTCTAAGCCTCAAAAAGTCATCTCTCAGCCTCAATATTAGAAAACATCATGGATATCGCATAGGGACGTTGTAAATGGAAGAACTGCATGAGCACATAGATATCATCAATGAAATAAATTAATACGTTGAGTGGCCTTCTAGTGCCTGGTCCATAGGTCTCTGTAGGCCCCGGTCCCTTCAATTTGGGTATTTGGCCTCATATTTTGCCTGATTTGATTGTGCATAGATGTCTGTTGATATGAAGGTGGTCCGATGGACGTTGAGTGGCCCTTCTAGAGCCTAGTCCGTAGGTATCTGCAGGCCCCGGTCCCTTCAATTTGGGTATTTGGCCACATATTTTGCCTGATTTGATTGTGCATAGATGTCTGTTGATATGAAGGTGGTCCGATGAACGTCGAGTGACCCTTCAAATGCTGGTCCGTAGGTCTCTGTAGGCCCTGGTCCCTTCAATTTGGGTATTTGGCCTCATATTTTGCCTGATTCGATTTTGCATAGATGTCTGTTGATATGAGGGTGGTCCGATGGACGTTGAGAGGCTCTTCTGGAGCCTGGTCCGAGGGTCTTTTTAGGGCCCGGTCCCTTCAAATTGAGTAGTGAACTCATCGAGTAGGGATGTAAAGGATCTTCTTGGCTGATCTTTGAAGCCTTTTGGGGGGTTTCTGGAACAAATTCATCCAGATCGACGTTTAGTCGACGGCGCAGAGGAAGAGGTGGCGGTGAGTCATCTTCACAGTTTTTCTGATTTTGTATTCTTTTCCTTTCTCGTGGACGACGCTCAGGTGTGTGTTGTGCACTGTAGTCCGCCGACGAGCACGCTTGGTGCCCAGTTGGAGCGCATTGTGCAAGTTGTTCGGTTTTAGCTGTTCAGAGGATATTACCAGCTTCTGTTTGCGAACGGCCGAGCAATTAGCATTAAAGGCAGAAGATGAGGAACACCCATTACATCTTATTCACGATAGCGAAGAAACTCGACATAGTGAAAGACTTGGTAGTCGGAACAGAAAACTCAGATCAAGAACAATGCGCTTCCAAAATTCTTTTATTCGCTTTGCCTGACTTCTATCTGATTCTACTTCTGATGTATTTTATAAATGATTTGTGTAACGCTACTTCTGAATAACCACCGGTTGTGAAGTACGAATAAAGCTACATTATTATTATTATTATTATGTGTCATGCGTAACGTATTTGAAGTATTCTGGAAAGATGGAAAAACAAGGCTTTCTAAGGAGTACATAAACTTCATGGAGTGCAATAGACAGTCATTATTGAACTCTTTCATTAAAATACATTATCACATTCAAAGTTTTTATCCTCTAAAACGGTTAATTCTCCATGAAAACCTCAACAATTTCCTCTGACATCTACAATTCCATGACAAATCGAGGTAGATTTTTGACGGAATTGCAAAAATTCCGAAAATATAGTGTCGATTTGACTATACTAAATACGCATAACCGATTTACTGTTCCGTAAATGGTAAAACTTACGAGACAATGCAGGGTTCACTGTTCCCAAATAGTGGTCATAGGACGTCTTTTCGGAATGCATCAATGCTTTTGACAATTGCTTTCCATTGATTCCTGCGTCCGCGGCGTGGTTGACGCAGGCCTTCCGAAAATCATTCGAGGTTAGTCGCCTTCCTATCACCTACAAATCAAATTGAAACATTTTATGCATATATTGTAGAGATTTAGACAAGCTCATCTTTACATTTTTAGTGGAAATATGCTTCACTTCCATCATGAAACTTTATTTTCCAAAACAGTACTTTATGTAGTTTCAGTACTTTAAGATTATTATTAGATTATTGGAACGATTTTTCAAAATGACGAACGTACAGAGCGTTTTAAAGAATTTCCTTCTTTGCCATCCTGTCGCTGCTGCATTTTGCAAATTCATTATTGCTTTTGTGTACATGATCTTTAGACAAAGGGCAACAATCCATATCACAAATTGGCTTGACAAATATGAAGCCAGAAAATAATAAAACCAGTTCGTAAGATTTGCTTTTTGTCCCAACTAGGTTCCCCCCGCAGTGTGCCATTATTTTTCATGCAATTTCCATTCTAGGACTGTTTATGGTATTGTTAGTTTCTATGATGTCAATCAACACACAAAAATTTTGAAGAAGATATTTCATACAAAGCAGATTGTTTTGTGATCAGTCATAGAGGTCGATTGTTAGCTATCTCTGCTGACTTAGTATAGAGGCATTGATATCTACATTGTCTATTGAGAGACTTGAAATAATAACAAGCATAATAAGCAAAATAAATTAGTTAGTACTCTCTATACGCTTGGAAGACAACTACGGTACGTATATAGAGATACATTTCTAAGGTTATTAAAAGCTATCATTAAAATTTTATGAATGTCTAATTAAAGTCATGATATGACTAAATAATGTTTTCAGACATTTCCAGATTTGATTATAAAATCTTAGTCATTGTTACATAGATGAGATCACCGTAAAAATTCTGATTGAGAGAGGCGGTTAATTGAAATATACATTCAGAAGTAAAAATGCTATCGAAGTCTTTCTTTATAAGCTCGACTAATATCTCTGAAAATTTCAGCTGTATTCACAATAGAAAAGAGAGAATCAATATGAAATTTTCGGATGCAAGTGGAAACATGTCGAATGATTGATGCTAAGATGTGAAATCATCGGTTGATTTAGGATAGGTGTTACAAAATAAGAATAAGTTGCGCATATTATTTCTTGCTGATGTTTGACTTACTGATTTTGCGGTGTCTCCAATTATTCTCGACAGCTGCTTCAGTGGCGATCCGTCCCTTTGGCAGAAGAGGTGAGTTGTTTCCCCGATGTTCTTCACCTCCTTACGTAGAAACCGAAGAAATCTGTTGACCAGGTGGTACAGCTCAGGGTGAAGAGTCAACATTGCGCTGCCAAACTGGTTGCTCGTCTTGTGTGTTCCTGAAAAATGAGACAAAAATGTCTGAAAACGGAGATGTCTTGGTCCAACAGTACTAACAACAAATTATCACGACAGGAGTATAGAGCTAAGGAACTCTTGTTTCAAGAGGATTTAAAATATAAGGCAGAATATCGACAAACCTACTAACCTCCTTGCTCCCCTTCGATGAGAATTATCCGGTCCTTCGACTGTGTCACAAAGATGGGATTTGTGATATTCTTGATGGTCAGCTCCTCGAAGGGTTCCACCCTCACCGGATTGAATGCCACCAGGACGAGAAGCAATTGATTACGTGATCTGAAATACAATGAATAGATGATGAAATTCAAATTACAGGACATTACAGTCGAGTCTGTTTTAACACAAACTCGAAGGTGACAATAAACAGTGAAAATGGAAGCTAAATACAAACAATTCCCAGTATCATCAGAAGCCGGTTGGTAGACATGTATCCCTACTATCTGATATTGCATGGAACTGAACCGGGTAAGACATTATGACCATATGAGGAGTAATTTACAAGGAAATACAAAGTCTTCAATAAACTGTACTTATTATACTTACTTTGAGAAATCGGACATGTCATCACTCATGACATGTTGGAGAATCCTTGCGAGCTCATCTACATTAAGAAGCAAAATGTTTTGCTGCACCACTTTCTTCGTCTTAAATCAATCGAATACAAGAACCTGGCTATGCATTATTCAATATAAATTTATGCTGATGATATTCTCTCTATTTGATCTTTTGACCAAATTGGCCCTTTTCGCTTTCACCTGAACGATAGCGTCCTGCAACTGCTCCTCAGTTAACTCCATCAGATGACGAACAAACTCAGAATCTGGCGCGTTGGTCTTGATCCAAAGAAACGTCTTGCCTGCAAGTTTTGAGAAATAATACATGTCTACTAAATGCAAAATGTTTGATTGTATGCATATAATAACATGCGGCTGATTCCTATCAAAAGCATTAGCGTTAGGTCTCCGCAAAAATTACAAGTGCTTGCTTTACTTAATGAATGGGCTAGCAACCAGGAAATTCAAACAAGGTGTAAATGAGGCTTAGAAACGTAATAAATATATTTTCTCGATTTCGGAGGGCCTAGAAACAAAGAAGATAATCGAAATTGTCGGTTGTATTTTTGGAAATAGCACACCTTTAATGCTTAATTACCAAAAGTTTGAGAAAAATGAGTACAACGACTCTCTTTGCTCATCAACTGGCATGCGCAAAATGAACACAATTTACAATAGGCCATAAACCCGTGTTTCATGACACAAATCAGAATAAAATATATCTTTTTGATATACACAAGATTTTTTGTCTGGCAAATCGATGTCAAATGATGAAATTACTCTAGATTCATAAAGATTTATTCAAAATATGACTAATAACACACCGGTTTCGATTCAAAAAGCAGTCATGATTTTTGAAAATGCCCTTGAAATTTTGAGTCCGATGTCTGTGGCACTATGTTCCCATGAACCAAACTCGCTCAAATTTTGCATACATTAACCTTGGGATACCATAATATACCTGTCAAAAAATCTAAACGATCTGATGTTTCGTCTGTCTTCTATGAACTGATAAAGAAGGTCAAGTACTGAGTGAGGCTGAGAGATGATATAAGTATATATATATTATAACGCTCACGCTTATAACTCGAAATACTTTCCATTATAGAAAATGGGTCAATTGACCCCAATGGTAGTTCTAGTGTTAATGGAACTACGATGACCATTCAATCTACATTGCAAGGCTTGTGACGTTTGACCCACATACTGTATACCGCATTTCTTACACGATATAAGATAAACGACATTTCTGGTCTTACAACTGAAATAACCAGTCTTGTTACCACCTGTACTAAAACTAGTGAAAAGAGCGTCGGGATTTAAAACTTTACAACAGAGGCATCTATTTGACTTGCAATAAGAAACATGCTTGTTTGGGGAGGGCGCTATCCACTCCATCGCACTAACGCAAAATACTTGATCTGACTTTAATTCCATAAATTCCATAATTCTAAAATTTAATGTGCTCTAGCAATGATGCAAAAAAATATTACAACAATCATGTTGTAAAGCTGAAAACACGCCATTAGTTAATCCTGCTAGCAGAGGTACAGAGGCGGGGAACGAGACCACCTTCAACTCTATACGTACTATGGTAACAATTAAAACGTTATACGCTAACCAATAGGTCAAATACATAGGGTTAATTAGTTTAAACTCTATCAAGTACTCTACCCTCTAAGCAATTCATATTATTGTTTAAACAGGCGGAAACTACTGCTACTGAAAATACGCTACGGAATACCAATTAATAATTCATGCATCGACAAGTACAAAAAGAGAATTTAGCAGACTCTGGACGGAAGACTCTTGTGAAGCATGAAACCTTCAACAATTTGTTTGTGATAAAATTTCGTAACACCTCAGAAACGCTTCTTAGCTTTCATCCCTCCTTCGAAGGCAAACATGGAACTAGCGTGTAGGGGGCCAATTTTTCTCAGTTGATCACATAAATGATTCAACAAGTGAAAATTGATGGTGTAAAGGAAGACAGGATTCACAACGATTCCAAAAGTATCAATCAAAATAGACAATTTCGATAGAATTTCAGTGGTAACAGTTTTACGTTAGCAAGTAGGTATGATGCAAACAATTGGGAAACAATGTGGGAAACCGTTTATGCTGTTCTGCCACTATCACACCTTCAGATAAGTCCACGGCTTTTATCTCCTTCACTTCATCCACCAACTATTGCATCCGAGTAGACTGGGGGCATATCTGCCAGGTCATTTTTGTTAACATTATAGCATGAGGTCTGGCATGGATTGTAAGATTGAGAGGTACAAGAATAAAATAAGATTGAGGTTGGATTTGAAACTGATAGCAAAAAGTGGAACACGGTTGTTGATCATGCTTTAAGTAAATGTTGCACTTGCTGGTGTATTTGTATTAGTGTATAGATGAAATTAATGGCATTAGGAATCATTATTTCAAATTAGTCATCCTCCTTGATATCAATGTTTCATATAAATATAGAAAAATAGACCAATCTGCCAGAAGTAAGTTTATTTTCCGCAACGTGTCGAAGCACCCTACTTCGTCGTCAGGCGATAATAAAATGTTGACAAATACATGCATGTATGAGAATGAAAATGATGAAGACAACTCTAGCATTGATGTCTGTGTCAGAGTGACATGGGGACACACTGGCGAAAGAAAATCAATGCCGTCCAGTGACCTCTAAAAGGACTAGTAGAAGGCCACTGCACAAAAGCACATAAAACTGCTTATTGACTGCACATCGGATGATGTACAAGTAATAAATGATCCTGTTACTAACTCAACAGATAACATGATGTATCTGTTGAATGAAGAAATGAAAGAAGATGACAATATTTATATAACCAGTGATAAAGGTGGTGAGTTGGTCGCAATGACTCATGAGAACTATCATTCTTTAGCATATGAGCATCTTGAAGATAGTTCAACTTATGAAATATTATAAAATGATCCCACTCGTGCGGAGGAGAAAATGGTTAATGATTTATGGAAGAAATTTACATGTGGAACTAAACTGCCCAAAACAATGATCAAGAGGCTGAAATCTAATCATTCAACAATCAATCATTCAACATCAATCATTCATCTAATCATTTATTTTCTGCCGAAGACACATAAACAGACTTTGTCCATACGACCCATCGTGTCTGGTATTGGTAGTCCTTGTGAAAAGACAGCTTGGTTCCTCCAACAAATCTTCAAGTATTTCATTGAAGACATTCCGGCTCATCTGGAAAATACGCAGAAACTACTGTCCAAATTATCAGAGATACCACATAATCAGATGGTTGGAAAAGTCCCTATAAGTTTGGATGTAATTAGCTTGTACACAAACATAGATACTCAAGAAGCAGTTCTGATCATTTCGGATTTACTGCGACAAAAATTTCATCAATTAGTTTGGGGCATCTCTATTGATCTCATTTTGGAACTGTTGACATTCATCCTCAATAACAACTCATTTCATTATAATGGTTTGTTTTATCAACAGAAACGTGGTCTAGCTATGGGCTCCAAAATCTCGCCGACTATTGCCATTCTTGTAATGGATCGTTTGGAACGATCGTCTTTATTTTTGCATTCCGTGAAAAACCCTATCATATTCCTCAGGTATATCGACGACTGTATACTGATCATTGATCGCAACTTCAACATTGACAACATGATATGTGAGGTCAACCGCTTACACAACTCTATCAAATTCGAAATGGACTGTGCACGTAGTGATGGTTTCCTTCCCATTCTTGATACTGCCATTTTTATTGACGAAAACGGAAAATTACATTATCGCTTTTACCAAAAGGAAGCGAATCGTGGTATATTTTTGAATGCAGAATCATTCTTACCTAGCCTAGCATGCCTAGCTAGTAGACTATGCTCTAATACCAACGACAGAGAAACAGCAGTTTCGAATCTATGCCATAAGCTTTCTAAAAATGGTTATTCTAAAGAAAATATCAAGGAGTTAGTGTCACGTCCTAAGAAATCTCAAATACGTCGGCGAACTGCGCCCTACATTCAGAATAATTTTTCTTTGCTTAAAGTTCCTGTTGTTAGTGATAAATTCAACCACAAACTATCGCGTATTATAAGATGAACTGGTCTCAATGTCCGTGTTACTTACAAAACATCTCCTAATTTAGCCAATAAATTGAATAAAATGAAGAGACACGTAGCTTGTTCGAAACGTTCTTGTGTTATAAATGACCCTTACCTGTGTAATAGTAAAAATGTTGTGTACAAAGCTCAATGTAATTTGTGTCCTCAGTTTTATATAGGTAGCACAACTCGTCTTTTCCATGATCGCGTCGCTAAACACTTAGAGCCGATTTCACGAAGCGGTATTAGCTTACTCTCGGTAATAACTTGTTGAGAATCAATAAATTTACTCTCATGTGGCTTTCACGATGCGGTGTTAGCTACTACCGGGATTACTCGGGAGGAGCAATTTCTTTACGCCCGGTAGTAGCTCTACAAAATCAATAGATTTAATACCCAGATTTACTCCCTCAAGGGTAGGTATAACTCTGCTATCAGTTTCTTTAGTCGCTGCTCGAAGTGGCAGGTTGTCTTAATGATGCGTGCCCTAAGAAGGGAGCGTGTCTTCCGTGATCGAAATAATCCATTTGATTTTTATGACGAGACAAATTTCCGATTGCGCTATAGATTGACAAAGTCGTGTGTGAATCCACTTATTTCTTCTATAAGGGGAGTCATTACATCTCCTACCCGTCGAAGCTTGGCAGTGTCTCCAGAACAACAAACTTTTACATTTCTTCGTTTCTTGGCGACCGACCAATTTTACCATGAAGTGGGTGACATTCATGGATTTTCTTCATCCACCGTGTGCAGACTCATTGTGCGAGTATCGAATGCGATTGCAGCATTGAGCTCAAGATGCATAAAAATGCCGGAATCTCAAGAAGAAATTGATTCAACAAAAATGAATTTTTACCGGATTGCAAACTTTCCTGGTGTTTTGGGAACTATAGATTGTACACATGTGCGTCTCGTATTTAATGTCCCCCCGCAGAACGCTGTGATGTATGTTAATCGACATCACTGGTATTCGCTCAATGTCCAAGTTGTATGCGATGCACGCTGCAGAATAACCAACATAGTGGCCAGATGGCAAGGATCCACTCATGATTCAAGAATCTGGGATAATTCTCGAATACGCATGGATTTTGAAAGCAATCGTTATCAAGGATACCTTCTTGGAGATAGTGGATATCCATGTTCACCAAAACTCCCAACCCCACTGCTTCGAATCAATAACGATGCCGAAGGACGTTATAATCATGCTCATATTCGTACACGCATGACAATTGAAAGACTGTTTGGACAATGGAAACGTCGATTTCCTATTCTCAAATATGGGTTGCGAATGAAGCTTTCCAAGGTACTCGTACCACATCTTATTGTTGCAGCTGCTGTACTGCACAACATTGCAGTTAGCGATGGCGATTCAAATTTCTTTGATGACAATGAAGAGATTCTACATGTAAATACTGGTGATGACCATGTCTATAGTGGCAATCAAGCTCACGGAAATGTTTTTCGTCGAATACTTATTGAACAAGTGTTTGCTTGAGGAACACATGAATGTAAATCAAACCATCAACTTTTTGTAACAATTTCAATGGAATGAGTAGGGCTACAGAAAACTTTTTTATCTCTGGAATTGCCTGCTCATCTGGATCTCTAATAACGGGGACATGTAACTATTAGTTCAATAAAAATGCATTTCCAGCTCAACAAGCCTGCTTTTGGCTTTTTGGCATCGGTATGCCAATCTAGCATAGCTTAATTTCGCTCTCTCTCTCTCTCTCTCTCTCTCTCTCTCTCTCTCTCTCTCATTGACCCTCTCTTACAGTTGTGAGATCTAATGACATCCTTGAGTAAATTATGTGCATTCTCTAACTTGTGCTTAAGGACTTGTTGGCCTGTGAGTTTTAGGGGCACTGTTGATGAATATCGGCTATTTGTTCAATCGCATTCGATATCAGTGCCTTCGCTAGTAATTGTTGTAGTGCTGATTGATCTGTGTGCTGACCAGCTGGTATTGTCAGCTGATGACATCTATAAAATCAGCTGTTATCGAATCGAGTTAGTCACCTCCCCACGCCGCTGGTATCCGAGATATTGATTTTCTGCACGTGACATTTACGTCAGTGTTTTCGTGTCCTTTGTCTTTCTGACGTTTCACTTCATTATCAATATGGTGCGTGAAACCAGATCTGGGTCACAATCCAACGAGATGTTGTCTGAGATCAAGGCAATGATCGAGGCCTCTAAATTAGAGGTGATCGAATCACTAACAAATGAAATAAAGAGTTTGAAGGACGAAATCGCAACTTTAACTAGACGTATTGATACATTAGAATTAGACAACAAACATAATAAAGAAGCAAATGAACGATTGTCGATTGAAATGACGGAAAAATTCGTTACGAAATTTGCAGTAAGTGAAATAACAAGAGCCATAGAGTCACAAGGCGCACTCCTCGAAAATCACGAGCGAGCTATTAGAAAGAAAAACCTCATCATCCATGGTGTACATGAAGGTCTAGATATCAGTAAAACAAACACACCCATTTCTGGTATCATGAATTTCCTTGGGATAGATTTCAACATCACTACCGATTGTGAGTCTGTTCGTAGACTTGGAAAACCTGTGCAAGGCAAATGTAGACCATTGCGGTTGATTATGAAAGACATGGAACTGAGACATTCTATACTATCAAAAGCCAAAACACTGCGAACATCACCAGACTTGAAGAAAGTGTTCATTGGACCTGACCTAACGCCCACACAGCTATCATTCAATAGACGCCTTCGTAGCATTCGTGACGAATTGAGAAGCAAGCCTGAAAACAAGGGTAGAAATGTATACATCTGGAGAAATGTCATTTACAGTGACAATGAGAAACTTCATGAAGAGACATACTCACCGAATTTTCGGATGTAGCTTTTAACCCTGATGTTCCGTCAACCTGGACGAAACCTGTGAATAATGATACTCAGTTAAGTACATGTACTAGTACATGTTCTAGGACACTTCTACCATCTGTACTACTCAGTAACGCTAGATCTGTATTTAAGAAGTTTGACGAATTATGTGTCTTGCACTGTGCTCATCGTCCGAGTGTTATCGCCATCACAGAATCTTGGCTCAACTCTGACATTGACTCAACTCTTCTTCAGTTACAGACATACGTCCTGTATAGGGATGATCGCCAAGGAAGAATTGGTGGCGGCGTTTGTGTCTGGATACATGAATCGTATAGACCTCAAATTGTTGTAATTCCTAAACATGATCTCTTTGAGTTCGTGACAATTCATTTAACTGCATGTAATTTACTTTTGATGTGTTTGTACTTGCCACCCAGCATTTCTGCTGTTGACAATGTATCAATATCCTCATTTATAATTGACATTGTTGATACTGTGATGATCAGATTCCCGGACATTGAAATAATATTCTGTGGCGACTTTAATACCTTCAATACTCATAACCTCGAAGTATCTTTTGATCTAGTTAATAAAGTAGTTCATCCTACAAGATCCGATAAGATTCTGGATAAGATTTTCATTTCATCTGGTCTTTTGAACTATTATGAGAACTGCGATGTTTTGCCACCTTTATCCACATCAGACCACAACTCCGTACATCTGAAAGGCTCCAGACCTTCATTGGATACGAAAAGCCGCATTGTGTGGGATTTCAGAAGGTCGAATATAGACAAATATATTAATGCATTGGCCGACACTGACTTTCACGATCTTTACAAGGCTCGCACTATTGATGAAAAATTAGATATTTTTTACTCGAAGATCAGAAATTGTTGCACTACCATACCCTCCACTATGGTAGCCATGACATCGAATGATAAACCATGGATGACACCTATACTGAAATCGCTTATAAATCAAAGATGGTTTGCTTTTCGGACAAGAAATTATGATTTGTATAATCACCTCAAAGTCAAAATCAAGACGGAGATAACGAACGCCAAGATAAAGTGGGCTTCTAAGAGTTCCAAGTCTTCGAATGACGCCTGGAAGGTGGTAAATGATGCAACAGGTCGGAGCACTAAATCAAGCTTGTCAAGTCTCACGTCGACGTTTTCAAGTGAAATGGATTGTTGCAATTTCGTTAATTGTGCATTTGAATCAAGATTCGTTGCTGATTCAAGTAGCTCACCTGATTCCTCACGGCCTACAATTTCTGAGAATGAAACATCGTGGTGCCCATTAAGTGAACCTTTCGAAATTTATAAAATGCTGCAAAAGATACGCACTGACAAAGCTATTGGTTGCGATTTCATTCCACCCAGACTCTTAACAGAAGGAGCTCTTTTTCTAGCCAATCCTCTGTGTCACATTTACAATTCAAGCATTATTGACCATGTTGACCTGAGACCTATCACTATACTACCCGCTCTGGAAAAAATCCTAGAGAAAATAGTTCTGAATAGTATACGTCCAACCTTGATGAAGTTTATAGATGACGATCAATTCAGATACCGGCCAAAGTCTTCGACGTCATGTGCCTTAATCCATCTACACGATCGCATTACACAGAGACTAGAGTCTGAAGAGTCGACTGGTGTCGCAGTCTTATCCTTGGATTATACTCGGGCTTTCGATACTATCTCTCACCGCATTTTGATAGAAAAATTGGCTGCTCATAATCTACCGGCTGATTTTATCTACTGGATTCAATCGTATCTGAATGGGAGATCACAATCAGTTAGAATACGAAACTCTGTCAGTAATCCTGTCAAAGTCCATAGTGGTGTGCCTCAAGGGTCTATCTTGGGTCCAATGCTATTTATCTTCTACACGGCAAATCTCTTTAACTCGGCATCTACTGACTACATCAAGTATGCTGATGATACAATGATTATCGAAACAATTGGTCGCGACAAAGGGGCATGTACTCAAAGGTTGCAGGAAACTCTTATAAAAATTGAGGAACTCAGTAACAACATCAACCTAACTCTGAATATGAAGAAGACCAAGCTTCTTGTGATACCAAAGAAAAATAATCCTGGTTTTTCTATCGCCATCCCTCAAATTCAGAGTGTTGATAGCCTTAAACTCCTGGGACTCTTCGAGTCCTAAGACCGATTGTACCACGTAGAGTTTTAGAGCAGACTTGTAACAGCATTATTTTCACACTTTTTGATTATGCCTCAGCAGTTTTTGTATATTTGCCAAGACATCTACAGGATGATCTTCGTCATTTCTGCAAGCGAGCTCATCGCATCATTCACGGACGAGATTGCGATTGCAACTTACTCGAAGATGTAAATGGCCGTCGCTTCCGACTTGCGTGCAATTTGTTTGTAGCCGCAGAGCAAAACACCGAGCACCCTCTACATAGACTCATCCCATGCCGCTTTAACCGGTCTGGACAGTATTACGTTGAAATGGCAAAGACGGCCCGCAGACAACGGCAATTTCAACTTTATGTATCTGCACATCTAAATAACATTAAATGATTTTGACATATGACTTCCTTACTGTATTACTGTGAATGCATTTGATTTTGCTGTAACTTGACATATGTACTTACCTCGATTTTCATTACTGGAAATATAAAGGCCGCCATACACGTAACGACTTTTACAGCGACTTGTCCGCAAGGACTAATCGCGAGGACATGTTGACGTGATTTTGGTCCTCCCGACTTCCCCATTAACGAACGTACTTATTCAGACAGACTTCGATGCTACAAAATCATTCTCGTGACATGGCTACTGTTGATTTGACGACGTCAGGCTTGCTAGCTGTCATTATTTTGAGAAAGAAAAGGAGAAGTAAAAGAAAAAGGACTATTTGGACGAAAAAATGGTTGCTCGAAAGAGAAAAATTGTCTCACATCAACTTGTTGGAGGAGCTGAGGAGTTACCCTCATGACTGGCAGAATTATCTTCGCATGGATGAGGATACATATTTAGAATTATTGTCAAAATACAAAGACAAAATACTTGCATGCGGATGTGTATCAGCCCTCATGAACGTTTAACCGCTACTCTTCGTTTTTTGGCTACCGGAAGATCGTATGAAGACCTGAAATTTTCGACATTTATTTCTGCGCAATCATTGGGTAGGATCATTCCCGAGACTTGTCGAGCAATTTGTCAAGTGCTGCAAGATTATATGAAGGTAAGTTAAAAATATTCTTTTTAACTAAATATTGCTTGTGCAGTTTTGCATTTTGAAGTATAGTTGAATAGAAGAAGTACAGTATACAGTTTACTCGAGTCTAAAAAATGAAAATTAAGTGAATTATTCGTAAATTTACTGAATGCATAATATCCATTATTCAGGGTTACCGATTTTCAACAGCATAACATTAAGTGATATCCGTTAACTCGCTTCAATTCCGTGGTTACATTTTGAAAATTATACTGCTAATTTCTTTATTTGAAATTCATAAAACAAGTTTGATCTCTCACATGAAATTGATTCGTTGAAAATTAATATAAATGACAATCATACTTATTCTATAAGAACTACCAAATTCATTAACATAATTAATAAGACAACAAGAAACCATGCACACTAGAATCACATAGCATTCATGTTATTCGATGCACTAGGAAGCTGGTAGACGACGGTAGATTCACTGGGAGATTTTGGTTGATGATGATGACTCGTGGGATACGAATAAGTACCGTAAGAATGGGTAGGATATCCACTGGTCGAAACGCAACTGTAGTACGTCATCTGAGACATTTCACCGTAAAATAGAGCTTCATTAATAACTTTCTCGGTAAGAAGTCGTTGCTCATTGCTCATTTTTCTTAACTTTGATGCCACATTATCGGCAAAAATGGATGCGTCATCCTTGTCCGGAACAGCGTTTTGACTGCGTATCCGTTCTTTTAGGAGATCCAAAATCTCATCTTCCGTTTTCATCGTCCTCTTCCTACAAATACGATTTTTCCTTTGAAATAAAGAAGAGTTAGACACCATCATTTCAGAGTCATTTTCAATGTCGGAATCGTAATCGTTTTGAGAGCTCGCAAAAGTGGTGTCAATGTCGTCCTTTTTCTCGCTGGTTTCGGCATCCTGAAACGCATAAACATATTAAATTTGAGTTCAATTATTTTCTAATTGTTATCAATCGGGAAAAATATAATATAAATATGTATATCGGTATTTTCAGATGCGACTCAATTTTCAATTCCTACGTTAATTACAACTTTATTTCACCCATTTATGCCTCATGTTCGTTTTGGCAATATTTTCGCCTTAAATTTAAAGGGCCTATTCTCCTCTAAACACACTATGATTTTTCATGAGCAGCACCTTTGTCTACCACTAATTTTGTATGGGTTAATCCTTATCAGATATGATAGTGAATGATAATCAATGAATAAACTACAAAGAACACGCCATCTTTGATTAAAATTATGCAGAGAACGACCATTAAATGTGAATTCTTATAAAAATACGAAGTACACGAATGTTGAAGCCATGTATATACACGAATTAATGACGCTTGCCTATGACATGAATTAAGTAAATAAATCTTTGTCGATAACTGATTACTAAGAAGAGCAGTCGATTAGACGCCGTGAACATTTCAAATTATAGGTAATTTACAGAAAAAAACACTAATCAAGCAATTCACAAAATTGCTCAAATAGAATGTTCATATGAACTTGTTTTATTCAGCAGAACACATATTGATTTCTTTCTTTTCAGTTTCCGGAGTGTGAAAACGATTGGAAAGACATCGCGAAGAGATTTGAGGTAAATTGGAATTTTCCGAATTGCCTTGGTGCAGTTGACGGAAAGCATGTAGCAATAGTCCCTCCAACTGGATCTGGATCGTTTTATTACAATTACAAAGGTTATCACAGTCTCGTTCTCCTGGCTATTGCAAATGCAGATTATGAGTTCATATACGTGAGTTTTGGTGTTAACGGACGCGTGAGTGATGGTGGCGTCTTGAGTGCGACCGACTTTTACGAGAAATTGATAAACAATAAACTCAGGTTACCAAAACATTCTACTTCAAATCTTCCTTACGTTTTCGTTGGAGACGAAGCGTTTACACTCCGTCAGGATTTCTTGAAACCCTTCAACCGCAAAATTTTGAATCATGAAAGGAAGATATATAATTACAGACTGTCTAGAGCACGACGAGTCGTAGAAAATGTTTTTGGGATCTTAGTTGCTCGGTTTGGAATTTTTAAAACAAGCATTAACATGAAAGTCGAAAATATTGAATCAGTCGTCATGGCATGTTGTTTTTTGCATAACTTTTTGAAATCCAAATCACCCAAAAGTTATTCTCCACCGGAATGTTTTGATAATGAAGACGTTAATACTGGTGCAACGTCATCTGGATTTGAATCTTATGATGTCATGGTTTCCTTGGACCAAGGACATAACAGAAACACGTCTAAAGAAGCAAAAAAATGCAGAGAGCAATTTGAACGCTTCTTCAATGGAGAGGGAAAAGTCGAGTGGCAAGAACAATTCATTTAGTACACTTACTTTGATACAAGGCATCATAAAAAATCATCAGTTATCGATTCATTTTATTTCTGAGTTGACTTATGTCACGCTTTTGGTGAAAATGAAAATGGATGAGAATGACAATATTAAGTTAACCCCTCCTACGCTTTTCTTCGTCAGTGTGTTTTTTTGAGAAAAATTCGTTCAGAAAGGTTTCTATTTAATTGTAGGATGAAGAGTATAAACAGTAGTGGAATTTACATGTATTATATAATCCTTCGTATTTTTTTAAAACGCGATATATTCTTTATCAGGTGTTTCATGACAGGTCTACCTCAAAATTTTCTTGAAATGGTTCACGATTTTCATGTAGTGTATATTTGCATATAACGGTAATAAAACATTTGTGAGAACAAATATTTTCATTTTATAAAATTACACTATAAGGAATCAAAATTTGAATAAACAGGATAAATTCATCATATCAGGACTTTCTATCATTGAAGTAAAAGTAAGCTTTAAACGATACCATGGGATAAATGAATCTGACTACGATGGCAAACAACAATTTCATCTGAGTACAGAATAGTGAATCTCGGGATCTCGCACGGTAAATCCTGGGATTTGAATCCCATAAATATGACGATATCCCGGAATTGAAAATCCTTTTTACTACTACCTATATCATTCAAAGCTCGGAAGTATTCACCCTGTACGTACAGTGTAGGCTACAGCATCCCTAAACAGATTATGACACAATACATTAGCAAAGAAATGATTAACTGACTGATTAATTTTGACTTACCGAATGATCCAGATCAGAATTCATGGACTCGCCCACACTGGAAATTGGAGTTCTTGTTTCCTCTCCATCCGTCAAGAAATTTAGGTACGAAAAATACCACAGACGCGGGCTGTAAACGTCTTCTGCACCAATTCCAGATTTCTGAGATTGTCTCTTCTTCTTCAACTCCCTTCGAAATACATTTCTTAGATTAGAAATTTTCCTCACGACACCCTCTCTCGTGAGAGAGCTATCAAACGTCTTGACGTATTCGAGGAGACGAGTATATGCATCTTCTTTTTTCATTCTATTAGAATAGTCTTTCGATTTCACTTTCCATAGAGCCTCTTCCTTACGATAGCGTTCTATAAATTCCAATATATTTTCTTTCGACCACGAGGCCATCTCTCACAGACACATGAAACAAAGTGAACGCACTGACTCGACTGCTTGCGTGACTCATCACAAGTCCGTGCGACTTCAACATACACGAGAGATTTCTGCATTACCGGACAAATAGCAAGGACGAAATTCTGGCTCTGCCAGAATCACAGCGACCGCGACTTGTCACTGTCAATTTAACAACGATTACTCCATACACACACAGACTTTAACACGGACTTCGTCTAGCGCGGACAAGTCGCTGTAAAAGTCGTTACGTGTATGGCGGCCTTAAAACGCTTTCTCTCTCTCTCTCTATTTGAAATTATGTTCATTCGTAAACCCATACAAAAATCCCTGAAAATTCATTTTATTTATGAATATGTTGGCACATTATCATGATTCACTGGTGCAATCCTTTTCACGATAATAAGAGTTCGGTCAATGTAGAAAAATCATCATATTTTGAAATTGGCTGTTCTTGCGTTTGATTTATAATGAGTTTGCGCTCAGTGACATAAAGCATTTCAGCTAGTGATGCAAAGCTACATAACAGAATAACAGGATGATTATGTAATGTACATAATCTCCTGTAACATGTAACATGTTAGTACATCCTTTGAATGTACATAATATGTAACATTATGTACATAATGTTGGTTATGTAATGTACACATTTTACATATAGGCCTACACAAAACAAGTTCACAAAAGCTGTCTAATTTCCAAAATCGATGTCCTATTCGACTGAAAGCCGCTGCTGTAGGAAACCACTTGTCCTTCTCAAGCTCGTACTGTCTTGATCGGATTCTCTTGGCGGCATACCCCTGCATGCCGAGTTCGTCAATTTTTCCAGAGCCTGAAAAAAGGAGAGCATTTAAGACGGTTTGCATGCATTTGTTAAAGACACATATACTGACCTCAGCAATTCGCACCAGTGCGGTCGTCTTCCTCCTTTCAACCTCCAATCGCTCTCTTGAAATGGTGTAGAAATCAAGAGTCGATGGGCGCCTTAAGATACGATCCCTTGTCTTTTCCATTGATGCATTCGAGATTGATGCCGATACCATTCGTGATGACTCATTGTCCTGCCTGTTCTCGATTTCTGGGTCATCATCGCTACCATCAATGTCAACCTTTGAGCCAGAATGAGTTATATCAGCATCCCCATCGAAGCTGCAGTCAAGTGGCTCCAATTCCGCACCTATTATTTCCGATATTTGTTCATCGGAGAAGGACAGACTAGGTGCCATATTCACACCCCCACCGGTCGCATGTGTCTCTCGCTTGATATGTGCAATGTTCTTCTTCGTTTTTGACTTCAAGCCTTTCCATAGGATCTTCTACTGAGAAGTTGATTTCGTCGTGTTGAATCCACTGTTGAAAGCATCTGTCAGGTAACTCCATCCCTTCTGCTTCTTCGTCAATGTCTTCAAAGACACGTCTTTGCTTTCTATAATTCGATTTGATACTATGAAATCGATCAAAAACTGATGGGCAGCAGTGAAGTTTTCACTTCGTTTTCTAGCTGACATCTCAGTACCTGTACTGTCGCCAATTTTGTTGAAAACATCACAATCTCCAACGATTCATTCAATGCATGCCGACGGTCCATTAGTTTATTATTTCAGCCAATGAGTTGGCACGCGACTTACGCCAGTGTATTAGTAACTCCAATGGCTTGTTAATGCCGCTTCATGAAATCGACTTTACTTCCCGGTAGTAGCTACTCCAGGTATTAGTGCTACTACCGGTAGCAGATAATGCCGCTTCGTGAAATCGCCTAGCAGAAATACAGCTGTACACAAGCATAGTGTGTCGCATCATGCCTCAGCGAAAGACACCTTCTCTTTTACTATTTTGAGCAGACATGTGAGCCAAATTCGTTGTCGAATTGCAGAAGCCATGACTATAAAACATCTGTCTCCTACTTTAAATTCTCGCGATGAATATATTGACTACATCATGTTTCTGGTTTAAGACACTTTCATGTTTTGTACATATTTTTTCTTTTCCCTTGTCTTGTGCAGTCAATAAGCAGTTTTATGTGCTTTTGTGCAGTGGCCTTCTACTAGTCCTTTTAGAGGTCACTGGACGGCATTGATTTTCTTTCGCCAGTGTGTCCCCATGTCACTCTGACACAGACATCAATGCTAGAGTTGTCTTCATCATTTTCATTCTCATACATGCATGTATTTGTCAACATTTTATTATCGCCTGACGACGAAGTAGGGTGCTTCGACACGTTGCGGAAAATAAACTTACTTCTGGCAGATTGGTCTATTTTTTTATATTTATTTGATATGCGTCTGCCTTCTCACGCCATTCATGCATTATCAATGTTTCATCATGGGAAAAATGACATAATGCAATATACCTACCTTTATTTGAATCTGGATGGACACCCATTCGGTGTCATGCACGTACAAATCCCTCGCAGTGCATTTGAAGGATGTGGACTGTCGCTCCCATCTTGGCGTCTAACTATTGTTGTTGAATTAAGGGATCGGCTGACAGAGGATGTGTTGGGATGCTGGATTTGGGTCTTAGTCGGCGTTGAAGGTAGAAGTGGAAGATCTATTGATGTGCAGGGCGTCGATGTGGTTTCTTTTGGCCTGTGGTTGGAAATACGGTCAAGCAGCGGAAAGTGATATTCTGAATTTTCTACATCTGTGAAAAGTTTCTGAAAAGTGAAAGTACTTTTCAGCTGAAAATGATGCATGCATGCAGTATGAAATGGAGGTAGGATAAATGACAGGCTTGCCTTGTGAATTGATTTTGAATTCCCATCCCATTCCCACGGGATTTTTGATGGGAATCCCATGGGAATTCCCATTCCCACTGGATTTTTCAGTATTTCCCATCAGAATTCCCATGGCTCATTTACTCTTCCTATGTACGGCTTATGGTTCTCTTCTTTCGGACTACAAGTCGATTAACGGATTTTCGTAATTGAACTGATGAGATTAAACGCTTTTAGTTGACCTATCTTTTGGATGAAAAAGTATTGGCATATCAATCTATCTTATTTTGTAATTTCCAAAAATTGCAAGTTTTTACTAATTATCAAAAATATCTATCATTTTATTTCAGGGATTAGTCAATCAATAAAGACGACTTCATCGAAATAGTCTTCGATTACTTATAGGCCTATACGTACACATATTCACTCTGATTCACTTCATGCGGTGCCGTACTTGTGATGAACATGACAAACTTCTAGCTCATCGCAATATCATATTTAAGTTTACAATACAAGTACATTGCCTGTATACAAGCAATGAAGTCAATACTTCGCCTACGCATATTTCTATGACTTATCAACAGAAAACAACTACTGATTTATGAATATGTGATAATACGCTCGCTCGCATCCAATTCTATTTCCAATTCTATCTAACTTTGATGTTAAAGCCACAAATGCAATAAGACAATTTTATATTCGAGAAACAAACGTTCATTGAAAATTTGTCCAAGGATTGACAAACGTTGCTGCTAAAAAGGCATCAAACATTAAAAAAGATCAATGGATTGATGAAAGCTACAGTTTATAAAAACTCTCCAATGTAGGCCCTATTATGTATAAAGGCCTACGAATGACAGTACTACAATCTAAGAATAGCAGATCTTCAATAAATTATCAATGGACTAACAACCGTTACTTTGAGACCCGCGTGATGCCGAATGAAGACCATCGATGGATTAGCAAGCGTCACTTTGAAAACCATCAAGGCAAAAACAAATACGCAAGAAAATATCAATATATTAACAAACAAAATGCGGGTTTAAAAACAATCATGAGAATAGCAGATACTGAAGTAAAATATCAATGGATTGACAAGCGCAAAACGCTACCATGCGGCAATGAAGGCTATCAAGAGAATAGCTGATGCTCTAGAAAAATATCAATGGATTAACAAATGTTGTTATGAAATATATCAAATGAATAACAAATGTTCATGCAAACCTAGGAACTGAATTATAATACAGTCTCTAACTTACAAGCATATTTTGTGTAAATCATAGCGCTGAGCTTGTCAGGCTTGAGCCTTTTTCGAAGCTTTGATACGAGAATCCCCGCCTCGCTGAATAGTCTTTCTACAGAAGCCGATGACACTGGGGTGGAAAAAAGAATTTTTGCACACTTTGACAAAAGTCTCATTTGTGGTCCTTTCTCTTTCCAAAACTTCTTGGTCGGATGTCTGGAGGCCACACGAATGGTCTCAAAAAGCAACATTTCTGTTTCAAGTTTTTCATGAATCGAAGTCTTCATGCGCTTTGGGCGTGGAGCAAACAATGTCTGAAACGGATCGCTGGATGTCGAGGGCTCACGTTCCTGGTTATCACTGACTTTGTCCGTGTGGATATCAGATATATGCATTGAATCAAGCAGCTGATTCAAATAGTTCACGACACTCGATTTGAATCCTTGCATCTCCTGATTCATTCATGAACACCTGCAATTCTCGGGTCTTTTTGCTGGAATATCTAGGAGTTTTCACCATATCCAAAGCCGTGTTGCAGACATCAATGCCTGACAAATAACAAGCCGCTTTTGCAAATGATGAACCACAATATGGCCACAGCTTCTTTCTCATCTTTCTCATCTGGTTTCGTAGAAGGCAGCAAGTCTCCCGAGCGATGGCAGGCACTTCTTCACTAATCTGCATTTGGAACAAATGAATATCCAAAGTAAGATAGTTCAGGTAAGATGGATGAGAAGTTGGCTCATCAACCTTAACTCTGTCAAAGAAGCACTTGACGGCTTCCATAATATCCAACAGTGATTTCAGTGAAGGTAAAGGTGGCAAATTGTCAGATACATGACAGTCTTCTTCTGACAGAAATACAGTGTAGTTGTCCACCGCAGATCGAAGTCGAGAATGTTGAAAGCGCCATGGGCGAGTCGTGCTTTTATCAGGAATAGCACGCTTCAGTCGCTTCGCATTTTGATCGCGTACATTATAGAAAGATTCCACAGAAGTCAGATTAGACAGCATGCCACTTAGTAATTCTGGTGGAGACTTCTCGAAAACGTCTTTGACACAAGTCGACAAGGCATGTTCGCTACAACCAATTCTACCACCCAAGTTCAACGTCGTTGAATAACGGCCGTCGAACGCTGCGACCATTTTCGGTTCGTTGTCACTAACTATAAAGATGGGTTGAGAGAGCTCACCCTGTTTTTCATCATCCGGTGACTTAATGCATTCTTCGAGAATTTTGAAAGTGAACGAAGCGTCGTGTGGTACATCATCCAAATCACAAATCTTAAGTGGATAACTGAACCAACGCCAATCTTTATCGAGTCCACAAGCAACAATAGCAAAATAAGAAAGTCGATGTTCATGTCTTCCAGACCAAAAATCAATCATGCATGATACACCAGCATCCGGATCGTTGAGACTGTTTCTAAAATGATGTTGCAACTTCGCATGGGATTGCTCTCCCTCAGTCATTAACCCCGATGAAATGTAAGTTCGTCCGATGGAATAGTCATTGATCTTGTTGTTTCTGTGCGTTACCGAAGAAGCGAAGTTTGCGCAAGAAGATGCAATTTGAGCCATGGCGTTGATGGACACAGTCGGATGGGCACAAGCAAGCTTCACTACATGCTGCTGCCATTGTTCTTTTGCTTCTTTCGGAAGAGGAGGCTTGCTTGTTGATGGAGCACACTGAAAACTTCGGTGAATGGTGAGTTGATTGGACGTCGACGTCGCCGTGCGCAGTTTTTCTCGAGATGGCGCTTTATTGCACTGACCCCACTCTGGTTGACCCACTGTCCTCTTGTTTTCTTAAACCAAAGAAACAATTTCTTACAGGCATCACAATATAGGAAAGGGGCCAACAGTGGTTTCTTGTCGTCTCCTGAGCTCTCGGCAACCGGTGATATGTCCACTTGCACGGCCTTCATCCTCGAATCAAGATTGGCACTACCACTGGTTAATGACTTCGGTGGCGGAACAAAAGATACACGAGCAGCAGAAATGTGCTGCTGCAGAGTTTTTTGTCTACTTCGAAGAACTTGTTCGAAGACATCGCAGCGACGACCTGCCTCAGAGTGGGAACTGAAGTTGCAGACGATCATAATTACATCATATAGCTCGGTTCCTCTTCAGTCTGCAGCCTAATGAATCATCGTCAAGCGTCAATCAGGGGAAAAGAATGTTTTGCGAGCTCACATTCCCTCACTTGAATTGTCAAAAGTTGCGTAAGTGAAATTGATCATGCAGGGCACGGGGCGAGAGAACCGGTCGGTCACTGACATGGATACTGATTCTCTTCCCGTCGGTTCACGATGCGAATTGACAGACAGCCTCAACAGATAATTACATAATCCAGGTTCTCTCTCTGTCTCTCTCATTCAAGACCGATATTAGTCTTCTTATAAGATTGATAAGCCAAGAAAAGAATTGTTATGATGATGGTTACCGACCCGTGTTTCGTCATCCTGACAGAATCATGCTTTTTTCAGAAAAGGACAGCCTGCTTACTGTAGACACACCTGTATAATGTACATGTATAAATGTTGTATATTCACTTCAATCTGTGCGTCATTCATGAGCGGCTTCGCCTAGTCATCCAGTATGATGAGCGCAACTACAGCCTGCATTCTCGCTTTCTCACAACCTTTGCAAACCAAAAAAGAGTTGATACTTTCAAATAAGATTTAAATTTATCTTATTTTGGTGATCAAAATTCCCATTCCCACGACAAGCCTAATAAATGAACACGTGATTTTGCAGCATTGTTATCTCCCTCTGTATAAAATGTTGGGAAGTTGAAAATCGTTTGAAATATTGAGCAAATAAATTAAAAAATTGGAAGATATGTTGTTTTGTCAAAGCAACAATTGAAACAATGCAATATAGGCTATTACATAAGAAATTAAACCAATTAAATTAGTGCTGGAATGGAATAATTCCATGAATGTATTTGTAGTTCCGATTATTGTAATTGCAGACAACTTCAAATTCTATAGAAGGATTGGGCTATAGTATTCTATAGCCTATATTAGAGGACAACATTAGTATTAATTAGCAAAACTACAGTATTCGTAGAATATCACTCACTGAAATCATAGATTGAAAAGTTGAGCATTATTAGTCCTTTTGAAAAAATTCCCCTCTTGGACGATGAGAAGGGATTCGGTCCAGTGAAAGGAATTATCGCACTAGTGGAGAGGGGATGGCGTTGGATTCTACAGACTGGTATACAGGTGGGTATACATAGAGACGCGACAATGAGCGCGGCGTCGTTGTGCGCATACCCCCAACGAATGTCGCTTCCATGATCCTTCTTTTTCACATACATGTAAATTTTGAAAAAAATTTTCTTGTGACCTTTGTGGGTTTGAATAACTTCCATGCTGATAATTTCATGTTAACTGCTTTTGACGGGAGGTAATTATTCATAGCCATGTTAAAACAAGTGTTTCTGCTCCCTATTCTTTTATTGCAGGATGAGGTAATGTAGTTAAAATAAAAACAAGTAAGTGACTGATAAAAACCCGACATTTCGTCTCACGAAGACATACTCATGGGTATAGCTGATGATTTCACTAAATAATGATATGATATCACAAGGCTTCAAGTTTTGGCATGAAAATTTGATTTGCGATTTATTTTGTGATTTATTTTTTACATGCTGATAATTTCATGTTAACTGCTTTTGACGGGAGGTAATTATTCATAGCCATGTTAAAACAAGTGATTCTGCTCCCTATTCTTTTATTGCATGATGAGGTAATGTAGTTAAAATAAAAACAAGTAAGTGACTGATAAAAACCCGACATTTCGTCTCACGAAGACATACTCATGGGTACAGCTGATGATTTCACTAAATAATGATATGATATCACAAGGCTTCAAGTTTTGGCATGAAAATTTGATTTGCGATTTATTTTGAGCTGTCAAATCCTAAGCCACTTGACATGTTGGTTCACTTAATTGTAATCCGATCTGACACAGACTGGTATGCAGCATGTGAGCAGATTGTCCAGAATAAAGCCTTTTGAATAATTCTACAGAATCACCCATATGTTATCAATCTACTATTATAAAGTTCGCCTAAGTAGAAGTAATTGATTCATATCAAAATGAAAGTACTAGCAAGTAAAAGAAACTTGTATTCTATATGGAGGCAGATCTACATACAGTGCATTCTAGATCATTTTTTCGGGGGGGGAGGGGCTTTTGTCGCTGCTCCGTCTCCACTGATCGTCGGAATAGGCAGTCTATTGAACCTCTTAAAACGTCTGAAACGTATTTTTTTATGTACGCAAGATCTAAGAAAAGCGTGTTCTACTGGGATATTTCTCATGAGACATATATACTTGAGTGCTGTGCAAACGTAATTGTAATTTGTTTTTTCAACAGTGACAATCAACCTCACATTCTTATACATGACAACCAACATGTGTACTTTGAAGCTTGAACAATAGGCCATGCATAGGAATGGGTTTAAAGTCTGCAAGAGAATTCAAGTTGGTATTTTAAATAATGCTAGCAAACTTTATTAATAATTCAAGTCATGAATTATTTCATAAACTTAATAAAAGCGCTCAAGTAAGTATGGTGCGTTTACATAGTAGGTCTAGCGTTAACAAATATAGCATCATAACATCACTCATGAAACAGTGATCAAATGCTAGCATATCACTCAAAATTGTTACTAGGTATAGCACAATTTTTTGTTTGGGTAGGCTTACATATCGGACATGCTAGACTTGAAGCTTAGTGTATTTTTTCTCAGTAGAAAAAAGCATCATTTTAGTTTTGAGCAGACAGCATATATTTTTGCGAGCAGCAGGCAGTTGGTGTCTCTGGTTGTGGTGCCGCATCACTTTCGGCGTCGACATGGCAATGATCGTTATTGATGCTCCTCTTTCTCAAGAAGTTTTGTCTTCAGTTCATCCAAGAAAATCTTGAGTATGTCCTTCTTGCAGCCTCCCACAATGACCTTGTGTTGAAGAAAACCGGAAGTATTGGACACCGCAGCGACCATAACGCATGTGTCCTCGTTGATTTTCCAGTGACTTCCTTGCTTTTGCACCTCCTCTTACCCTTCCACTTTTTCTCGAGGTGTACAGACTGTACCTGTGTGAGGTCTCGTCAATCCAAGCGAGCTGGCAATTTCCAACGTTCTGGCTTAGCCAAGGCGCGAAGTCTCGCCGACGTTCCTTTTTTTCTTGACTATTCCTAATTGTCGGTTTGAACTCCAGTTGCTTTATTGAGATAAATTGTCCATCCAGTACCCGTTCAGTAGTCGATGTCGAAACCTGTGCTTATTTCATGATTATTCATAAAGCTTTTTTCATAAAGATTTTTTTGTCTTTTGAGCATCTTTGATTCGCTGCAAAGTTTCTTAGATATCATTTTCCAAATTTCCTTTTCCATGGTGTGGTAATGCTGGAATAGGTCTGCAACAAACAAGAGATGAATGATCAATGTGATGAATTATGAGATAATGACTTAATGTAAGTATTTTGTATAGACCATCTTCATTTGAATGAAAAATATTGACTAATATTCCAATTGAATAATATTTAATATTTTTTATTGTTCAAATTGATGTAGGTCTATAGAATATTATAAGTCTTTATGCATGCATATACGTACGTAAAGTGAAAAACAGCAATTCGTTTTTCTAACTTTTTGTAATGCAACTTTTGATGCTTATAGAATTACTGGATTAAATATCATTTCTATGATTGATTAAGTTTATGATCCTAAATTGTCGCCTTCTTAAGCCGCATTAGAGAAAACATAGAGTTAAACTTCACAAACTATCATGAACTTTAATTTTAATACCAAATTGAAACACGTCAAAAGTGATGTAGGCCTATGTTGGATTCAAAGTTCATAGAAAACAAGAATGCTATGGTAGCGGTGTTCACAGATTTCTATCATTTAATTTGGCCAATGGAGATAGACCGGAAGTCTTCTACAGTGTTAGGATCATCGCATTTTGCTAGTGGAGTAATAATATTTGCTGCTTTAAGGCAAGGAACTTCACCAGCACGAAGGCTGGTATTGAGAATGAGGGTAATAGGAGGCCATCTGGCCCAGGGGTGTTGTTAGAGACTTCTTTGGCCATTGATTTAGCCTGACAGCTCGATCGCGGTCATCGATCAGGATTTTGAGGAAGTATTGAACCCTTTCCGTACCTTTTTCACGAAATCTAACAGTCCTGAGAGGAAAACATCTATCGACCTGGGCCCGGTTGCAAGAAGCACTTGGGAAGAAAAATTCTTCCTAACTCGCGAGATAGGAAGAATTCAGTTGCAACAAAACCATCCTAACTAAAGACGTATTCCGTTCAGCACGAGATTCCGAAATTCTATCTAACTCATTTCTGAACTGTGAAATCTATTATCATGATAAAGATTGGTTTTCAAATTGTTTCTATAGTTGTTGCTAGCGGATTAGGACGAAGATAATGTTTCTAAATTTCAAGCGTACCGCTAGGAAGGGTATTTCATTCCTAAAGTCTTGACTACAGAGTTAGGAAAGAAATTTATTTCTCACAATGTTCCTAACCTCAGTTGCAAGAAACAAAAATCTTCCTAGTTTTCTTCCTAAAGTTAGAACCGACCTTTACTAACTCTAACTTTGATTTGGTGTTGTAATAACCGCGACTACTTCCGTGACCTTTAAATTTCTTATCACGATTTGTATGAGAATGCCTTATTGTCTTCGTATACATGTAATTGCGGTATTTTTAACTTACTACAGAGTACATATTCGCAAAATTTATAACTTATGGGAAAATTATGTTGACTGATAAAAACTAAATAATATCAAAACTTCCCTCCCTTTCAGTTTATCTCCCTACCTAAATAAGGAAAAATATGAAAACAAATTGTAAGCTTACATACAGAATTCTATTTTCCAGTGATTGTCCAATAAGTGTTCATTTATTGTAGGAATGCATAATTGTCGTCCATATTTGTCAACTGATGATCGAGTAACAGTTTTCTCTTTTCCTCATTTTCAATTTGCAGCTTCAAAGCAGTTTCTTGTAAGTCAAAAATTTCCATTTCTCGTTTGATCTTCTTAGTGATTAGCTCATGTTGTTCCTGTAAGTTCCGTTTCAAATCATCGTCTACCTTCGAAGGCCTATTTTCCAAACTAGTGAGCGGGCGCTTTCGAGGAGGCTTTTCACTCGTACTTGGTGTACTCGTAGAGTTTTCTGTCTCATCGTCGAGACTTGCAGCAGAATTTTCGAATCGGTCAGTTTCGAGTTCACTGGCTGTATCGAAGCCGCCTTCTATTCCTTGAATCTTCGGATTATCTACTCCGAGAATAGCAATAATTCTTTCGGCTGTGTGAGATAACGGATCTGGAGCTGGTCCGCCGCCAGTTCCCTTCACAGATTTCATGTGCTGATTGTACTCAGAAATTTTTTCAGATTTCAGCTTCAAAAATTTCTTCTTACAATCATCAGCAGTTCTTCCAGGAAATTCTTCAGCTATCTTGCTCCATAAACTTTTCTTCTTCTCATTTGTGATGGTTGACGAAAATTTGCCGATGAGCTGGTCATATTTATCCTCCACATGATCTAGTAATCTCGAAATTTCTTTAGAATCCCAGTTTTCTTTCCTTTTCTTCTTCGGAACATCTGGCAATACCTTTTCAGTGCTTTCACTCATTTTATCTTCTGCTTAAAGAAATTCGCACAAGATGGACGGACAAGAGATGTATGTGTGTTTGAACATTCACACGTCATACTCAACAACAGATATCAGGGTCAAACGCATCTTATTCGACGATGGGAAATTCATCCGTCTCTTGGATAGCTTATCCATGGCTTATCACTTGCGTCAAATATTTTCGAAGCCAATAAACGAACGAGTTTCGAAGCCAATGAGCGATGGATGAACAATGTTTTCGAACAATAACCTTGACTTAAATGACTAATGAGTAATAACTTTCCTTCTAAGCAATCTTACATCGCCGGTCGCGACGGAAAATGGCAAGTGATTCATTTTTTCAATTATCACAAACTCAAGTATTAAGAAGAGTACAAGCATCCTCAAGACCACGTGTATTTCGGACCAGGCCAACATTCGAAGAATATTCTGATGAAGAATTGCGAGCACGGTTTAGATTTGGAAAAAAGTCACTCGCGAAATTGGAAGAGAAGTTGGGTCCATACCTAAGTGAGCATACAAGGAGAGGACATGTTCTTCCGCTACGTCTACGTATTTTACTGACCCTTCGTGTACTCGCGAGCGGTAGTTTCCTTGAAGTTGTAGGAGATACATTTGGAGTAAACAAAAGCACGGCTTCAAGAATCTTTGCTGAAATAATTGACGCTGTTATCTGTTTGCAACACGAATACGTGACAACTGCATTTCTACAACGAGCTGATAATTTATCTTGGTTTGAGATAAACAAATTCCCGGAAGTGTGTGGATGTATTGACGGAACCCACATAAAGATCTTAGCTCCCACTACATTTGAAGATGTCTATGTAAGTCGCAAAGGCACTCATTCTATTAACGTTCAGATTGTGTCGACAGGGGAACTTCTGATTGCGAATTGTGTTGTGAAATATCCAGGAAGTACTCATGACAGTCGAATTCTTGAAGAGTCATCGATATGTGAACAATTCAATAGAAAGGTCTTCGGTAAGAAACGGCTGCTGGGCGATCAAGGATATCCATTGAAGCCATGGCTTATGACTCCAGTTAATAACAGAGCTACAGGTCGGTTGACTACGAAAGAAAAGAAATTCAACAAATCACATAGATCTGCAAGGTCATCGGTAGAAAGAACTATTGGTATCCTCAAACAAAGATGGTATTGTTTAAAATCGGGACTTCGGTTTAACGTGAATAAGAACTGCAAAGTGATCTTAGCTTGTATTATTCTGCATAATTTTGCTATTTTATCGAATGAACCCGAACCTGTTATAGAAAGCAGTGAAGACATTGACGCCGATGACACTGACGATAATCAAGACGAAATCGACATGAATGGAAGAAATGCAAGAAGCGAGTACATTATGAGATTCTTCTGACTTTTGTTAGCCAAAAGTGTTTATAAATTGAATTTATTTACTCTTTCAATAATTGTTATCGACAAAATACTATATTGTAGCTGATGTAGTGAGATAGGAAATGTTTGATGTAATTGAGGTTAGTTAGTTAGGATGGAATATAGGAAGATTTTGTTGCAACTGGGTTTAGTTAGGATGGCAGTGTATGATGATTTTGCTGCAACTCATTCTATCTCCAGTGAGATAGGAAAGTTTTGTTGCAACTGGGTTTAGTTAGGAAGAAAATGATTTAGGACGTTTCTAGGTTAGGAAGCTTTTGTTGCAACTCGATTTGGGTAAGATTCCTAACTAGGAACGATATCATAGATAGGAAGAGATAGTTAGGAGGGTTTTCTTGCAACCGGGCCCTGAAGTTGATTGATAAAGAAGAACAGGCAGATACAATATCAACCAATTTAGTCGCGCATTCGGAATCGCTAAATCTTGCATACATTGATTTCGTGAATTTCCTGATCTTTTTAGTGGTGAAAAGTTTTATATGATCCCTCGTAGTTTGCCGCAGAACGAAAGCATGATCCGAATTAGCCATCGGAGGGAGATAGATGGAAGCTTGAATCACAGCAAAATTGATGTGCAGTTGGTCAAGAATATGATCGCTTCTTGTTGGATAGTCGACGATGGGGGTAAGTCCAGTTGAGTTTCTTATTCTAATGGAGTATTTTCGAAGATCGTTAAAATCCCCTAGCAAAGAGAAGCGGCTACTACGGCAATGTTTCACACAAGGACGGAATCATTTGACGTACCACCCTCTTGAGCTGACGCATCTTTCCAGTGGGGATGATAGGTCACCAGTAGCACAAGATGGACCTCCTCGATGTAGAGAAGGAGAAATTCAGTTCCGTAATTGACGGACAGGGACAGCACAGTGTCTAAAGGAATCGGCAAAGATGATAGAGAGTTGAGAATATAGCAAATGATGCCAAGACTTTTGCAGGCAGGATTGGGAGAGACGCTCTTTTAGTAGTTTTGATTCTGACGTAAGGAGGCTGGACCACAGATCTAACAATATGAGTACATGACGAAGTAACGGGAACATAGTAAGGCATGAAGAATGTTTACGTCATCGCACTGCTCCGAAGTAAAGCCAACAAACAGCGCCGCCAACGCTTTGGCGATAGGAAGAGAGAAGGGGCAGCACTTACAGGGCGTTAAGTGTAAAGAGAGAAGGACTTTCTGACGACCTTTGACAAATGATTAGTGACGTATTATACCGTATATGCTCAAATAATAGCCCCCGGCTATTATTTCATTGTTTAGTGTACCACCCGGCTATTATTGGAGATCCGGCCGTTAAAAGAGACCAGGCTATTATTTACGTTGTATAATTTGTGTGAAAATTTCCAAATTCATAATTTCCGAGATGAACTTCGATTTATAAGAAAAACAAAAATTCACATGTTTAAGATCATTATCTTGCAGCTTAATAAAAAAGGAAACATAATAACTTTGAACAATCTACATTTACATCTGATGAATTCTACAGTGAAACTAAGAAATCAATTAGATTCGTCTGAATCACACCAATCACTGTCAACTTCGTCATCTGAATCGCTCACCGGGGCGTCTATCTCAACTTGAAGATCGTTCAGGCTACTTTCAAATTTGGATTTAAGAAGATGAAGACCGCCTTCACCACATGGTTTACCAGGCTTTAGACACTCAATGAGGTGATCCTCGCTTCCATCAGTTGCATTTGTGACACCACATTGTTTCATGGAATCTTGAATTTGTTTAACAGGTATTGCCTACCATGCTTCGTCAATCCAAATCGCAAATTCACCGAATGTTGGAGGTTTCAGATTCCATTCTTCGTAAAACTGTGATCACTTTTTGAAATCCAGTCTTCATACGATTTTTGAACTGATACTTTAAATGATCTATTCCAGGAAACGTCTGGTGCCTGGATAAGGGCCGTACAACCGCCAGGAATAACCGCTGTTTGTATGTTCATTTTTCGTAATACGTTTTTGGTAGCCTGAGAAATATGGCACCGAAAACTATCCCAAACCAGAAGTCTTTTGCCGAAGTGAAACTGTCCAATAACATTTCGTAGATAGTCACTCGTCATCTCATCATTCATCCAACTGGCACCGCTGTAGTTGAAAACTATACCCCGCATTTTTTCTAGTTCTGGAATGGCACGACGCCTTGGGATTAAACACGTACCGTATCTTAGCGGAAAGCAGTGACTTCAGTGACTCATTTATAATGGGAACATTTGAAGACAAGTAACGCTGACTACCGTATTCACACGGTGATGCACGATCGATGCGACTGTATTCATTGTTTATACCGGTAGGTAGTTTTGACACTCCGCTATCATACACCAAAGAACATTCAATACCCGGTTATTATTAGAGACCAGGCTATTATTTCATTACCTGGCAGATGACCCGGCTATTAATAGAGACCCGGCCATAAAAAGAGCAGATACGGTATATATATTGCATACGTTAGTCACGTACGTTAACATTTCAGTTTTATCAAGAAAATGAGAAAGACTTTATCAATAGCAGCAAGTCCCAAATAAAACGCAATTTAATAAGTGGATTTATTTGGCGAAATATATAAAAGATAAGTCACAAATATATAAAACATACTAAAGATAATTCATTCATCAGAATAGGGGAGAGTCGGGCACCATGAGCAATTTTTTCTTGTTTCGTGTCCTGACGACGTATCACATAGAATAAGTCCAAACCAACACAACTTTCTACAAGCCATGTTCATGCAGATATAGCTGTATAAGTTTGACGTTGTAACTCCAAACACGTTCTGAGTAATTTCCTTCTAAGTGAATAGTATCGACTCTGCTCATTGTGCCCCATGCACGGGGTACGATGAGCAACTGCATGTGGTACGATGAGCATTTTGGGGCACCGTGAGCAATAAAATTTAATTGACAATTTGATAATGAATCAGCCTAACTCTAATAATGTATTTATTCCTACCATGACTCTATGAAATAAAATGACAATCAAAAACACAAAAAACACAATCAATTCACATGTAGGCCTACATCGGTACTCTAAATATATCATCTTTCATTTGATTTAGCCTAAACTTAATTAAGATCTAAAAAAGCTAACGTAATCTAGAATTGTTTTCTGCAGTGAAATATAAATTTTTCAGACCGTATGGCCCATAGAACCTATCTGCTTTACACTTTTATCTTTTGTATTCGTCAGTTTGGTTTAATCTAAACTGGTTGAATAATTATACAAAGCATCAATCCCTTTAGACAAATTACATTCCCATTTATAATCTATATAGACATCAAAACAAATAATTTATTCCATGACAATTTACCCTGTGGGAAAAAATTTATCGGACCGATGTCCGATGCGAACGGCAACGGGCAGTGCTTTTTAACATCGGATAGATGTGCAACTTATGAGTACATCAATCCGATGTCTATCCGATATGCATATACTACTTAAATATGATACAAAAGCGATCATTTTCCGACGTCAATCTGACATTGCTAGGCTCCTTTAGATGACTACCAAAGGATAAAATTCCCCGTGACTATCTTCACCTAAGCATGCTTGTCTTAAAAACGCACAAATTGAAAACAATTTGAAATCTGAAGACGACTGTGTATTAACAAATAAATGTACAATGTAAAAGGAAGGGCATAGAAAAAAATACATTTATCGCGGAAAACCGTGATTTTAACAAGAAGCTTCTTTCAAATCTTCTGATTCCAAATTTTATAATTTCAAAGACATAAGAGGCTCCGAGGCATGTAAACTGTACCGAAAAATTAATACAATAAGTTACTCACAACTTTTAAGATATTTGAAAAGAACCGGTATTAATGTTTAATAAGATACGTGTCATAAGCAGCTTTATTGTTCATAAGCAAGTTTGTCTGTACGAGTGTTGACAGAAAGCTTGATCGAAGTTCATGTGATTATGTAGCGATATTTCAGATGGTACAGGGCGACTTGACGTTTGCAGATATCTGGTTGTCTTTCCGATGAAACACTTGCTACTGTTTAAAGTGCTTGTCAACAGTCTTCGAGAGGAAAAAATTGGATTCTGAATGATAAAACCGGTAATCAGAAATTTATTGAAACGTGTAAAAACAAAGTTTCAATAGAAATCTGATTAGTAATATCATGCATGTATTCAATACCATAAAGACTTCATTTTCTTCACCTCAAAGTTAGGGTGTATGATTTTCACGCCTCGAACCTGATGCTCAAATTAACTTCTAAATACTGTGATAAGTGCTACATCGACAAGACATCTTTAAATGCGCATTTAGATAGCATTTATCAAGTCGCCCCGCCCCGTACCATCTGAAATATCGCTAGACAATTACATGAACTTTAACTAAACTCTCTGTTAGCGCTCGTTCGAACGAAACTTCCATTGCAGAATCGGTCCTAAAACCTGCTTATGACTCTTGTTCAACATTATCACCAGTTTCTTTCCAAGATCTTTAACGTTAAGAGTTTGAATTTTTTGACTTAAACTGCACTTATTGTCTTAATTTGTTCTGTCTAGTTACAGCCTAGGATCCTCTTAAGTTTTAGAAATTGTGAAATAAATTAAGTAGATGTGTCGAATTGGAAGAAGTCTGTTTTTACCAAGACATGGCGCATAATGTAAACAATTTACAATTTGTTCAAAGAAACTTACAATTTCAAAGAACGATCCAATAAACGAGCTGTTTTTGCCAAAATAAGTACAGAATTACATTGTCTATCCGGAAGACACGGCCATAAAAATGGTGAGGTGATTATACAAATTTTTAAAAGACATTAATCCAGTAGTACACAGACTGCAGTCTTTGTGGAAAATTCACTTTGAAGGCCTACGTTTGCAAAACTTCAAACTATAGATTGCTTTTTGGAAGCATGTGATCAAATAATAGCCGTAACTGAAGTTAAGCAATTTGATTTCAAGAACATATTTGCGATATTACCGTGAGATGTAACGGTTTGGTCTACTTGATGGCTTGAAAATGCCATATCTTTCTAAATGTTATTATGACACACTTTCAAAACAACTTTCGTAATCATGAAATTGAAGTTCGTTGCAGAAAATCCCTTTTTTAAGGGACATCTAATAATAATATTAATATAATAATATTAAATAAGTCAGCAGATGACAGGTCTGGTATCAATCTTCAATTAACCAATCGACCGTCAGCGTTAGAACAAAGTTGAGAAAAACTGATGAAGTATTTCAAACACGTTAAAGAATAGCAGTCGAGCTCGTAATAGAAGTACGTTCAAGTAAGCTATGTCTTTATCATAATTCGTATAAGTAATTCTATTTAGGTAAGTCTTTACTATTCGCATGTACTTGCAGTAGTCACTTTTTCCTATTAGAGCCTTATAAGACTAAAGTTATAATTTTCATGAGTAGAGTTACATCACTTTGTGCTTAATTAATTGACTCAATATTATTCAATTTCATTTTAGCATATTGCCTTTACCATATAGATTGACTGTACTTAATAATAATGATATTGATATAATAATATTAATTGTATATAATAATTTAATAATAATTACAATCATTATAATCTAGTGCATTGTCATTGAGCAATGCAATTTGTCTACATAACGAGTTGAAGTTGTGTCAGAATAAAAATGCAGCGTTAATAAAATTTAGTATTCATGATCATTATTTTGCATGCAATAAATCTAGAAATAATTCATTTTATCTACCAGGAAATAGACCAAAGCGTTACGCACCACAGCACTATCGCTAACATTTGACACTGTTTGAAATGTAGTCGACCGTTGGCGTAGAAAAATGGACAAGTGCATTAAAAAACGTTTCTACGCTTCGAAGAATAAAACAATTCAGTATTATCATAAGATCAAATTGCTGAACTTGAGTTTCGATTATGATTATGAAACAACAAAAAATTAGCACTATTATCCAATACCTGGAAAAGCATCATGAAGTCTACAATACAAACGGATCCACTTATCTGCTGGCAGATTGACTGTTTTCCACAGTTTTGGCAGCTCGGGCGGACCGTCCACCGCAACGATCACTAGCAAGAATCAAGTACCGCTGCAGCTTCTTATCCACTAGGGAATAATTACATGAGGGGAAAACCCGGTGAACAGCGTCTGCAAAAAAGATCTTGTACGTTACGAATGGTATGAGCACATTAACAGTAAAAAAAGATGTAACATTAACCGGTTAGGTACTAAGAAGTTGGTACTTTATTGCAAAAAGTGTAGGCCTAATGAAAGTTTGAGAGTATTCAAATGAAAAGTATATATGTAAGATATCAGCGGAATAATATGCAGTATCATAACTGCAGTGAGATAGACAAAAGCTATGTATCCCGATTGAGCAGTGGCTTCAAGATGTCTATACACTGCTTTTCTTTGCACTCTCTGTAGCATCTGTCACTATTAGCTGGAAGTTTCAAAGTGGGAGCTATTTTAAAGCGTGGGTCATTTTCTCCAACAGCCTTTTTCTTTGTTGCACTTGCTATCAAAGTGTGGTCAAGCAAGCGCTTGATAAGAAATAAAACATTTAATTACAAATTTGGAAATGAAGAGCGATCTTTTAACATCAACTCATTGATATCTGAGAATTTTGGCTAGCACAGACATAGAACCAATTATATTTCTGGGTTTCGTGCTGTGTGTGTCACTTGATGAAGTTAAGAACCTGACTTAACACCTATAACAGTTGTTTTGACATGAACAACATATCTCATCACATCATTTAACTCAGTAACAAACACTGGCAACTCACCTTTCACAATAGGCCCTAATACTTCGGAAAAAGACAATTTTCCTCTCTTGCCATAGTAGTTAAACGACCTCTGAAATATTGGTCCAAGAAGGAAGTCGAGGGCTCTCTTCCCCATTTGCTCCTCGTTGGAACCTCCATGGAAGCACAAAGTATCTGCAAAGGAAACATTTTTAGCCATCATTCAACAGGCAACTTCTATTGTTGAATTCGAAGCAAGAGAACGCTGACAGCAGCAACTTTTAGAAACTTTTTCAGAATAACCTAACATGTATGCACTGTCGGCATCAAACTTGGTAAAATAGAGGGAAACAACGATGGACTTCTCGCATCCTCTACATATACCCCGAAAAACTCCTCTTTCGTTTACTTTGGAAAATGAAGTCCAAACGGGATCCTGAATTCGAGGCCTCACAACATAGGAACAATCACAAGCAATATCGATGTAAAAGGCAGTGTATACAAGCGACTGAACGCACTCGATGTTCAAGCCACAGTGACACTGAGAGCGGGGAGGGGATTTTAAGGCAAAAGGACCAATCCTCTCCTCAAATCTTGCAAATATCAATTGTGCTTCAAACAATAATTTAAGATCGTACCACTAAATAACAAATAGTAGCAAGAAAGTTTTGTTATGAAGAAGAAAATCGAGCATTAACATGCATTGTGAAAAATTCCACGCATTCCTCTGCAGAAGCCAAAGGACCATTTAGACATTTTTCTAGGACGATGTTTTTTTCGTGTTTTAAACATGTTTTTTCCTATGTTTTAAACATGTTTAAAACGTATGTTTAAAACATGTTTTTTATCATTTGTTTTAAACACTACCAACCTTGGAAGCAACATATTTCCATGGAAGCATGATTTGTGTTATGCATAAACTGTGTGCACTTGCACTATATACATACAGTACTGTGGAAAAGTTTGGAATAATTGTTAAAGTTCATCAATTCGAAGATAGTATTTAGTTTTATAGACAAAAGTCGGCCAAATAACATCATATTTCATATTTCGTTATCCTATTGATAGTTCAGCATGTATTACATGGAATTACATGCATCACATCAGTATTTAATGGGATATCCTTTGTTTTTTATCACTTCCAAAAGTCTCCGTGGCATTGATTCTATCAGTGATCTACACAGATCTTCAATTACTTCAGTGCACCAAACTTGGCGAATGTTTGACTTAAGTTCTTCCAAGTTTGATGAATTTCTTGTGCAGACCCTCTTTTTGAGTAGCATCCTTAAATTCTTTATTGGATTTAAGTCGGGACTGTTTCCCAGCCAATCCAACACCTGCACATGGTTGTCAAGAAACCATTTCTTTGTTATCTTCACTGTATGGCACGGGGCCGAGTCCTGCTGAAACACTGTGCAACCCTGAATCGTCATGAAATTAATGAG
Source organism: Prostheceraeus crozeri (assembly GCA_907163375.1). Lineage (NCBI taxonomy): Eukaryota > Metazoa > Platyhelminthes > Polycladida > Euryleptidae > Prostheceraeus > Prostheceraeus crozeri. Next base: position 63,581 of record CAJQUW010009219.1, read on the forward strand.
ATGTTCATCCAGAACTTGTTGATGGCGTTTTGCGTTCATCATACAACCTTTAGGAAATAGAGACCTGCACGACCAGCTGCTGAGAGGGCTCCCCAGACCACTACACCTGGCGAATGCTTCACTGTGGGAACCGTGTAGGCCTACTTGGGATTACAAGGATATGAGTCAGATGGCCGACGAACGAACTTTGTTGGGTTAGAAAACTGTCGAAACATGCTTTCGTCCGAGAACATGACCTTGGCCCACTGCTGTGAGGTCCAGTGGATGTATTTTCGGCAGAAGTTCAACCTTTTCTGACGCATCGATGGTGTTATCAGCGGCTTCCGCAAGGGTTTGCGTGCTCGTAACCCATACTGTCGAGACAGACGAGTGCGTATGGTGCTTGGATCCACGTAATCCAAAATGCCAGGAAACGATTTCTTAATTTCAGCAGACGTTATGTTTGGCACAGTCTTGACTAAATGAACAACTCGTCGATCGGTCCTCTCTGAAGTCACTCGCGGACGTCCAGAGCGCTTCTTGGGAGACAATGACATTGTGTTGATTTCATGGTTTTAGATACGACTGATTGTGATATCTTAAACAAGACTGCAACCTCACTTTGCGACATTCCAGTTTTCACAAAATTCACTATCCGGATCTTGTCAATCTTTGATAATTGCTTCGCCTTACCCATGGCTTCGATGTGAATCATCATCATCTATTTGAGGCTATTATACAGCTTGATTGGCGTTGTGGCAATATTTCATCAGCCCTACATTATTTATTGGATATCACTATGACCAATAGGATGATCGCAATCATGCATTCGATTGCTGCTTGGATTTGAGGTAGATTTCAATCGAAAGAATAACTGCATTCAAAGCAGCCATGTTATCTATCAATTATTCCAAACTATTCCACAGTACTGTATATATAATGACAGAGTATTTACAGTTGCCATCTCCTCCGACTTTCAATAATTAGGCATGAACAGGTCTTATTTTGCCAACTTGTATTGTGTGCACAAAGTATGTGTACATGCATTTGTGTGATTCTGGTTATTGTATTAACCGATCAGCTGAGAATCAATTCATTTATCAGAGCGAATTATGATCAACTCACCAGGTTTTCACGATAAGTTCCGTCCTTTACATTTTCAAGAAACTGTTCGTATTGACTTAAATCCTCCAATTTCAAAGGGGCCATTAACGTCTCAGTAGCATGATTGGTGCCTCCGATTTGATCAAGACGTTTATGGATTTCCTTAAACCCCCTGTCCATTTTTTCCGATAAGATGCAGAGGTTTTTGAGGATCGTCTCTGTTAAGGAAGATAATGCGAATTTGAAATTTAGCATTTACATGTGCATCAAATAATTGAATCAACCAACTAGAGCAGTCAGAATACACACGAATAACGAAAATAATTATCTACAAAATAGGATAAGGTCCCATATAATTCGATCAGAGGAGTTCCATATATTTGCGACACGCGACATTTTCCTGAAATTTTGGTGCGTTACTAATCTCAGTGCTAAAAATCACGCGGATGGGGCCTTTTCCTGTCTTACCCATCATCAAATCGTCTGAACGCAATGTTGGGATATTGTGTCCTATTTTTTCACACAATAACTGTCTGCTATTGGGAGATAAGTAAGAGCTTAGTGTTTTATATTCTATCAAAGAATTTAGAGAAGTTCGAACTGTGCATCAACTGTTTTCTTCGCTCATCATAAACAATTTGTCATCGGTTTTAAACATTAAAATTCTGGGCAGAGAAATTATCCATCGAGGTGAAGGCTTCAATGCGATGATGAAGATAGCACCGACTTGGAAATGTACATCCTATATATTTTAATGAAACTGTGGTTTAATAAGAAAGCTGTGTCTAAAAAAGTATGGCAACAACGTAGCTTGCCCAAACTTAGTAGATTTGTATACAATTTTCAATACAATTTGTATACACATTTTCGACCATTCATTATATGATTATTTTGTACTGCCTACATGATTTCTCTGAAGATAGACCTACATACAGATGTTGAATTTGTGGAGATTTGAAATATTTCAATACTTACTTGCTCCACCAGAAGAGGAAACCGCCTTTGGTCTCGTTTCAACAACAAGCTCACATTCGGGCGTAAAAACTTCACCACCACCACGTGGTAATAAAGAGATTGGCCTTATTTCCTCACAAACCGATGTGGATTTGTCCTGGGTAACATCGTCACTAGCATTTGATGATAGGATGGAACTTGGTTTTTTGCTGCTGCATGCAGACGTACATGTAGATTCCACCATGACAGCATCACCATCGACCGAAAACTGATCGCAATAGCTTTCGCTATCGTCGATTGACGTAGCTGTAGATTCGGCTGGAATCCCGTCATCACAATCACTTGATGATTGAGCATGTAACCGGCGTATCTTTCGACGTGTGCTTATGTATTTCTGACCACCGATTTCGGGCAGCGTCATGGTCTGAAATGGACGTGGGCGCATCACTTCTATGTTTTGTTTCTCCTCTGCTTCCGATTCGGTTGTCATAGCTGTTATTGCCTTGAGATGTTGTCGTTTAGTATTGGGTAAAGGAGGAACAACGTGCCTTCGCCAGATCTTCTCGATTGACCATTTTTTTCAGATTTCAATTTAGCGAGATATTCACAAATGTGATCCAGTCCGTCTTCATTTGTAGAAATATGAAGAACCACACATTTTTCTTTCACTCCAACGTAACTCATTTCGACTGTAATGAGCACGTCATTCTTAAATTTCGAAAATTCTTCAAAACTCCATTCCAATTTTCCAACTTCAAACGTTCTGTCGCTTGTGAAGTAGGCAACGGCGATTTTCATTCTTTCATATTCTTCTTGAATTTCGACTTCAGGATGAGAATCCATACCTGAAATAAACGAAGGCATAAATGTAACGAATCTACTAATAATACGATTGCATCAAGGAAAGGTAATCATTACGATGTGGAAATTCGGTAACAAATTTCTTCCTAGATCTATTCATTCAACAATGATTCCTGGTTATAATTAATTCGATAAGTCTAAATGCAGACCTCGAATATGGAAGTCTCGTGATCTCGTATCGTTCATAGCTGTTCAATTTTAGTCTATAGGCTACAGCAATCACATCGAGAATTAGTTTCTTATATTCACATGAGTACATGAATGAAGAAAAGAAATTTTAAAGCAACATTTATTTCCAAACGTGCACGATAGTTGATGGCATCATTGACATAAGGATCGACTGATGATTATCCCAGCAAATTATCTGTCACAAAAGGGAATATCAGATAAAGATCGTCAACATAAAAACAGATACATTTGGTTTTGGGAATTTCTTGTGAGAACAGCTTAGTCTTGCATTTCTCATAAAAGCCAATCCCTAAGATAGAAGATGCGTATGGCTTTGAATACAGAGATTTGACAAGTTTTAACTTGAATCCAGACACTAAATCATTCAAAACGCTTGTTACTATGCCGACTGAATCATCACTCAATAAACAAACATTATTTGGATGATCTTTAGAAAAAAACAATTTTGGTTCATGCCTTTCATTGACAGATCTTAATTTCATTGCGTGTCGAATGCTTGATTCAAATATGAATCTTGTTGGCCTGACTCTCCGCTTCAATCTACCTAAATACGATTCAAATGGGAATGCCGAAAAATCCTCTAATTGTCCAAGTTTCCTAACAAATTCAGGTAAGTGACTGAGAAAATGTACGTTATAGACTACACTATGCTCTCCATATAGAGTAGCCATGCCAGCCACGAAGTTGTTGAGACATGCATCAGCATTATTCAGTTGTGTGAATCGATTGGATGAGTATACAGTGAGAGCAAAGTGTAACAAATTAAGATGTCTTAGATAGACATCTTGTAAAATATCTCTGAAGAAGAATGGCATGACATAAAGAGCATATGTGCGATATTCAGTTGCTTTGAAGTAATCGATCTCTCTTAGTGACCTGATCTTTCTTTGGAACTCTCTAGGAAATGAAAATCTATGCTGCTCAACTAATGCAGATATCTCATTCATCTGTCCATTGGACAATTTACAACGCTGCCTTTCACCTTCGTGCTTTCCGGTAAAGTAATGAAAAATTTTCTTTATAATTCCTAAATACAGCAAATGCATTGGATCCGGTGGGAAATCAGATCTTAAGCGATCAACTTTTGCCAAAGGAGTAAGAGACAATTGGTTGGATTCCTTCTGCTTTAAATAATCTTCATCTGACCTCATTTCACCAATACCATTAAAAGTTACTCGACCCACAGTGTAAGAACCTCGTACCTTACAATACGTGCAACTATTGAAGCCAGTATGACTTTTAGTTGCAAGAACGAAAGTTCTTGCAGGCGTATCACAAATGAAGGTCTTTCCATCGATCGATACATCTATGTCACTATAAGAAAATCCATTTTCACATAAGTCATACAGCTCTTCCGTGAACTCCTGCAAATACATCTGTCTCTCAGGTTTACTTTTACCGCAAAATAATGCTATGGGCATGACAGGGCTTATAGTGCCATCATCGGATGAAAATATCACTAGTATAGGCCATAAAGTTAGACTTGATGAACGGTACAATGGCAATCCATCCATGTTGATCTTCAAATGCAAAGTGCAACTTTTATTGATAATACCACTATCAATCAAATGCATCAAATTATTTTTGACACCTATATATTCGAAACACCTGTTCAAGGAAGCTCTCCCATGTGTGTCCTTTGACATTTTTTTCAACTGATAGAATGACTTAGGAACATCAAGATTGAATTTCCGCAAGATGTTTAGAAGGAAGGTCATAGCAGCACGAGAGACATTGAAAATTATATAAAAGGCTAACAGTTCATCAGCCAATGACCGCTTGAGGTTATCATTCCTGTTCGACGACGTGTGACAACTTTCATCGCTACAAGGATCACTGTCTGCATTGAAGTATATGATGTCGCAATCACTGATACTTGATATCTCTGAATCACTATCTTCCGCTTGTTCGAAACCCATAGCTGTGGAAAAAACACGGTTTGACTCTTGTTCATGAAAATCTTCATTACTTGATGAATCCAAATCCTCCAAATCACCGTCTAAATCTGAATGGGCTTCATTCATTAACTTAATATATTTTCTTTGTGACGCTTTGTATAGTGCATTCGACATCTACAAGAAATACAAAATTTTATAGTCACGCTTGAACGGATTATCAATTATTATTATCTGTAAGAGCAGTTACTGTTTGTATTTACAAGTTGCACATAAACAGTCACCCCTTAACGTCCAATGACGGATAGCGTTCGTTATGACGCAATTGACAAAGCACTCGTGTCACGTCTTCCATCGTCTTGTAACTTAAACTTCTGACCAATGTGTCTGTCTGCTGGCAAATGTTCAAAAAACCTATTTGGGCGTCAAAGGGTCAATGTCAATTACTGTTATCAATTTATGATGAGTCTTCGTTGTGTTATGAGTTGGCTCAATATTCGTCTCACGAATACAATATTCAGTGAACGCAGAAACATTAGCGCTTGAAGGTGATGTGATAAGATTACATCAGCTGAAAGAAGGATGAAAAAAATCATGCGCTGTACTTTCAAAAAGGACGTAGAGAGCCCTGATGTTCAGACATTAGGGTGCTGAGTGGGTGGAATCCTTGCTTTTCGACGCGTCGAATAAGTTTGCGACACATCCGGTCGGAACTTAGAATCCTCACAGATGTTGGTAAAATTCCTTTGTTCAATGATGCTGGGAGGTTACAGAAGTCCGGTTGCGCATAGAGGACCACGCCTTGAATAAGTGTGGCATACGTACGAAACTTTGGATGACAAACAAATCTTCTCAGATTACTAAACGAGTAGGGGAGCATGAGGTGATGGCATCCACCCTCTACAGCCGAATTCTTGCTTTGTATTAAAAATACTAAATATACATAGTACGCTGCTCCTGTCTTCGTGGCCTTGCCTATTGGGTTGTCCCGGAAAATTCAAAGGGTGGAAAATCGTGCTTACAGGCTTATTTGTGGTACCCGGATGCATGATAATGATAATTTGACCAACAGAAGAATAAATCTGAGTAAGAAAACTTCAAAAAAGTTAAAAGTTGCTTTCATGCTGTCACAAGCTCTAACACATATATTCCGGATAAAAAACTGATTCCCTTCCCCCATTTTTTTTCCCTTTCTGTCGAACTGCGAAAAGTCTTCTTCCTTCCCTTCTCTCTCTCTGTTACATCAGATCATGAGATGAAGAGATTCATTCTAATTTCTTATTCTTTAACTTACGTTACTTCATTACTGTGTTTGCTTGTATTGTTTTGTTGTGCATTTGATTTGTTTGTATTGTTTTTTTTTCATTGTATTTATTATTATTATTATATTGAAGCTTTATTATGAGGGACATTTGGCATACATAAATTAATTTGATGATACACTTCGTTTTTCTACCCGAGGCAGAAATCAGGTTTAACTGAGATATGAAAAGTTTCTTGGGATACTTTGTTCCTTCTCATCGACTCAGATCAGCCGGTATTACATGTTTACACACCATGGCTAAATCACCAAGAGGCTTTCTCAGAAGATAAGTAATCTGATTCATTTCAAAACGAATTGACACTGAGTGAGAGACAGAAAGTCAGTCTTTAGTGAGTGAAGGTTATGATCTAATCAATGTATTTCTCCAGTTCAAGGCTTTGCGTGCACGCTTAATGCACATAGAGGTAGAATCAGGGTTTTTTTTCGTCGTCGAGCCTTCCGCTAATTGGCGGAAATCGCTCAAAAAATTTCCGCCAACTCTTCAAAAAAATTCCGCCACTAAAATGATGGCTTGAAGAGAGCTATATTTCGATCTTTTCAGTTGTACCACCACAGAACAATGCGCCTTAACATTCACCACTTTTCCTCAGTCAGTGATTCTGAACTGAATCAGTCATATCGTATAAAAAGAATGGAATCTTCGCCATAGAAACTGCTAGCCATTCCATCCAGCGTCAGTGCCAGCTCAACTTGTGCGATAATGGTGACGAGTTATAATGACGGTTAAGTCTGTCTGGCACCTAACCATAATGCCAAATGAAATAGGCCTACAATCTGGCTAGAAATTGATAATGTTGATATATGTAGGCCCAAATTCTAACCATAACACGCAGGTAAGATAGGCCGGCCCTTTAGACCCATTTTTATGATGCCATGTTCCCCCTAACAGCGTGCATCGGACCTCTGCAGATCAACAAAACAGACAATTAGCTTATAACAAGCCACCATGAGAAAGAAAACGGAAACGGAAGCCAAACGGCCAAAACGGAAACGGAAACGGCCAAAACGGAAGGATTGGCGGAAAAAACCTCTGGGTAGAATATATCAGGGAAGATATTCTACCTCTATGTTGATGCATCAGAATTATATGAGATTGATTTCCCAACGCACATGCTGCGTGAACTAATCAGAATGTGAGAATCTGTATCAGAGGGACTTCGTGACTGCGCCCCATCCTTGAACAGTTTACGCGTGCGATGCTGCTAAAAATGTCTGATGTATGCAAATGTATGATCAGCAAAATCAGTATGAAACAAGGCGCAGAAACCGAGCGCCTCATCCTCGAGACAGAGAGAGAATCAATGGAGAGGATGACGCGGAGTGAGTCACTTTCGATCGCGCCTTGATTGATGTGTTCAGTTGGACGGACATCATGGAACCACAGCTGGTTCAATTTATCGCATTAGTTACGTTTAAAAAAAAACTGCCAATTTTCTTTGATATCAGAATACATGGTGAACGGCTGCGCCCCATATGGACGGGCCGCCACTGATCCATCCTATTGGTGCGTGCAAATATTTCCCACCGGCTTCGTCTAATCGAACGCATTTCCACGTGCGAATAGCTGTCCCACACTGGGCCAGATATTTACACGGCTCGATGCGTGTGTATAAGAATTTGCAATAGGATTGCTATTTCAACGTCAGTTGGCGTGCAAATACCCTGACTATAGGTGAAAGGATATTTCAACGCAGCTGGCCGTGAAAATAACCTCTCCGACAATATTGAAGGATGGGCCGGATGTCGGCAATGCCAATTCATAGTTTGACAGAATAAGGGAGTATTTTGATAAAACATACATATTTCTACACATACATTTTTACTATACATTTTTTCTAGTACGATAAAGATACATAAGTATGCACATTTTTTAAGACGAAAACTTTCTCAACAACATATCTCAATCCAAATTAATGGAATACATAACACAGCCATGCGTGGAAATAACGTGACAATTGGAAACTGTACAAATTTACGTGCTTCAATAGGGGAATAATCACACTGTTTGCTTGAGTTCTAGCAATCTGCATATGTTTTCTGAAAACCCACGTGACATCAGTAATGTAACAGCCCACTGGCGTCAATTCCTGTATGGATAATTGGATATGGTGACCTGGAAGTTATGGCATTCGAAGCGAAAATAGCTTTATATAGTATCTAACCATGCCAGAATTTTGTCAAAATGATGAGATCACACGTCTGAATAGCTAAGAACACTTGACAAAGCAATTAAGACTCCAAAATTATTCACCCGTGATATTTTTCTTTCAATTTTTCACGAGCATTCTAATTGTGGACACCTTTCAATTTTTAGCAGTAGACTTCACATATATTGAGTTCGAGTTGGCAACGCAATATTAAGAAGTCACACTTTAGGCCCAACTGCAATGACACCTACTAAAAAATGTAATACGTTTTAATGTAATAGTATGGTTGAACGAATTCATATGAAACTCTTATCTGCTTCTGTAATGCTTAGTCATAGACTCCTAAATATACTACGTGGACTGATGGCAAAATTTTAGTCTGTACATCATAGGATCTTGAGTTTGCATTTTTTGATTAGTGAACATTGATTAAGTTTGCATCCTGACGTTCGTATATTTGGCGGAGACATGCTTGGATCTGATCGAAATAATAATATAACTACGTCTCTTTCCATTTAAAATTCACATTTCTTATTTTTATCCTTTATGTGAACTTTCTGGATAAGTTTTAATATTAGTTTTCATGTACGATTTTACTCTAAGCTATTTCCATAACTTGGTTTTATTTCCTGTAAAATATGTACAATAAGCAGTATTTCATATGCGCAATATTGTTATCTCTAACAATTAATAAACCACAATCAACTCAAAAGCAGAAGATGCAAAAATAGCGGTGTTAAGAACAGATTTTTAATAGTGAAGCAATTTCACTAACTCAAATCAAAGATCTACATATACGAGCACATGTAGCTAACAGACTGATTTTTGTAAGAATAACAGAATCCGTAGATCTATAAGTCAAAATACCACAATTCGACTATACATTAAATAGATTCATCGAAAGAACAAGTATCAAGTAGGCCCACAATAATCAGTTTTTCGACGATCTCAATTTTGCGATTTTGTGACTTGAAGCCTTTGGCTTGACAAAAGTAGTCATGAGATTTTAGCGAACATGTTAAACAATGAACGTGCAGACGTGCGCAAGTTATGGCCATTACTGCATTCGATTTCTTCTGCACAAACAGCGGTACAAAAAATTTTTGCGGGATATGGATGCAATAAAAATTGATTGAACTCGTCACTGTTTCGTAAACGACAATAAACGCGATACACTTTACACCAAAAATTGAAGAAGAATGCGGAAGGGTACTTCAAACCCCCACGATTACAAATATTGAGAAATTCGCTCTCTTCCTCAAATTCTATCATTGGCATGTTCCTTGTCGATACATCGTCACACAAAGTGGTCAAACAACAACGTGGATGAGAGCGCTTCTGAAAACAATGTATAATGTACCCGGCTACATAAAAAATTGTGTTGAGCTCATTGTCTTCCAAAGCAATGTGAAAGTCATCCGTTGAAATGTCTCTGAGATATTCAAAAATGATATCACTAAACATTTGCGAATCAGATTCAGTATCATCATTCAAATCATGTTGTCTAAAAATGGATAAATCGCTAACAGACATGTTACAATGAGTCAAAAAGTTGTGTATCTTTAATTTCTTTTCACTTTCCAATACTTGACGAACACTAATAAAATAGTTACTGCCACTCATTTGTCGATATCGTCCGAATCTCTTTTCGATTATGTCGCTTTGTATTTTACCTAACAGTACATACGAAAAATTGCACTCAGTCAACAAGTGTCTCGAAATGTTAACTAAAGATTCACACATCAGTCGGCAAGCCGCTGAAGTTGGCATTGTAAGACCTTTCTTTTTTGAGATCTCCCAACATTTGAAAAATTCAAGGAATTTGGCAAGTCGCATTATGTTAACACAATTGACATTATCAACTGGTTCACGATAATCATCACGCTTTTGGTATCCAATATGAGGCGTTCTGACATTTATAATACAAAAAAGATCATGAATCAGTTTCACAAATACATATGTCCCGTGCCATTCTGGATGACCGTTTTCCATGAAGAATTCTAGGGCATGAACGGTAGATTCGTGGAATGTGGCGGCAAAATGCTTAAATGATGATCGTTGCAGGTTTATTATTTTCCGTTGTTAATCCATGAAAACGACCATTATGGTAATCAGGGCGTTGAAACACATATATTTCATCGAAAACGATGAGTACGTTGGATTCCATATCAGAGAGTTGATTTCGGCGTTTTATTAGGTACTCACGAATCGTAGCATCATTGTGCTGAAATGCCGATGAAAGAGTCCGAAGTGTGCCAATAGATGGAAGAGTGAGGCATTCAGATTCAATTAGAGATCGATAACACGAGGTACTGCCTGATTGCCACAATAGAGACTTCATCAAACAGTTAGTTGAATATCGCCTCCGATTGACTGGTTTCTCGACTAAACTCAACTGCTCAATTAAAAAATGATATTTATTGCGATGAATCTCACTTAAAGAATCATTCTTTTCGACGTAATTTTCGATCTCGTCGCACACTTCAGCAATAGTCACAGAATCCACGTTGTAATTAGCAACAAATGAAAGGAGATTCTCCAAATCAGAAAAACGAATCAATTGTTTAGTATATTGCATGCATGTCAGATGTTTTGATTCAATTTCTGATCCATTTCGACTCGCTGAAAAACGAAGATTTTCGTTGACACAAATACATGCTGAGATAGACAAACGTGTGTCGGTGAAATTATAGCTGACAATATACAAGACGGAATCATTCCTCACTGCGTAGAATATGGTCTTAGACTTCAGCTGATTCAAAACGTAGGCCTGAATGTCATCCAAACTTTTTATGATATCCGACTTCTGAAAATCAGCTATTTGTTGAGCTAATAGTTGATTTTCGGTTTCCAATCTGGCATTAGACGTGGCACGGGCAGTTCTCACTTGAACAGGTTGAGTCGAGAGATAAGTTGGTAAATTTGGTAAAACTGAAGGATATGCCGATGAGCTCAAATAGCGTCTCTGTAAAGATTGATGAGAGCGCTTCCTTCTCTTATTTCCATCTGAGCTGCAGGTCTTGAAGTCTGATTCGACGAAGTGTAGAGAACAAACACGATGTGAATCACTAGGAGTAAAGTCACGATGAATTCTTCGAAGCCACAATTTACGCCGTTCATCATCGGCAGGAAACTTATGAAATGTAACTCCATGTAATCGAGGTTGAGATGGATATCCGGATGTGCAACGAGGCACGCAACACGTTGGCATGGTCTCAATAAGCTGTCTGCATGCGAAAATAACAACGGCGCGTGCTACTGCGGTATTTCTAGCCGGCGTCAGACCTTTGAGTCATGTGAAAGGGAAAATATTAAAGCGCGCAGCCGAACCTGGTAAGTTCACAGAATTAGACAGGTCGTCTGTTCTTCTGTTTGACTAGAAAGGAAACATTGGAACATGCAACGTAAATGAAATGGCACAATCTGCTGATATAATACCATAGCAATCGAACAATGAGCAGCCAGTTCAACATTAAACACGCCAAATTGTGTAAGGTTTCAGTGACTGTTATCAACCGGATCACACAGCAAAGAGACACAGACGATATCAAGTTCTACAGAGAAGTTTGTGAACGTTTTTTCGTGCTCCTGCTAACTTTTTTAATAATGATCGGAGGGCTCAACATTATCGAGAAAACTTTTGCGCAATGATCTGAATTCTTCAAATCTGAAGGAATCGTTGCGATCGGTGCATTTTCAAGCAATTCACATCAATCCGCATGCGGCGCACGACCACTTTTCCTATCTCTGCAAGGTATTAAAAATTTCTTTTTGCCCACTTAATAAGTTCCTGCATGTGCCATTGTTTTGAATCAGTTTGCACTTCTAGCAAAGTGATGCGGTTAAACAATCTAATTCTGTGGGTAAGTTAGCGTGCACTTGGCTGGCGTCCCTGCCTCTGCGTCATCATTTGGTGAATAAGACTCTGACCTTGAAAGGATCTACATGTATTTGCAAACTTTATGAATAACATTTTCACATTGAAATAGTATTTTAAATTCTGAATTTAGTTTTAAAGTATAAAATATGTCAAATAATTGTTCTGAGGTAGATTTCATAAAAACATAAATGTGTAACTTTAGATCTTATGTTGTACAGCACGCACGCGCACATTTCTTCTGTCAGCAGTCCACGCCATAGTATTAGCCGATTCATAAACTCTGTTCTGTTTTTGGAACAGTGCAAAATTTGCTCAAACTGATTCATAAACTCTGTTCCGTTTTCAGAACAGTGCAAAATTCTTGTTCCAGTTCTAGAACACAGCTGATTTCGTGTTCTGCCTCGGAAGCAGAACAGAACCTCAGTGCACGGAATTGTCATGGAAACGCATCAACAGAAACATTTGAATGGATTATGGGATTGAATTATAATGGGAAGTTGGAAAAGGGCGTTAGCATTTATCGGTAATGAATTAATTGATGAAAGTATTGAATTTATTAGCGTACTGACCGATGAATATGAAGCTGGGTTATTGGAAAATTTGGTTTATCTCGGTAAGTTTGTAGCAACTGCCAAATACTATTCATTTCATACTTTGCATTGAATTTTCACAAATATTACAGTACAAATTAGAAAATCTATCATAAATAGAGTCAGTCAAAACTAAGCAGTTAATAATTTTGTAACCTTCAGTGGACGATTTAATATAAATGGTATTTAAAGATTGAGTAGAAATTACCCGTTACCATTTGATTGAGTTGTACCTCGCTACTGACCGTGAGCCGTGACCATTCTATAATTTATTGACTGAATTAAGTTCAGACATAATTATTATTAAAAAATTATTAATATCTTAGAGGCATCCGAAAACTTCGTGATGTACTTGTAGCAAACTTTTTTGTGCAAGACAGTGTCTCACCGGATTACGTGGAAGGACAGGTTAAACCCTAGGCACTTCAGACGTTTTTATCTCTTGGAGTGTGTGAATTACCCTCGGTGTGATAATATTTGTTTTTCGGACTACATCTTTGACGTATATGATCGTTATCTAATAATTAAATTTTGATAATAAATCTGGTTGTCTGCCTATTAAGTTTTCGTATTGTGTCTGAATACCAACGGTTATAAATGTCTTTTTGTGCATGTAAATGGGAGACATATGCGTATCTGATATAATTATACTGTTTAATGTTGAATTTAATTTATAATTGTATAACGAAAAACGATCAATTGTGTTACTTTAAGATACCATAGTCAAGAACCGTATAAGTAATAGACATAGGCTAACTGTAAGTATCCGAATAATCCTACGGGTTTTTATAGTGTAAGATATACTGAACTGACCCTAATGTAGTTCTCCAAAGCCCTCATTGATCAGTCTGCAAAATTCTACACATTTATAAATTCGAACGTTTTGCTGTTCCTCCAACGGAAAGGGTAAATTTTGGTTTTATTTCGGCCGCGTCTTCGAACAGTGTAGCAAGCTCATGTTCAAAACTTATCGTCGGTTTTGCTTCACCCGATTTGTTCGATTTCAGAATAAAATCTGCGTATGTGCGTTTCAGAGATTTAAATTTATTCTCGCATTGCGTAGCACTGTAATCAAATCCATGATCTTTTAGAGAATGTTCAATTTCTTTCCATATAGTCTTTTGTTTTAGAACACGCGATCTAAAATCACTTTTCCTGTCAACGGTATTTTGTATTAAGCACAATGTTGCGTTATCACTCCACTTAGCCGTCTCGGGAGCGTTCGATTGGACAGTAGGCTTTTCAGAAATATCTTTCTCAGACTGAATTTCTTCCTTTGGTTCTTTCTGTTCTTCAAAATTACTTGACGTAGGAACTTCAATTCTACAACTAACATCTTCATTGCAGGAGAAAGGTTCAGCAGAATAATATTCAAATAGATTGCTGAAGCTTGGAACCGACATGACATACTGTCCATCTTGATTGCTTAAAAAGCAATTTCTAAAATATATGGTAGCGCACTCTTCATTGATTGCCTTAACAGTGACAATGAAATTTTCAATCTTGCATTGATAATACTCCATTCTGCAAATTCCATGAAATATGTGATTTCAAAAAGTTACTCTAATTTAAACATTTGAAATGTTACGACTTGTTCATAAACTCGTTGAACTCGTTCTGGAATCGGTGCATTTTTCAGTGCACTGAAAATAGTTTATGAATCGGCTATATATTTAGGAGTCTATGTGCTTAGTAATGGCAAATAAAGAAATGAGCTTTAACAATCACAAATTCTAGTCTCCTTCGTGGCCACCACACGTAATTAGGAAGATTTACAGTGAGGCTGACCACGTGCATTGCATTTACAGAATTAGAAAGTGGCCGCAGTAGCTTTCAAATAAATGATTATAATTATATTTGATAAGAACAAACAAGTGAATAATTTTTACGTATTTTACATAACTTATTTATTATATTTTATTATATTTATATATTAACTTATTTTATTTATCCTTTCCATCGACTAAAAGTATCGCGATTTTAGCGATTTGTCCCCAGAAAAGGAGTGAGCACTCAAAACGCGTCGGGACATGCATATATTTCTTACCCAGCTTCGTTTTTAACTGGAATAAATTACCAAGGAATGAACTAACAATTGTTTTGAAGCATCACCATGAAGAATAGACTCCTTTTGGCAGTCATCCTGTAGATTATAAGTATGCTCTTCTGCCATTACATAAACTGTCAGTATATCTTTAACCCTCGGACGGCCAAGGGTGGTTCTCAGAACCTCCTATTTATTCAAATAAAGATAACTAATAAACGAAAGAGTTTTGAATGATGACAGTTAATGACTTTTATCCTATGTATCTTGACATCAGAATTGTAAAGTTTGAGCATTATATTTTTGAAACGAATGGATTTAAATTTAATTTTTAGGTACTCACTTAGACATCAAATAACGAAAAAACGATAGTGTTCAAAACTATTCAACTCTATTTGATACATAATATAGAATTTTTTACTATCAATTGCATACATATATAGCGTGTACATGTACTATAGAAAAGGAGGTATAAACCTATGTATAATTATTACCAAATTGGCTATTACAGATAAAGTTGAGAGTCACAAACACTGATGACATACATAACTCATAGGCTGTGAATGCTTGCCACAAACTGGCACCTCGCATTTGGAACAGCAGAAACGTGTCTTGTTTGAATTTCTGCTAGATTTCCCACCTTCCTTACAACGAAAACATCTTTGAACAGCAGATAAGCATTGGCTGCTAATTTCATGTTCATCGTGGACTCGTTCCGTGTTCGTAAACTTCTTCAAAATATCAATCGTTGCAGATGACAATCCAATAGGATCTTGAAGTCTATCACTCACATGCTGAGCAGCCAGTTCATGTGCCAATGAGTGGAGAAAACATCTGCGCCGTTTGTCCACTGGCAGAAGGGTCCAGTCAGGATGATTCAAATTGAACAATGTGAAGGTATTGACGCCACTAACGTCCAACATATTATGAAAATGGACCACTGTCCATCGTCGCGTAGGGACCCGTGTGGTTGTATGCTTGCACATTTCGTCCACAGTGTCTACAGCTCCTTTAGTCGAGTTGTAATACATCTGTATTTCGCTCTTTTTCTTGATGTTATTTTCAATTGTGGAATTGTGATGCATTGTCGATAGGAGAAATACTTTTTTCTTTGCTGAGTATTGATGCGATTGTTGTGTCACTTTTTTTTATCTGTACCGCCAAAAACAAAGACAGATTCGAATTTTTCTTTCGTTTGAAGAAGCACAGGCGGCAGATGCCTTTTGTTGGTTGCAACAGTTCCAACATAGGTAGTTTTCCTCTCCAGGAGTTCTTCGGCGAGCTCAAGAGAAGTGAAGAAACGGTCTCCTGTGACATTCAGACCTTTTTCGAAAAAAGGCGCTGCAAGATTCATTACCAACCTTTTAGCTTTGTTTTCTTCTTTATGCAGGAGGAGGGCGTCGTGATCTTCAGGGCGTTTCGTCAATGGACTGCCGTTTAGAAAGTAGCGAACATTTGCGTCACAGCACCAACGAATGAGCTCCCCATATTTCCCGGGTTTCGAAGGATTATATATTCGATGTGGAGATCTACACTTGGATGCAACTAATTGTTCGTCAACACAAATACACGACGTCGGTTCGAAGAATAGTCTCAATCGTGAATTCCAATCTTCCCAAATTTCCCTCATCGCCGCAAATGTGTCAGTTTTCTTTCGATCCTCCCGAAGATTGATGTCGTCAAGACGAAGACAGCGATTCCACAGCTTGAAGAGATTACGACTCATGACGGTACGATAGAAAGTCGAATATTTCTCATTCCAAAGCTCATCGATTGGGATTTTATTGTCTTGATTGGCTCCCCGAAAGTAGAGAATAGCAATATAGGCTTTTAGAGATGTCATTGTGAATTGAATAGGTAAACTCAATGCATCCGCTTTCATTTGAGAGAACATGAGAACTTTCTGAAGAAGATCATCAGTCCAGAAAAGTTGCCAAGTTTCCATTTTAGTGTCTTTCACTGAGGTACTGGTAGGGCCACCAGAGTTTCGCAGGATATTAGCTGCGTCACGTCTGCGTTGAACAGGTCCTTCGCTATACCACATCTGACCATTTTTATCAATGTACATTTGCTGTGTATCTTGTGATATAAGGCTGCTTTCGGTTTCATGTAAGCGTCTTCTCAATGGCACGATTTCATCATCACTGTCCACGTCCAATTCGTGATCTTCAACCCCACCATCAGCTTCGGCGTGGACGTCACTTATATGCTGAACATCAAGCAATTCCGATTCATCAGATGCTGCGTCTTCTGCATCTTCGAAAACAGTACAAATAGATTGCTCAGCTGTCAAAGCAGCTATTCGTTTCGGTTGTCTGCGAGCCATGCTTTCTTGCACACGATCGATCAAACAAGAAGCGACAGCCGAGATGAACAGCTATTCACACTATATGACTTGATTCATTGTCATTCATTGTCACGCACATTAACGAGCGCGACAACTCATTCACTTCCGATAATAAGGATCTTAGAAGTTTAAATGTTATGGCTAGGCTATAGAATCGAAATAATTTCTGCGAAAATGCAATTTTATGACTAACAGTTCAGAGAGGAAGCTTTCGTTACCATACTTGAACTAATTTAAGTCAATAAAAACAATATAATGTCGAATTAGTGAGGGAGGCTTTTCAAGCCACCCTTGGCCGTCCTAGGAATATAACCGACCTTGGCCGTCCGAGGGTTAATCCAGTGCGGCATTCAGTACGGCAAAATAATCATACATCCTGAATTCGAGCAAAAATAATTTTCTATTTTTGCTCGAAGCTGTGCTTTTGACGACTCCTGAACAGGTTCGAAGAGACGATACATCAATATTTTTGGAAAATTCTTTCTTAATCTCCCTGAATTATATAATAAGTCCAAAAATTCGTGAATGATAAAATGTAGGTCCGATATCTCCCCGACATCGCATTGAAGTTCTCTGTTGAAATAAAAGTTTCAATAGTTGCTACTTGTAAAACTAAAAGTAGTAGCATAAATAGAAACTACTTGAATTATGAAAAAATATCGCGGAAAGTCGGCAAAATTCATTGATGACATTCATCCGACACAAAAACAACTTAATTTTTCCCACAGGGTAGTTTTCTATAAGAACTGTGAAATAAAAACATTTTAGGAAATATGCAGTCATTTCACATTGTATGAACTAAAGTCAACGTTACCGAAGTCCACGCGAGTTTGCAATCGTAAGCTGGACGATCCTAACACTGCTGGCAGTGGTTTCGGCAATTTAGCTTCAACTTCGTTTCGACTTATTTCCAGTTTGTCCCCTACTGGTGGCCGAAAGAAACATGTTCCCTTATTCCTAAGGAAATCGACGACAATTCTGTCATCTTTGATCTCAAGAACTGACCCAACATAGAAGACCTCTTTTGACTGGGTAGGAGTTCCAATTAAAAATCTGGCGAGAACATAGTCCCCCAAATCAAAATTCGTTTCACCACTAACTTTTTGAGGACAAATGATTGAAACGCTGGGTTGTAGCATCGTCTCGGCGTCATCCCTGTCCCCTGGCGTAGACCCCTGCTGATGAATTCTTTCCTGTAAAGGTGTCCCGCTCCGTCTAATTATCGTTTTTTTCTTGCCGAATTATCGAATATCTTCTGGAAACTGTATAATCGTACGACTGACAGCAGTAGTTGGTTCTGGTGATTGTGGAACACTTGGACATTCTGATTGGATGGCTGTTTGAAGGACGACAGACGCGCGTGACCGACATTCATTTGCCACCATAGAGCGATCTTTCGATCTTGCGACATCGAATAATGTACACATATATAAAAGCCATTAGAGCAAAGTAAAGGCATATGGGGCACTATGAGCAGTTTTGTTCATGGTGCCCCTTAAAAAGATGCTCATGGTACCCCATTTAACTAATTTTATAAGATGAACATAAAAATAGAAGTTACGCAACTAGATTAGAATCTATTCATATTTCCTCATAAGAGGTGTTGGCTGAATGTTGACACACACGATAGCTGATTTACTATATCTTCTTTTTCCAATAGGCAGAGAAAACTTCGGGTAGCTACAAAAAAACTTCAAGTTATGAAAAAAACATTTATCATCACCTACTGCACACAGAAAAAGATTTTGTGTCAAATCAATCTGATCACATGCGATGATTATAATGAGATATATGATTGACCTTTACTATTAGTCGCTGCAACTTATACAGTCTCCAGAAACCCTTCCTACTCATGGTGCCCCACTCTCCCCTACATATTTCAACGACGATGAGGCAAAATTCATCGATATCAGCAAGTCCTAAATAAAACACAATAAATTTGATAAAGTGGAGTTATTTAGCAAAAAATTATACAAAATTTAGTTTGATGGCTCATTTATAAAATGTAATTTTTGCACGTGTAACCGCTATTTGATGATTTTCGGACTATGCGCAAATACATGGTCACATCACATGTACTCGTAAGTAAAAGCGTCTACAAATCAGGAAAAGAAAATTTACTTTCCTCTAAACAGAATTGCTTTTGTCGCTTGATGCCTAGATTGATGATAACGAACAGCTTCAGGATCATTTCAAAACTTTAAAACCAATACATAAAAATGCGACTAAAAATGTTACTCGTTAAAAGGCTCTTGACAGATGATTTGAATCGATGTTGAGAGTTCAGCACTGTACATTCTTCAGGCAGCCCATTCCATAATCGGGCTGCACATGAGGGAAACAGTCTAGTCTGAGTGTTGAAGAACAAAAAATGTTTCTCCCAAAATACATCTTACCGTACCTGAGTAGTCGAATTTTCATGTAGGAATTGCAAATCATACGGATCAACTTGATAATGTGATCAGATTCACTTCTAAGGTCATTGTCAAATATATGTCCACTGATATCAGGGAAAATTGTGATCCTATCAACCTTCTTCAGCACAAAATTCTCAATTTTAATGTCAGTATGTTTTCCCCAGGCAAGAGTGAGACACCAGACACACCTGGAAATATTGATCAGAAAATAGCCTCTGCAACACAAATAAACAGAAAATATCCCATAACTTGTTGTTTACAAACCACCTCTGTTTCACAGCGAGAAATTGAGCAAAATTTGCATATAAATTCTCGGGCATTTGAATCATTAGAGATGTTGTCAAACAGATTATCAATGTAGATGGTGCAATCTATTTTATCTTTCAGTTTCCGAACTATGTATCCTGTGATTTAATATAGAACATTCCAACGCCAGTCAGAATTGAATTTCATGGAGTACATCCAAGACGAATATATATTTTCACGATCCTGATTTCACAATTCGGATGGTGTTTCTACAGAATCATTACATTTCTGAGGATCAAAACGTTTATTTGAGCGGAAATCAAGCTCAAAGGTGTTTTTAACCTATATAGTGTAAAATCACTGGTATTCTAGCAACTAGAAGGCATTTATCTACTTGATGAAACATCATTTATTCAGCCTTAAGATTGGGAATTGCATTGAGAGATGCAATCAGCTGTGCCATGGAATTTTGGTTCTGGGTTACAGCTTGATTCAATTTTGCTGCTTTTGCACTTAGAATTAGTTCTTTTCGTTTCTCTACGACTTCAACTCTGGAGATCCTCACCAGTCGTTGTCTGGCAAGTTCTTGTATATCTGGCACCAGTGTGTGCAAGGTCAATTGTACAGTCGTGTTCTTCAATTTCCCATACATTGTTCAAGACCCACTGTCAAAGTCTGCAAATAAAGCATACAATATGGCTCCGTAGCATAGATTAGGTAGATGGCTTCGTTGTTGTTCTGAATCTGAACGTTTCTGAACGTTTTCTAGGTTGGTGACTTCTTTTTTGATGTCTGGCTGATTCACATACCATGTCCACAGATCACGTTGATTGGTGTTGCACTCTATAGCGTTAGTATTGGACGCTTAGTATTGGTAAGCTGCGACATATCCCCCCGCTGTTTATTCTCCAAAAATACAAGACAGAGAGCTAACGAGTTACAACCACCTCTCGCTAGCATAAACTAAAAACGAACTGACAATAATTCCGTACAATCTGCTTACATATCATTCTGTTGTCATAATAACCTACAAAAATCAATAACGGCATAACCCAAGGATAACATGAGAGATGCGTTTTGATTCAGAAAACGTTGGTATGCCGGAGGTAAGTACAACAAGGAAGAGTCTGTTGAGTATCTGGAGATGGGGTCGGCTGGATTCAGGGCCGAAGAAACGTACAAGGGCCGGATGCCTTTCTGTACAATGATCGCCCGAACGAGGAACCACAAGCTGGATCGCTAACCCAGCGACAACAATCCGGTGACATCAGTCGTAATAAGATCGCCAGGGTTTGCCAACATGCACGCCATGGAAAAGGCACGGAGCTCATTGTGCCATTGCGACGTCTCTGGCGTCGTCTTGAACCAAGCCGTGTCTCTGCACACAATAGCTTGCGTCGTAAGGGTCGCGTCCGAAAAGAAAACGTGCTGAGCGCGCCCCGGAAGCCGGACTGAACCGTACCAGAAATATTGCAGGATTGGAAGATAACGTTTCAATTTCTCATATGTCCAACGTAAAGGTGCTTACAAAGGGCACATGACGTGCAGCAAGAAGGTGACATACCCCAACCATTTGGGGTTATTGAAGTGAGTAGGAAACAATCGCACGATGAGAGGAATGTTGTTGCGGTGTTTTTGTGCCAATTTGCGCGTTTTACGTTGTAAGTCAAATGTAGAACCCAAGTAATCCAAACGTTTAGTGGGACGCAGCTGCGATTTTCGTTTGTTGATGGTGAAATTGACCGCCTGGAGCCGCGCTAGAAGACGTGCCTTGAGTCGTTGAATTTGACGCCGCGGGGCGATCAAAATGATGTCGTCCAGGTGACACCAAACAATAGCTGACGTAGCACGGAGAGGGCCTATGAGCTCATTTAATGTGTTTTGAAGAAAACTAGGTGACGGCGCCAGGCCCATGGGCATACGTCGGAAACGATAGACTTGACCTTGGAAGGCGAAGTCAGTAATAAATCTAGAATGAGGCGCAAGCGGCAGCGCATGAAAGGCGTTCTTAAGGTCCAGACGTATGCCGAGGGCCCGACGGGGCCAAACAAAAGATGAAGACATCGCATGAAAAGAAGGCAGATGGAGGCCGGGCTTCTGTAAAAGCGGAGTAAGATGCTTATAGTCTACTAGAAACCTGTGACCTCCATCGGCCATAGGTACGAGAAAGGGAAAACTAAGAAAAGGGCCTCTCTTAGGCCTGAGCTTACCAAGTCTTCAAGGATGAGCTGCATAACCGCTTGTTGTTCTGGTGGACATTGAGTAGGACGGCCCGTAGAATGTTGTACTCTGTGTATATAGACCCGGAAGCCATTAGTAAGCTGACAAGAGTACTTGCCATAATCTTGAGCTCTAGTACATGGCGCCGCGAGTGAGGAGAAGTTGCAGGCCCGATGTTGTCAGACGTTGTGAGCGTACGATTCATGTCGTGGAAGTTCTGAGGTGGCAGTCGAAGACCGAAATTGCAGTCTCCAGACTCGTCGTACCACGGTGACCTGGGCGAGTCGACGTCATCACGGTCGGCAGCCGGCGGAGGCGACGCTGGTGGCGTGTCGAACCCGGGGACCACTGGATCGGAGTCCGGGAGCCGCACTGTGGGCAACTGTTGTGGCAATGAAGAGGCCGTAGAGCTGAGAGCGTTATCGTCTTCTTCTTGGTCAAGAAGGCGCAAGGCTTGTGAAAGCCAGAGGTCTAAGTCACCGGAGATTGCTGAAGAGAAGGTAAGTCGTCTGACGGACTATTGAGGAGCTCCACCACGTCCCTGGTATGGTGGGGCTGTGCACCGGAGTATTGAGACTGTGTGTTGGCGTAGTTTTGGTTACTCCGACGACCTCGATTCTGATTTGACTGTCGATTGAACCCTCTTCTGTTGTTGCGTCCAGATCCACTGTTCGATGGTTTGGGAGCCGTTGGGTCGGGGGCCTGGGCAGGTAGTCCCAGTTCCTGGGCGTCGTGGAAGTTGGAGAGGCGCATGGCATAGTCCCACCCAAATCTGCCGGCGGCTCTGAGAAAACGGAGGCGATCGTCAACGAGGGCGTGGATCTCCTCGATGTCATCGGTGGCTCTAATGGTTGCCAGGAGTGTCCATTCTCTTCGGTCGCGACTTGTAAGATGTCGGGCATCGGCAGGGAGTGGAGGAGGTCCCGGAGTGGCCCCCGTTGCCATTGTAGCTCTCTGGACGGTGCTGACCTTGGTGGAGAGGGCCTCAAGGGCCCCGGGTGACCTGATCCAGTCTTCTATGCGTGTCTGCCGCGGCATGATCGTCTTCGGACATGGACGAGTATGAGTCGATTTCCAATGATTGTTGCAAGGCGGCCTCAGTGGTCAGAGGGGTGGCAGGCAAGAGCTGAAGTGTAGGTGGTTGCGTTGACCTGGCGGCGAGTTGAGGCGCAGAGGCTGTTAAGGCCTTCTCCGGTGTGGTGCGCGCGGACGCTGCACTGCTTGTGGACTGGCTGAGAGCTTGTTTTAGGAGCAAGGGCAAAACATCATTGAAAAATGTCTGCCACTCCCACGATTGCGACTTTTTCAAGGGTGACTTCTTACCTCTGGCGAAGGGATTGTGGATGCTCAATTTATCAAATAAGTGGTCTATGCACCTTATAAACCTGGCGGTTGTCTCACTTCCCTGAAATGATGCATGTCCGCTTTGTCGCAGAAAATCGATTGCATTAGCCAGAGTTCTCAAAGTTTGAGCTGCAATCCGTACCTGAAGAAATGGGTAAATGTTCATGTTCCTTGCTTAGACGATTAGCTAATACCAAAGAGTCCGAGATCGCAGCTTATGAAGTTGTTCTATGGAAAACTATTAAATGTATTCCGCTGAGCCATCGGGCATTTTTTGGGTTAGTACGAGATACTTATGGAGAAGGTTTCTTACCGATTTGAGCATGTGGCATGCATCAAAAATCCAATATATTTTAACATTGTCTCGTGCGCAAAAGTACGGCGTCAAAGTCAGTCGAATCAATTTTAGCGCCGAGTAGTTTTGCTGCCTTGACCTTCGTGGAAAGTCTCCAACTACAGCTTTGATATCTACCGCACTTTCATAACATTTCAATATCTTTGATTGCAGCATATGCACTCCTGCGTAGCATATGCAGCATATGGATTTATAACATTAGGATTTCCAGGATCATGCGACCCTGACCCGTCACCACTATCGGCATGTCAGTGATAACCGTCAGCCAATATGCAACCAGAAATGGGGCAAGTTCGATAGCTAGTTGAATCAGTGGTTTCGGCAATTTTATGATAAGTGTCAACAGTAAGAGACAGCTGCCAGTTGTGTGTAAGCCAGACGGTGTGTTTTTCATGTGTCTTATTGTCTAGCTTCGTCATTTTATCTAGATCTTTTAATAAGATATATTCACTCCGTCACTGTGTATGAAGGCATTTGCACATGCTACATCCATGAGCTCGAAAACGATCCTCAAATCTGAATTTTTTTCTCTTTCTGTCAACTTCATAGTAATACTCTCGCTGGTTCAATAAGTCGACGCCTCCCATTGGTTTATTGTATTCAGCAAGTATGTAGGGACATCGAATCGAAATCTTTTCTGCTGCACACCTCTGTCGTACACTGGTATGACCTTCATTTCCTTCAATATTCGTGGCGACAATTAAAACCTGGGTTTTTTTACATTCCATGGCATGTCGGTTATGAAATTAGCATGTCGATTTTAAGATTTACATGCCAGCTGGCATGTCAGTTTTTCACATGTTTTAGAGAATAGTTTTGTGTGCTGAACTTTCTTGCCTTTTAAAAAAAATTTGCCTAACATTTGTTATTCATCCAAAACTCCAAAAAGAACAAGTTCCGAAAAACATCAAAATCACATATTTTATTCATCAAAAACACACTTATAAAAAACAAGTCAAACTTCTTGTTCCCACATTTTTCCACATGTTTTTGAAATACCCGGTGAAAAATGGAATCTAGAATCTAACTAGAAATTCTAGCTGGAATCTAGATATAGAAATGTCCCGGCGCATTCTAGCTAGAAAAATAGTAGAACTTCAACTAGAATTTCAACCTAAAATCCACTTATAATCCAACTGATATATAGAATTTCTACCAAATATCCACTAAAAATGTAGATTTCTTACCGAAATTCTATTAAATTTCTACCAAATATCCACCCAATATCTAGATTTCCGACCTAAATTCTAAGATTCATGAGAAAAAAATTTACGTGAAACATGATTTAGGTAATCTCTTTTTCACATCCTTTAGATATGACGTCACGGCATATTCAATGTCTTTCTCCGTAATACTGCTACCAGTTTTCTCCGCTTCCTGATTGTGTATCGCAGCTGAAAAGAAACGCGTTGAATTGTTGATGTCGGTCAATTACAATTTCAGCCATAGTGAAAAAAAATAAATAATGCTTTCTACTCTCTGACATTTCTATGTAGATTATACATTTGATTACGAAATAATATCAAACAATATCAATAAGAATGGAAACAATTTCATATATGTTCATTGAACATGCATAAAAGCTATCAGAAATTAAGGAACTTACAACTACATATCAGGAAGCGAATTATAATTTTTCTTGAAGTTGTTTAAACGTCTTCACTTTTTCATGTTTCTGTGAAAAACATTGTAGGCTTTTACTTTTTCAGATTAATCTATTGAAAATGGGTTGTCTTTCAAAAAAAACTGACTTTAAACATTTAAAATGTATATCTTTTCGGTTTTAATAAGCCTGTATAAATCATAATGATGACAAAGTGCCGCCAGATCGCTCGGGCATGAATTAGAATGTAGGTTAATTTAGCTAATACGTAAGTATTTATTTTTCTCTCTACCACTTCCTTTTATAATAAGGTATACAACACCGAACATAATCACTTGATAAGCTTGATTCTTTCTATAACGACTTAGCATGTTAGAATTAAGTTTGTATGCAGTTATTTTACCGTAATGATTATGGCCTACAACTGATAAAATGAGAAATACATGTAGATTAGCACCACCAGCAATAACCTTTAACAAATGTCCGCAAACAAATGTCAATATCACTTTGCTACAGGCGTCCCACTCGGGCGCCGCGCCAAAATCGCGCAGGGCCCGACGAATCGCGCAGCATCCCCGTTAGATGTAACAATACTACTTATAACGTAAAATCTTTCAAAATTCAACGATATTTGAAAAATATGATCCACGAAGTCACATTTACAGTGTACGAGTAAGTGTTGAAAGAAGCTACAAAATAGTTCTTTAACTATCAAATTAACACAATGTAAGATCAAAAATCTTGAGTGTGTACAGATTGTATACATATCCAAATTGAAGCTTTGTTTAGACATGAACTTATAGTGCATTTATGATAATTATTCAAGATTGTAGATGATACGAGTACATGAACCAAATTAAAAAAAGACTTATCAATTATGATGTTTGTTATTTGTATAAAAATATTATTCTAAAAACAATTGTTTTAGAAATAATAACAAAAACGTTATGAAAAACATATACCAATTACAAGCTGAACAAAATCTAAAAAATGTTTTCCAAACAACATTATCAACCAAAGCTATCGTTTTCTCCTTTGAAATGAAGATGGATATTCAGATTCAATATTTACATGTAGAAACATAAAACAGTCATGATTCGAATGTTTCATTGTCATAAATAAATCCTAGACGACAATGAAAAACTGATTCGTTCAAATCGTATTCAATGAAAGGATGTATCATTTCGATCACTATGTTCATAAAAGTGATGATGTGGTCAGATATAAGTACTCATTTGATAAAGCGGCGTGTATACAATATTTGTTGTGTAAGCCGTAATTTCTGCAAATTTATCTTACACTTATGTATGCCTAATTACACTATAAACTGTGGGAACTGATTTGCACAACACTTCGTAAAAAGCTTTGGGAACCGGAAAAACCGCCAAAAACCGATTTTTTCAAAAAATGATAAGATTTTCCAGAAAAGTTGTTGGTGCTACATGGAAAATGAGTTTGTACAGTGCTCTAACCGGTGGAAGAGTGCTCTACTAATCCAGTCTGAGTTTGAACACACACTTCTCCGACACTCCAGCACTCCTACGACCGGTAAATGCCGGTTATTGTACAGTAACTACAAGAATACTGCCCATTTATGAACAAATC
This sequence comes from Prostheceraeus crozeri, assembly GCA_907163375.1. NCBI lineage: Eukaryota > Metazoa > Platyhelminthes > Polycladida > Euryleptidae > Prostheceraeus > Prostheceraeus crozeri. The sequence continues at coordinate 90,685 of CAJQUW010009219.1, forward strand.
AATTGGTGCTACATGGAAAATGAGTTTGTACAGTGCTCTAACCGGTGGAAGAGTGTTCTACTAATCCAGTCTGAGTTTGAACACACACTTCTCCGACACTCCAGCACTCCTACGACCGGTAAATACCGGTTATTGTACAGTAACTACAGGAATACTGCCCATTTATGAACAAATCAATTGGTGCTACATGGAAAATGAGTTTGTACAGTGCTCTAACCGGTGGAAGAGTGTTCTACTAATCCAGTCTGAGTTTGAACACACACTTCTCCGACACTCCAGCACTCCTACGACCGGTAAATACCGGTTATTGTACAGTAACTACAAGAATACTGCCCATTTATGAACAAATCAATTGGTGCTACATGGAAAATGAGTTTGTACAGTGCTCTAACCGGTGGAAGAGTGCTCTACTAATCCAGTCTGAGTTTGAACACGCACTTCTCCGACACTCCAGCACTCCTACGACTGGTAAATACCGGTTATTTTACAGTAACTACATCATCGATGCGATGGTTTTGTTTCAAAATTCAATTGTCGGTTGAATCGCTATCTTCCACCAGTGAAACGAGTTGAAACAATATTTTGTTTCAAGAAATGTTATTGTCCATCAAAATATGAACTCTGCTGAGAATGGTGCACAAAACTCTGGAAAAATCCCGAGTACGTCATAAAGGTCACGGGTGGAAAGCTTGATGTAGGCGGTACTCCAAAAATCAATAGCTGCACCAAATTCAAATGTTGACATGGGAGAAGGACGACAGATGAATATCGAGTTCTCAATTTTTACATACTCTATTACAGTAGGAAGCACAGCATAGAAAGGTCAGATAGGATAAAAATGACTTGCGACATTTATGCAATGAAGACCGAATATCTTAGATACGATAATGATCGGACAGTCCGAAGCGCATATAGAAAAACAACTCCAAGGTATAGAAAAGAGGAACATCGCTGAAAATGCCTGTACTAACTTGTGTCAACCAATTGTAGTCAAAACAATTACAAATGCACTTAAAAATCACCGCAAAAAACAGCAATCTTGATAATTAGTGTTGCTTGTAATTCATCACTATATCTGGAAAACAATCGAAGGTATAATAAATGTAACAACTGGATATACTTGTCCATAGTCTAGCTGATAGGACAAAACAATGGAAACCGTAGAATACAAAGTGAAAAGGTTTGTCTGCATATGTGAATTTAAGGTACCGCGGTTAGGTATAAGTAAAATCCGGAAAACAATCAAAGGTATTGTTAAGAAGACCGATTGCAGACATAATGTCGTATATTTCATTAACACAGCATTACGTTAAAATCGAGACCATCACTCACCACACAAAGGTCTGAACAGCAGTCCGCGATCATGTGCATAGCTGAAACACAGTGAATCTCAAGTGTCATGGAAATCTCACGTCACAGGTATAAAAGTAAGAATTGTACAGGCTTGCGTATAGCCTATACGATGAACCTTAAATGACCAAAAATGTGACCAAGCGATAAAGTTTTAAAATACAAAAGGAAATGGTCGGGATAAGATCAATTACAACAAATTTCATGAATGCTCATGACAAGCGGAATAAAGTAGTGGTCAAAATATTTCAATTTCGTGTTCACACTCAAAAAATGTTGAAGACTTATCGCTCAAACATGAGAGCAGGGGAGTCATAATCGTAGTTGTTGAACAGACGCTCTCTGTAATCAGTCACGCATGTTCAGATACACTACATGCTCACTAAGTTGATAATTTGAATAATTTCAAATGAAAGAATGTGATCACCAGATGTCTTAACGAGCGGTGTAGAAGGCAACCTACTGATTTTCAAGTTATGTCGTACAACCCGAAGCATAGCTCCTTCAAATGAAATATGCGTTACATTGCAATAACCGCAATGTAGGTTATAAACCTTGTATGTAGGTTCAACCCAACTGATAGAAATAGGAACTTGATTTTCTGAACCTTAACTGATGATGTTAATCACCGGATGCATCAAAAATTGTGTCACAGTCAGACAGGCTAGTCAGGCTCTCAGTTCAGTAGCCATAAAATGTTGACATATAAAACTTACGGGAGATATTCATTGCTAATCTCATTTTTGTTGATTTGTTCATCGCCAAATATTTGAACAATTAGATCTTTTCATGTGCTAATACTAATTAAATGATGCTGTATAAATGAGCGTAAACCTAGCAAACTTACATATTACTTCATTTTCCTATGTGAAAGTTTGTAATTCTATGTGCCATTTAAACATAAACAGCCGCGAATAGATTAAGAAATACAAATACACGCAATTCGCTGCAAAAGATGGAATTTCGACCTTCAGTCATCCGCCAAATTTTTAAATCAACATGTGATAGTTAAGTGACCTTGATCGTTGATTGTAGATGAAAATATTGAACATGCAGTGTATAAAAATATTGCAGGATTATAATTACGATAGGCTGGCTTGGGGAAATGCAACATTAGGTAAATGCGATTAGGTTGTAGCCCAAACCAATAGCTCATAGCCAAGAAACCGTTCAGTTTGCATCCATATGTGCCTGCATATAGCCAATCTCTTAGATTGGCAGATAGCCAATCTCTAAGGCATTTTATTTCGCAAAAGTATTGCATACCACCCTGGCACTTGGTGAAAGATTTCGCAGTTTTTGAAAATTGGGCCTTATTTGCTTTACTCTGCAACAAATTTTGCTTGCTGTCAAGAGAAGCAAGCTGGAATTAAATATGGGCGACCTTTTATATCACAGTAAGATGTCAAGTTCATCCACTCGAAATAGCGGATTCGATCGAATACCTCTTCATTATTTACGTAGCCCGATCGATTTTGGTAGTGAAAATCAGGTCCGGGGTAAATGCGACAAGGCCCATCGAGATAGGTGCGACAACGTGCAAAATTTTGATTTTTGTCGCTTGAGTTTTTGATACACTCCTGCATGTGTCAATAAAATCGTCACCAACATATTTTGAAATCATAGATGTCTCAAACGACAATAGGGTGCAATGCTCAAGATCCAAGCTTGTTTCGAGTTCATGGATTTCGATCGATTAATAACAGCTACATGCCATTTCAAGTCAATCAAACGAAAGGATCTATGTCCAGAAAGAACGAGAAACCTTTACGATATTTAGGCCTAATTCTGATATTCTTTTCTCTAATGCGCTCGTATATTTCTAAAATAGGCTAATTCTGTTTTTGAACGTATATCAGTTGTAGCATTTCATGCATGTATCCTATTTAAAAATAGGCCTATTCAGCTTCAAAATACGCTTACATACTATAAACACTGCCCATTTTTATCTCACATAAACATAAATCTACACTAGGTGACATGCCACGCGCTATTCAGGCGCAATTACAAAACACCCCAAACATCCGTGGTTAAGGACATTCTATTCTTCTACCCGCGTATATATGCGCTGCACTAAGAGTCAGAAATCACTTGATCTGATGCTGTTAAAACATGGGAGATGTTTAAGAATACGCGCGGGCGAGCGTTTATAGTTTGCGCGTCGTCCACGGTTGTCTGCGCTGCCACTTGAACCACTAAGATGAACCGCTAAGCATGTTCTGTCTTCCCTGAGCATGAAATTGAGGTCCTATCACATTGTTTAGCCTCTGATACAGGCAGACACATGAGACGCAAAGTCTATATAACAGGACTGCCAACTATACTTACTTATATAACTTATATTGCAGCAATATCCCGCATAGCCTTGAATGTTTGGGGTCATGTGTAATTACACGTGATTGAGCGTGGCATGTCACCTAGTGTATCGAAATAATGATCTACATCAATTCTGCAATCACAAATAAACCAAGATCCACTTCTATATGTGAAAATGTCTATTCAAGGTAGCGATAAGGTAGCACTTAGGATTTTCTTGTAAAGATCAGTTGCTCTATTACCAAGATAGGAGCGAAACACATCACCGTCATTTCATAATACATTCCCAACACATCATCGGAGTTTAATTCCCAAATCTATATGAAAACGTACTCAGATGCAAAAACACCCAGACTATGTCGTATTTACCCCAATCATGAGGTAAAAGAGACTTCGAAGTCACTTACTTTGACATCCAACATAGAGAAACTTATCATTCCATGATCATAAATGGGCAGTATTCTTATAGTTACTGTACAATAACCGGCATTTACCGGTCGTAGGAGTGCTGGAGTGTCGGAGAAGTGTGTGTTCAAACTCAGACTGGATTAGTAGAACACTCTTCCACCGGTTAGAGCACTGTACAAACTCATTTTCCATGTAGCACCAATTGATTTGTTCATAAATGGGCAGTATTCTTGTAGTTACTGTACAATAACCGGTATTTACCGGTCGTAGGAGTGCTGGAGTGTCGGAGAAGTGTGTGTTCAAACTCAGACTGGATTAGTAGAACACTCTTCCACCGGTTAGAGCACTGTACAAACTCATTTTCCATGTAGCACCAATTGATTTGTTCATAAATGGGCAGTATTCTTGTAGTTACTGTACAATAACCGGTATTTACCGGTCGTAGGAGTGCTGGAGTGTCGGAGAAGTGTGTGTTCAAACTCAGACTGGATTAGTAGAACACTCTTCCACCGGTTAGAGCACTGTAAAAACTCATTTTCCATGTAGCACCAAGAACTTTTCTGGAAAATCTTATCATTTTTTGAAAAAATCGGTTTTTGGCGGTTTTTTCCGGTTGTTCGTGTAAGGAAAGTGCTGGAAGTTGCTGTACAAACTCAGGTTTTTGATCTTGTATCTAAATTTTTCTATCGGAATGCTGTACAAACTCGTTAACCAGGTAGCACCAATACTTGCACCAATTTTTCGAATTTAAATTTGAATTTTGAAGGTGAAGGAGTTCGAATTTTGGAAAACTTTTTGGCTGTACAAACTCTGCGTCATCAGTAGTACCTAAACATGTGGTTTCCTATTCTGTACAAACTCTATTCAAAAAGTTGGTGTTGAAGTTGGTGCTAACTTCAACGACATCTTTTCCTGGTCACTTTTGTTCAACCGCTTCTCTTCTTTTTCAATCATTGCCAGATCTTTCCAGCTGTTTTCAACATTTCCTGTGCTGTTGTAATGGCTTTGCGCGCATCCTCTTTCTTTTTCTCTAACGTATTTTTCTTTCGTTCCAATTCTTCACGGGAACGCTTCATTTCTACTAAATGTCTTTTGGCTTCTTCGGTAACGACCATTTCCGCCCTTCGCCTTTCTTCGAGGTCGCGTTGTTCCTTTTCCAGCTTCAGCCTCATTTGGTAAGATTGTCTTGCGTTGCGTCCTCTTTCAATCAAAGTGGAAGTCACTGGCATGTTATCCGCCCTCCACTTGAAAGCGTTCATCGTGGACTTCGTTACAATGATGGAGTGTAGAGTCAACTCTTTCAAGCACGATCTCTCTGGTGTGAGGTTATTAGCCAACAGCTTTAGTATTCTGTCACTGTCTGCATTGCCATGGGGCATACAAAGACCAACACAGGCAACTTTGTTCAACAAACAATATTTCTTGTCTTCCTTCAGTTGCAACCAAAAACCAGTCAAACTTTCAGAGCTGTCTATACGTGACTGAATCTCTGGGTCGATCATAAACCGACGAACTTCAGTACACAAGCACGCGTGATCATCGATACTGATGACTGTCGGGAGTCTCTTTGCCACATTGAGAACGCGCTTCTCATACATCGGATCATTTCGACTTCCAGGTTGCAGAAAGGATAGTCCTCTGATCAAAGGTGCTTCGCTTTTACTTCCAATAGGGAAGTACTTCAGCATGGATTTGATGACTTGCATGTAAAAGTTTTTCACATCACAAAAAAAGGCGTTTTTCTCATTTGTCTTCAGGTTTGTCATAAGATTTTTGCACACAGTCCCGATTATAATTGCATCCTGATCTAAATGATTTGCCTCCTTTTCGTACTCAACTTCTGATATCTTCTTCCCTTCCATGCATGGTGGAGAAAGAAATCGTACCATGATACTTGTGATGAGCTCTTCCATCTTTTCGTACAATAAATGTACCTGACAGTCATTTGATTGAAACAGCAGCTGAAACTCCTTGAACTCTTGTAGTACTCCTTGAAGGAAGTAGAGACGAATGAGCGTTGTGTCTAGCAAGAGCCGTTTGATACGATGAAATTGATTTTTACAATCAATGTTATCATCCATGCACGTTCGTCGAAAATATTCTTGCAAAGCATCCCATTGTTCAATCAATCGATAGACCACGTCGTACATAATCAGCCATCTCGTTTCCACAGGTTTCAGAAATCTATCCTCTTTGACTCCAATGGACTGCTGAAGTTGTACGAATTGCTTATGTCTTTTGTTGAACCGGAAATACTTGAACACGTCTTTCGCGAAGGATTCAATTTCTTCTCCGAATTCTATCACACCAGCTTTCACGGTGTTATGGACATGATGAAGGGAACAACCTCCTAAATCTTGAATGTGATTCAAGCCGTTGACTTTGCGCAGTTTCACAATGAAACCTCCTTTGTCCCCTCTCATTGTTGCGCAACTGTCAGACATAACGCAGACTAAATTCTTCAACGGAATGTCATTGACATGTAATTTTTCTGTTATCAAGTTGACGTACGCATCGGCCGTTTGGGATTGTAGTTCATCAACTGAAAAACATGCAGTTACGGCCGTGTGTTCAGACTCATGTAAGAATCGCACCAAGAACGCTGCAAACGATCGATCGCCTTTCGACTTTTCATCCAAAAGTAAGGCGAAGTGTTTGGTTTTCATCTCTTGGAAAAGAATACTTTCAAACTCTTTCGCCAAAGCGTCAACGGCCAAATAAGATGATTTAGTCTCTCCACATGTGAAATTCTTTGCGGTATTAGACTTCTTGAACATTGCTTCAAAGAGATTTCCAATGTTTTCATTTTGATGAAAACCGTTGTCCATTAGCAACTGATTAGCAACCCAACGTAGCTCCGCCTCCATCACATCGTCTTGCACACATGTATTTGGTTTACTGGTACTTGAAATAGTAGCCTTATCATTTGTTTTGAAAAATGAGACAATAGATGAACGTTGCTTCCATGAAGCAAAGTTTTTGATATGAGTTGCGCATTGGGCATGGGATTTCAGAGCGGCGATTCCTCTTAGAGAAACATTCACTTCTTTATTACAGGGTAAACATTTAGGTGCGGTTTGAGTTTTCGATTCGCGGCACCACGCACTGATCGTGTTGCCTTGCCCATCATTTTCAGTTAGCCACGTTGTCTGGAAAGTCGTACGTCTTTCATTAACAGTTCTTTCGTTTTCAGACATGTAAGGATAGATCCACTATTCTGCTGAAACAAAAATAAGAATCGATTGGTTGCATGCTATACATATATTTAATCCAAATTTATAAAGGAAAAACAACTTGTGTTGGAACTCTGAGTTTCATGCACATGCTCGTGGCAGCACAATCATCACTATATATATATATATATATATATATCCTTCTTCGGTTTACTATGTTAACGTATACCAAATGTTAACCAAGCTTTCAAGAATTCCTTACATTTAATTCGCTTCTAGACTTTGAATAGATGATTACATTTAATAGCCTGATTTGGCTCTGTAAAAACGATTTGTCTTTGAACACCAGAGTTGTGAAATACCTTTATTTGAAGGCATACACATGAAATCACAACCGCATGCATTTACATTTCAAGCATCGGAAATGGTATCCTTAGAATTTGTCTACTAACGCAATTTTCTTGTATGAAACTCTCTCAAGTGTCTAAATGGCATTAATTAGTCTAATGACGCTGTTTTGTAGAAAAATACACTAAAGCTCCGTCACTTTGTATGAAATCGCGCAGATTTTCGGGAAATTTCACCAAAATCGCGCAATCGCGCAGCCAGCCTAAAATCGCGCAGGAGTGGGACCCCTGCTTTGCTACTTGTAATTTTTCTACTTATTTTATCAATTTGCTGTCTTTCTACTCTTAACATTACTCACAAAAGTGTGTGAACATTAATTTTTTAGAAATTTGCGATGATACATTATGCACAACACCATTCACGACCAAAACCGTGAGTCGCCCGACAGTCGGTGTCCGATTGGGCGGAAACAATTTCAATTTTTTGCAATGTACTCACTTTTAATCAGCGGCTCCAAAATTCCTTTAAACGGAGTCTTCGCAACCGTTTTATCCCCTCTTGCCCTGGGGTCGCATCGACCCGTGCGATTGAAGTTCGCCTGCATGTTTCTCGAGAGGAGTTGGTCAATATGCATGCGAACCGTGTCTCCGACGTCTTTTCCTTTTATCCTTTCTAAGTAAAACACCTGGAAGAAAGATACATATCATTTACTATAAATTCTTAATGTTTAATCCAGAGTTATTTGAAGAATAGAATTAACGTTTCACGAAGAATGTCGATAAAAAAACTAGTTCTCTACAGTATGAAAAAGCATGTACATTTACGCTTCTCTACAGCTACAGTACAGTACATTTAATAAATACTTTTACCATCCTATTGAATAATAATTGATAACAGAGTACTTAGCAATTACTCAAATAAAAAGTAAAGCTTGTTTAAGGCATTCATATTGCCTTAATAAGACTAATTCTCGAAAAGGCTAATGCATCTAATAGTTATAAATGCCACCTGTTTTGATAGAGCCGCTGCGTCGAAGATACAGAACTAATGCATCGGAAATAGAAAGCAGTTGGTTTCATTATTCAGCATCGTAATAAAAAGAAACATACTAAAAAAACTAATCAAATATTGGATCTTTACTAATAGCACAATGTACATGTAAATAATGATTATATTAAAAGCAATATAATCGAAAAACAACCACTTTTAATTTGTATCTTAATAAAATTCTAAATAAATATCCAATCTTTTCAGTAGGATCAAGTCACCATCTTCAGGGAATGACAAATAAACAAGAAATTTGAAAATACATGTACTCAATACATCAATATAATCAAGACTAGAAACATAGTTTCATAAAATTAATTAGGAATATACATGAAGAATCACAACATAAAACCTACTTAAGACACATAGACCACTATGGGAACATCGATAGGATATGAGAATCTGAAAGGAAAAATAAACTACCAGCATGAGAGAGCTGATTGTTCAGACACGAGGCTATTTCTTTGTAATTTATCTACTTGTCTTTTCCATGAGTTATTACGTGTTGAACGTCACGCCGCCAGATTTTTCAGGGAAGTGATTTTTCAACCATTACCTGTCACAGCAGAAGCACTTTGTAGAAGACTGTTCAATGTGATTGAGTCAAATCCCCACCATTCTTTGAGAGCCATTTTTTGTGAGAGATCCCCTACGTTAAGAAATTAACTGAATTCACTGAAGTCACCTTTTGCCAAGACAGCACGTTTTAGTAAATCTTTTATAAGCTATGGCAGATTTTAGTTGTAATTATTCAGTGTAGTTGTCTTTTTTATGTACTTTTTATCTTATCTTCACCGTGTAATTTTTGTGATGAGCTCACCGCTCATTTTTTTTATGTTATATTTGTGAGCCAAATATAACATTCATTCATTCATTCAATACATACATAGTACTTATAAGTACGATTTCAAATTTACAGTTTACTTTTTCATTCGCACTTACAACTTTGTTTTTGTACTCAGCCTCCAACAATTTCGACTGGAATTTCGATCAGCTTCAGCAACGTAAGAGGACTGAGGTCCAATTACGACGACATCAACATCTTCCTGCAAGGTAAGTCACCAGATCTTCTAGCCCTGTCGGAAACCAGGTTAGATCCCAGTGTGTCATCAAGCGACGTTACTCCTGATGGATACATATTTCACCGGATGGATAAAGCACCTTGTCATGGTCTTGGAGTCTATGCCAAGACAAGCCTTCCCTTGAGAAGGCTTCGTAGCTCAGAGGATCCAAGGCATGAGTATCTTGCCTTCATTGCGCCGCTGCAGAAGACCACACTTCTTCTATTTTTCCTATACCGCTCTCCATCAACTAATGCGGATATTTTCAATGTTCTTTCTGACAAGATCGATTCTCTTCTACAAGAGTATCCCAGCGCTGAAGTTGCCGTTTTTGGTGACATCAACGTGCACAATGTTGACTGGCTTGTGCACTCACGCACCACCGATCTCTCCGGTCAGGCAGCCCAAGATTTCGCTGTCTCTCACAACCTTAGTCAAATTGTCACTTGTCCTACCAGAGTGCCTGACCGAGCTGGGGATACTGGATATCTCCTTGACCTGTTTCTTACCTCAAATCCAACTTGTTTTTCACACAAGGTTACTTCTCCCCTCGGCACGTCTGATCACTGTGTTATCACAGTTTCTGGCAAACAAACTTGCTCCACACCGTCTGCACCCTTCCATAGAATAGTTTATCAATTCTCCAAAGCAGACTGGTGTGGCTTCCGCACTTTTCTTAGTCAAGTTCAAGCTGAGAATTTGATTCTGAGCGAGAACGTCCACAAGTCGGCGCAAGAACTGACAGAGTGGCTTCAGATAGGGATGTTGGCCTACATTCCTCACCGTACTTTCCAAATGAAGCCCCACTCACAACCTTGGTTTACACCAGAATGTTGTAGACTGCTGACGACACCAATCACCATGACGGATGCCGGATGCTTGCTGTGCATCACTGTTGGGACGTCAGCAGGGTCCTCGCACAGCCACCTGTCGTTCTGGCGGTTCACCTTACGGTCCTGGATGAAGTTCTTCTCATCGGAGAAGAACCTCAGCAGTCCAGCGCTGTTCCGCCTCAGGTCGTTGAGCAGGGCCTGGGCTTTCACCATCCGGTTCTCCCGCGTAGCCTCCGTCAGCAGCTGGCGCCTTCGTAGGGCGAACGACTGGAAGCCGAGGTCTTGGTGCACGGACCTGTGGATGGTCGAACGGGCCACGTCCATCTACTGAGCCAGATGCCGCATCGACTGTCCTGGATCCTCGGCAATGTTGGTCTTCAACTCCTCCAGGAAGTCTTCGGACCGCTTGCTGTCGGATCGCCGCTTGTGGAGCTTCTTCTCTGCTGTCACTTGGTCCTTGTCTGGTGCAGCCTCATAGTCCTTCCGGATGTTGTAGACGAAGGACTTGGAGTAACCAAAGAAAGCAATGATTTCGGTAGCTGTTTTACCAGCACGCAGACCTTCCAAAACCGCTGCACGTCGCTCCAACTCGCGAGACATGATTGAAAAATTCAAATTTAAGTCAATTTGCGCGCACACTGTTTCAGATACGCATACTTGTAATGCGCACGCGTGACAGGTTAACGTATTGTCAGCGGTGAACGCGATATCACGTGACGGCATAGACATAGTAGTAATGTAGAAACACACATATGTTCCCTTATAACCGATTTGTCTGTCAGCAGCTTAGATTGAAAATAGTCCAGATTTATCTGGAAGACCCTGTATAAGCGTGACAGTAGCGCTGGCAATCTTGAATTGTACAAAACCGCACGTAGACATTGCAAGGAAACCATACATCAGGCCAAAAGCCGTTACGCTTTGTATGTACGGAAATCCATTGCTACCCAAAAGCTTGGCTCTAAGGACTTCTGGAGGATTTACAACAGTGTCACCAATAGGAACAAATCCTACATCCCAGCACTCCGTCATGCCGAAGTCAGTACTTCTATGGCGACAACCTCAGCAGACAAAGCCGAGCTTCTTTGCAAAGAGTTTGCGAAGAATTCGTCATTAGACGATGGAGGTAGAATTCCACCTCCAATTCCCATGTTCACTGATGAGACAGTTAGTCCTCCTTCAGTCACAGTCCGAAACGTCAAAAAGATCATCGCCGGTCTCGATAGCTCTAAGTCTAGTGGACCAGACGGCATCCCGGTTTCGGTCTTCAAGCATCTCTCACCTGAGCTTTCTCCACTTTTATCTAAACTGTTCAGTAGACGTGTATCCACCGGTGAGTTTCCCTCTTGTTGGAAAGTAGCTTCCGTGGTTCCAGTTCCAAAGAAAGGTTCTGACTCATCTCTTCCATCTAGTTACCGTCCTATCAGCCTGCTTCCAATTGCTGGCAAGATTTTTGAAGCAGTGATTAACCAACACAACTTGGATTGGCGGTTACGAAGGACTTGTCATGGAAACCGTACATCCAATCCATTAGCAAGCAGGCAGCTCAACGCATTGGTAGTCTCTATCGTGCCAGCAGCTATCTTCCACCACAGACTGTCTGCTATCTTTACAAGTCCACTATTCGTCCTCTGATGGAGTATTGTTGTCATCTGTGGGCAGGCGCCCCACAAACGCATCTTAACCTCCTTGAACGGGTTGAGAAACGTGTCAAGAATCTCATGGGTGAAAAACTTGCTAGCAAGTTGCAGCCGCTCTCCGTCAGACGGGATGTTGCTTCACTCAGTCTCTTCTACAGGTACTATTTCGGTAGAAGCAGCTCTGCAGTGAATGAGTGCGTACCCAAACCTAAGATCTTCTCCAGAAGCACACGCAGAGCTAATGCACTCACATGCTATCATGTGAGCTTAGAACGCGCACGTACTGTGAGTCGCTCGAAAAGCTTTTTTGTTCGCACGGCACAGCTTTGGAATCAGCTTCCCCAGACCACTTTCCCTGACCAATACAATCTTGATACTTTCAAGAGGCGTGCGAACATGTTTCTGATGGGGACAGTTTAATCAGATTAGAAGATCTGTTTTTATTTTATTTTATTTATTTAAAATAATACAATTTTTACTTTTCATTGAGTAACCCCTAGCTTCGTTCATGGCTCATAGCTGTGCTAGGGGTGAAAATTCAGTAAAAAAAATTCTTTGTAACATTCCATTGAAGAAAGGGGCAAGATGTTCAATTCATCCTCTTTTATCGCTGAGGAGGGACGATTGAAATGATATTCGATTTTCTTATCAAGTTTTGTTTGCTGCCTAATCACTATCATGAGCAAGGCTGCAACACCTGAAAAATGAAAAAATGACCTATTTGAAAAGTCATAATGTAGGCTACAACATTTTTACAAAATCGTTAAAACCTTATGTATCTCTATGATCTTTGTCATTTTCTCGTTGTGGTAAGAACACCACTTGAGGGCGTGCGTATAAAGGCGAATAGCAGCTCATTCCAGTTGCTTCGTCGTTGTCACCCATATCATCATGCCAAGGAAATGCAGTGTTGGAAAATGTAAAACAAACTATCTTACATCACAGACATCCGCTAAAACGCCTGTATATCGTTTTCCGGTAGACCCAGATGAGTCAAGGAGATGGATTGCTGCATTACCGAATACCATTCACAACGTTACAAGACATATGGGTGTATGCCGTAGGCTTTGGCCACAAAATACTGCCACGAAGAAGCTATTTGGCCGGGATGTTCCTATCGATCCACCTTCGATATTTCCTGGTTTTCAATGAAAGCTTTCAACGTCGAACTGTCTCAGAACAGAGCCGAGAAATTCATTCAAGACGTGTATCTGCATCAGCAAGAACTGAATACGACGAGCTTCCTCAATTTGAAGAACAAGACCTGCTGCCTTTAGACTTCAGCACATTCATCGGACAAAGGACGATTCTGAGAGAAAATTGAGTAAACTTTCCGGAAGATCGTGACGATCATGAGTTCTGATTATGTGTATTATTATTTATGTACAATTCATCCTCGATGTATTTGTTGTGTTATGTTACAATAAATATATGAAATACGAAAACTGTGAGCCTTTTCTCTTTATTGAAGATATTTGAATAGTTTAGTTCCCTCGATTTTAAAATTTATGAGATATTCCTGATGATAATAAAATGAATACTTTATCGATGCCATTAAGTACGGTTTGTATTACGTTACTAAGGTTATATGCGATACGTACATGAAAATAAAAAATATATCGATAATAAGATTGATACATTATACTGTCAACATTGTGAAGTATCACAATTTAAAAAAGATGAAATTAGAAACCTTTTGGCATATACATACACGTTGATTATATTGCGAAAACGATATACAGGCGTTTTAGAAGATGTCTGTGATGTAAGATAGTTTGTTTTACATTTTCCAACACTGCATTTCCTTGGCATGATGATATGGGTGACAACGACGAAGCAACTGGAATGAGCTGCTATTCGCCTTTATACGCACGCCCTCAAGTGGTGTTCTTACCACAACGAGCAATCACAGATGAAGGTGACTTGAGACAATAACATCGGCCTCCAGCTATTCCTTCACTGAGCGCGCGTGCAACCTCCCGGTAGTCATATCTATTTTTAGTACTCCATGTACTTTATATACTGTACTACAATCTTCGTGTTATAAGCATATCACCTTGTTACCTATGCGGCTCGTAAGTAGCGACTTGCTTTTAATAAAGTAATGCAAAGGCTCTTACCTTCGTTTGAGCTGGCAGATTACCCGAATGGCCTCAAATATTGATTAGCTGCTGATAACAATTCCGTTATATTAGGTTTGAAACTACTGTTTGGCGTGGCGATTGAGGATTGTAGCTCGAGGGCGTTAACTCGAGGTGCTACCGATGTTGTCGATAGTTTAGGTCTAGGTTGTTTTGCAGTCAGGTCGATTGATGAGTTTGACGATGGAATTAAAGTAGAACTAGGAGAACTTGACGGCATGCACAGCGGGAGAAGTTGAGGTGGAGAGTTGTCAGGATCAGGGCTGCAGTCTCTGCACTCATGTAATGAATCTTCAGAAACGTGTCTTTCTCTTGATTTTGGTTCGTCCGATTCCGAATCGGATGGTGCATCAGTCTGAAAATCATATTCTTATTATTACCATAATATTAAAATTGTCTTGCCTAAATCGATGGCATCTTTTTCATTTTCCCGTATTTTTGTATGAAAGCAACGTAACGTAAAGTTTTTATCGAAAGTTCCTTAAACTTCATTTCCTTCTAATTAAATTTGATTAACGGATATTATGAGCTTATGTGAGATGTCATTCATGATTTAAAAGTTTATCATCTACGGGACACTATTGATTACAAACGAAGCTTAGAATGAATACATTGTTGTAGCAGCTGAAGGTCGTATCTCAGTTTACATTGGGTGAGCTCATTGTAATGACTACAGTGTCTGTGAACGGTTTTAACATGGTAAATATCTAACGGTAAGTAAATATCTATACAAGTAAATAAGTAATACTTCCAACATAAAAGATAAAATGATATCATTTTATATAATTTTGAAAATTTGAGGACAAAAATGAGGACATATACAAATCTACTCCAGACCAGTTGTTTGTCGGATTCAGACTCATGCTCATACTCAGAATATCACTTGGCTTAGCGGTACATGCAAGACTGGGTAGGTCTCCGTCAAAACATCGACCGAGGCAGCAACCCTGGTTAACTGCTTCCCCACTCACGCATTAACTTACCTGCGACGTTTCTGATTCACTTAAATCAAATTTTCCTTTATTGGGCAAACGTTGCCTACCATATCTGCTTCTTCCTCCTATGGTGGCTTTGTTGATCGGATCTTTCTTCTTCAATCTTCTTTCTATTTGTCTTGCTTTAATTTTCTCCTTCATAATGTCGACCAGCTTTGGTTTTTCTGATGCTACAAAAAATGAAAAGGTGCCTGCATGAGCAAGTCATACAAATAATTTAAGCATAATTTATACAGAAGGAAATTATGCCCAAGCCGGTCCCTTTCAAAAACAGGAACCGAATTTGAAGGTAATTTTCTTTGAATTTAATGTCAAATGTAAATTTCTATAACACTGCGTTATGCAAAATCAAGTTATACTTGTTTGGTCAGTTCTTTTCAATTGAAAATCATACGCCGATTTCCACTCTGCATACATAACATAAATTCTACGTATTTTTGTCTATAAGGAAAAACCGGAAATTTTTTCATCCTTAAGGTATGCAAATGTGTCTTATAAACTGCTTGAACAATAAATGAAAAATGTGAGCAATAAATTTCAAGAACAAGAGCAATATAAATGAATAATTATAGGCTTATGTCGATAATTATATTCTTACATTCATTGAGAATTTTCGCTTCATCTTCTCTTTCATTGGCAACGACTGTGACAACTTCACCTAAAAATGAATAAAATGAGTAGTTAATTTAAATTTAAACACAGCTAATAAAACAAATTAGAAGTTCTGGGAAGAGGAAGGAATCAAACTTAAACAAAACCATAATGGAAATTCCTGGAAGAAAATAATTAATTAAAAGTATGAAAGTCGCTGGAAATGTAGAATCTTGAATTAGATATCCCAACCCGTAAAATACTACAAATTGGAGTAATACCCAGAAGGCCAAACAAACCTAATCATCCAAGCCACCCAACACAATCAGCAAACATTGACAATCAGCCTGAAAAACTAAAAATAAAGAAAAACTGAAAAAACCAAAATCGTAGAATAGATTGGCTGTACACGTAGTCATCAGAGAGGAACCAAGTGGCTGCTAAAAGCAAGGTTTCGGCCCCTAACCTCCAACCTTTACCACATGGCGGGGCCAGACCTACCCGAACGTAAAAACGTAAGGAAGGCCTCTCCTAACCTGAGCTTGCATAGTAAGCCTTGGGGAACTAAAAAACGAAAACGAAATACGAACGAAAATTATGAAGAGCTCAAAATTACTCATAAAAACCACAAATGCCGGGAATTAGCCTTGGGGAGTAGCAATTAAACATAAGCATCATTATGCATTAGCATTATATAAGCATTAGCATTTATATCAGCATTATTAAACATAAGCATTATTATGTATACACAATACACTCCGTCAATCAGTGCACATATTATTCAAATAATTATCATTGAAAAGGAATACAGCGCATTTTTTACAGATGCATATACTAAACTTGCTGCCCGAACATATTAAAAACATTATATAACATATTAACATATAAAATAACATTTTTAAAAATTCAAATGATAAAATTTCAGATGTCTTTTGAAATTTAGTGCAGCAAATCAGTAGGAATATGGATATCTGATCTATTGTAATCAGATATCAATATTCCTAATACTGATTTGTAGCAATAAATTAAAAAATGTATTTTGATTCTGTCTTAGTTTTGACTATCATTTATCTGTTTTCTCGCCGATCAATAAGCAATACATACTGTGAAAGCAATTGATTTTACAGGATAAATTCAATTAAACTAAGGCCATTATCTTTTTATTTGGAAGGAAGGAAAACATGAAATAATTTTTAACCCTTATTCATGTGAATAAATTTTTATCTTCATTATATTATCTACATATATTATATATTCATTCATATATTTATCTACATTTTGTAGCTTTTTTATTTTTTTCACTTTTACAAGTTAAATACATACAAAAAATCCATGGAAGCTAGTAGAAGGGAATGCTGATGATAAAAAAGCACTTTTAGCTATTTATATTTATCTTTGCAAATTTCTAAAATTTGAATTCAAGATGTTTTGGATGTACAGTAGGCCTATACTGTACATTATATGATTAAATCTAACTGCCACTAGATGTCCCCACTACTGCGTCCTGTGATAGGTCGGGAAAAGAATTGCTCCAGACACTTATTTGTATTGTTCTAGAAATCACAAACATTGAAAGCGAGTCTCTCGATTTTATCAAAAATTCACATTTGCATGATCTCACCAAGACACGATGGGAAGGACAAATTGGACGACGACACGAATCACACTTGGATCTGGTGTTCTTGTAGCATGAGTGACAATGCTGAACACTATTGTCCACTGGCTGTATTGTAAGAGGCTGATTCTGTCGACGAAATCCGAGTGAAATGCCAGCTGCAATTATGTGCTGCGATAAATGCTTGTTATGTGTGTGGCAAAATACTGCATGTTTTTCTATCAGCTGCAAGGCTAGTGTACGTAGAAATTCCTTTCGCTCCTTTCTTGGATTGTCGTTTTTCATCATGATGAAGGCATTGTAAGCCGCTACGTCAAGAATATTAAAATACAATCAGTGGCCAGCGAACAGTCTTCCGCCGACATGTACGAGTTCATCCACATTTTGGTCAAGCTGGTCGACCCCTCCTTTTCCACTATTGTAATCCAGTATCAAACCGGGCTTTGCTTTCGATCACTTCCTCACCACTATGAGACGAACTCAACAAAACAACATTTTTATTTCTCTTGGGGATATACGAAACGACGACGATCTTGTTATCGTGATCGTGTGCAAATATCACGGATTCGACGGGGCGATGCTTCGATTTCATCTGGATGGGAATTTCTTTCCTTTGAGGTCTAATTGTACCCAGAAGGGTCAGTCCTTGTTGAAGCAATGACACAGCCAATCGATGAGAAGTGAAGTAATTGTCTGTTACAATGTCTCGACCTGTGTTGAAGTAGGGTTCACTCAATTCCATCACTATATATGTCCATGGCAAGATTTCGATGTGGAGGTGCATTGCGATCTCTTCCTGAATAAATCTTTGCGTTGAGAGCAAAACCACTTCCGGCTTCAGCCAGCCAGAACACTTTCAGGCCATATTTTGCCAGTTTAGAAGGTATGTAGGTACGTCCTGGAATCCGGCCTCTGTACACAACTTTTCAAGAAACAAGAGGGCTGTTCTTGTTATCATTTTAGAATTTAACAGAAAATGAATGAGATAGAAAGCAAATTTGATTGCATTTCCAACGTTCTTTCATCCACATAACTTGAGATATGGTCTATGCTGACCATATACATGTACCTCCAAGTACAAATCTGACTGTTAGATATAAATGGATACGTCCAATTCAAAGTAAATTTTCCATAATGAAATCAGATTGCGCATAATTATGATCATAGATAGTGACAAAATGACTCAGTTGGCTAGCTACAATTTGTAGCTACTTACACGGTTGAAGATAAATTCATTTGAATTTCAAATAAATCGGTAGATCAACCTAAATGAATTGTATGAATTTTATGCTTATACTTGATCATTCATCGACACCAAAGAGTTGTGCAATTGTGAACCCCCTTAAATAACAGGAATGACTTTAATTACGAAAAGCTACAAAATGTAGCTAATACATGGATAAGGGTTAACATGAAAAGCGATAAATTCCCGTGAAAGTTCATTTAATCTCATTAACCTTTTTGAACGCGACCGGGAAAATGATTGCGAAATCCAACCTGGAATGTTGTTTGATAAACATATCATTTCAACTCAAAGGGGGAAAGATATAAATGTGATCATAATCACCGAACGGCTACCTGTTTCAAAGTCCTCGTTCATAATATCGTCGCGCTCCAATACGCAAAATCTGGACTCATTCACGAATTCAACGAGGTAAAACATCTGTAATGGCAAATGCAAGTACTGAAACAAAATATTTAATTAGACAATATATGCCGCTGATCATATCATCAATGTGTCACAAGGGTGTGTGGTACCGGAATGCACAAAACGGCTTTTTACTTGCCATAAATCTGGCAGTATTTTTTTAGGTGTGTGAAGCCTATCAAGCGTATCAAGCATATGTGCAAAATTTGTATTAATGATATTATAGAATATACCTTGGCGGATTACACGAACGGGAGGATTAGGTGAATTCAACTGTATTTATTAGGTCCCACAGATTTCATATAATTTCATACAAAGGGTTTCATGAAGATTTAAGCGTCATTAAGAACAGCAAAAATTAATCACTCTAATGAAACAAATAAAAATAACTACGTCGTTTACTAGCCTTGTAAATGACGTGTACATTTCATGGACACAAAACAATGAATGATAGCTTAAGAATTTTATTCTTTTCACCATTGCACTGCCCCATGAACTACCCGAGAAGAACAAGCCAAGAAGTCCAACAGGCCTACATGAAAGTTACTGGTGACACAATGATCCGCATAGCTTTGAAGTCGTGGCTGTGACTGCGAACCACCTTTTTCCGTTCAGCAGAGGAGCGGTAGTACAAACCAGATACCGGTTCAAAATAAAACTTTACAAAACCGATACAAACTGTACATTCGGTTGAATCGTAGTATACGTTACTACGTTTAGTTTCGAGAATGTGGTCGATTAGCGTAATTATTCAAGCCGAAATTTCCAATCAATGCAAGGCAAAATAACTATCTTGTCATCTCGACGTCTTTCACCGATTCTTTTCAAGAGATAGCATCGGACTTGAGCATTTGACAAGATTTGTATTTATTGCCATGGTCATGATGACATTCTCTTTCGATGCTATCTCTTGAAAAGAATCGGTGAAAGGTGTCGAGATGACAAGATTGTTATTTTGCCTTGCATTGATTATTTCAAAGTATGAACAAAATCTTTTATTAACCATTAAACGTTGCTATTTGTACTGTAATTAATCAGTGTCTTCCAATTCGGAATCAAATATCCATGATGTAGTTTCACATTTAGTTAACATAAGGTATAACAATAAAATTATTTCCAGTGACAGGAATACAAATACATTTGTTCACAGGTTCTTGAGATGTCACATACTTATTTGACTTTGTGTAGTAACCAATTTTTAAGACCGAAGAAAGATAAGGCGTATCGTAAATGCATTTAGAAAATTTCAGCTGGTAGCCAGACACAAGACCCTGATCTACATAATCAACAAGCAAAAAAACGCCATTTCCTAACATTGCACAATTATTAGGAGACATTTTCGAAAAGTAAAGTCGGCTCGGTTGAGAAAGGGTCTGATGATGTTCTCTAACAGACAACAATTGATTGAAAGAATGCTGAAAAATATTTCTTGTTGTTTTAATCCTTCTCTTCAAAACACCGAGGTAGTTTTCGAAGCGAAAGGCAGAAAATGAGTCCAATGTACCGTACATAGTAACATATTACTAACTGTTGTCAAGTTGTCAGTCCTTGCTTTGACAAGAAAAGTACTCCCATACATCTGGGGAATTCAATGGACAAACCATGGAGTGATAACGAATGATGTGGATGAAACCTAGTTATGTACATGCTTCCTGGTATACAAGATGATTAAAACAATATCTTAAGTCTTCCTTCATACAATATAGGCAATAACAAGGATAACAGACGGTGATGCAGCTAATTATTTCTCATTTCCGTATCGGTACTGAGAATAAAGCCTACAATCTACACAGCGGATAAGAAAGCGATACATTATACTTACATTTGAAGTTTGTTCTTCCTTAGATAGTGGTGAATTCCAAAACGGTTGATTAGGAATCCGTCTTCTCTTCCTATTTTCTTTTCCTCGACTGTCCTGAAGGTAGATGTTGATGCAAATTGTAGATAGCATTTATCATTATTGTCACTACGTCAAAACATCCACTATAGTCGTTATTTCAAGCTTAAAATCGTGAGAAGTTTTCCCAAAAATAACTAATAAGGATCCGAACGTTTTACTGACCACGTTCTACGTTCAAAAAGAGTGGGCCCCAAATTTAGTACATCAAGAACAAAATACAAATACATGTACCAAGAAAACAAATACATGTACATGTATATTCTAAGATGAAAAATGCCAGTACTTACTGATAGCAAGTGTCTAGAATCATCACCCGAGCAACAACCTTGTCTGGTCAGTGTGTAGGGTTTATCCTTTCTTTGATTGACTCGATGATCAAGCTGCTGCTGAAGTTGTAAAATGTTTACATAAGATAGGTCTATATTATTATTAAAATAAAGAATGATTGACTCACCCTTTTAACGCTTTTCTCCATGTCGATGACCCTGTGGAATTAATAATGATATCATAAAATGCACCGAATCAATTTGGTACCAAACTTTTAAAATAGTGAATCTTCTTGATCATAAAATACAGAAATAAAAAGGCTCTTATCTATTGACAGTTCAGGCTTTGAAAGGTAATCCACTTAAATCAATAGCTATACCGCGTCTCATGCCACATACTTTGGAATGATGAAGATAAATGTATTTCCACGTAGCTGTATGTACCAAGTAACAACCAATTTCAAATGAAGATATTGGTTCAGTAAAAAAGGTTCGAGCCTAGTGAATTCTATAAGTTTTATTTCATCTGCAACACGATCAATGGCTTTAAAGCACCGGTTACTACTTCTGTCAATATATACGTTGTTTTTGTAGGAAAACTTGATATCCTTTGAAGGACCCTCGAAATTCCGTGTTTCGTAAGTAACTTTGCGACGCTCAACACCTTTTACCATACTAATGAGAGCGTTGTGTGAAGATGTCACTGACTTCTTCAATAATCGCATGTGATTCTCGAAGGGATAGGCGCTCACGCACTCAAGACTTCCATGTATTTTAGAAATGTCTGCATAATGGAGTATTACATGAGGATTATAAGTCATAAACGCATTACCATATAACTCAGTAAATCCCTCAACAACTTCAATTCCCAACGTTCGGGCTATCGATTCAAAGTTTCTGACAGTACGGGTATCCGTTAGCAAAGCACATAAAACTGAAAACTTGAGAAAGTGTCGATACTGAGCAGAGGTCGCCATCAGATCCATAAACAGTAACTTTCCCGTGTAAAGCAAAATTTGTCTGAGTTCAGTGTCAGGGAACATGTCAGGGATAAAACGATTGATATATTCAATTCGCCTGTCCAGTATTTGAATATTAGAAGCTGACATTCTCACTATGTAACTACCGTTGCCACTTGTCTTAGGTCCTTGAAGAATCCAAAGTAAAAGCTTCTTCATCACACCGCCACCCTGGTGCATGAAGTCCGGTGGAAACGCTGTTATCATATCAACCTCTAATTCTTCTATTGGACTTCCGCTTGTTGTGTCATGATGATGAGAGCTTTGCGAACGTTGCCTAAAACTGATGTCCGTTCTAGGTGTGCAGTCATTCGTTCCAATGAAAACAACCCTTTTACCGTCATAATATCCTTCTTTAGCGCACATATCACATCCAAAACGTGAACTAAACTGCTTAATTCGCTTAATCATAGCTCTAGCGGGAGCATCTGCCACACAGGCTTTCATTCGCACCTTAAAAACTTTATCATCAATGCATAATCCATGACAAAGCAAATGCTTCAGTTCAGAAATGAACTGTTTTAAGAAGTCTAAATTACTAGGCTTCCTTGATCCCAATGTGAGCGCAATTTCGAAAACTACACGTGGTTTAATATTGGAGATGTAACAAAGAATAGGCCAACTGCATAAACGCCTACTATTAAATATTTGTAGACCATCCACATTCCAAACAAGACTTAATGAATCAATCTTCTCGATTATATACTTTGGAAATTTTGGAAGATAGTATCTTATCTGATTTTCCAATCCTATGTAGTAATAACTATGTCCTGAAACTTCGATGATGTCCTCTTTTACTGCTTGCCTTGGGGTTCGCAATAGCGTTTTATGACTTTTCGGAATATCGCTAATTACTTCGCCTTCATGCCTGCTCAGAAACTCTAGCAGAGCATCAGTCTGAGTTGTAAGCAAATTACTTTTCAGTACAACTTCACGCAAGTCAGTTATAAAAGATTTACTCGTAGTTCTACATTCGGCTGTAAAATTCGAATCACCATCCTCAGACACATCTGTATCGCTATCAACTGATAATGTATTGGGTAAACATTGATGTTCAATCCTATAAATTAAGAGTTTATCTTCATCATCAAACGTTTGAATAGCTTCAACGGGAAAATCATTAATTCGAATATCATCTACAATGAGAGGGACACATTCCCCTTCAGATGAAGAAACAGTAGGATCACAATTACAACAATCTTTGGATTCACGCTTAGATTTCCTAGACCGATTTCGCCATTCGGTATTATATCTTTTCCTTCTCAACTTCCTCTCTTGTCTGCTGGGAGGTACATCAATTTCGAAGCAATAATCAAACAAATCTGAATCTGTGCTACTCATAGTTTACTCGCTGATAGATGCTACTGTCAACATAGACCACATAGTTTCTCCTGATATCCACACTTAAATAACTTTTTCACTGAAGAACCAGATTGTCTTCACCTGAAAATATAAAATATGAAAATTATTTTTGTGAAGGAATATTATAACATGATTATACATAATCATCACGCCCTCACATAATCAGAGATTTATGCAACCACAAAAAGATGTTGAAACCCGTATAATAGGCTATATGTTTCCGCTATGATAATAGGGTAGTCAAGGGTTAAAATGAGTATATCAACTTAAAAGTTACTGTCTGACAAAGCTAATAGTAATAGCGAAGTCTATCGAATATCTATATCAAAGGAATCTCCAGGTGTAGCCTATAATTCAAGTAATTGCGTTTTTATTATAGTGATTGTTTCATATACCTAATATTTTAGATTCTATCATTATTCATTTTCCTACACTAAAAAGTACATGTTTGAAACTTCATTGTTCAAGCACTCGCCAAAATCTGAAATTCTCTGAGAATGGGCTATCAATTGTATAAGCATCGGCCTAACTTTTCATTTGAGTTGCGATACTATAACCGTTGTCTTTTCCCAGTTATAACATCATTAAAAAAAAGGAGGACTTTCCGGACCGTGCGGCAAAATGGGTGATCTCAATTTAAGTTTATTTTCTTTTTCGAAATGAAAACTCTATGGACAGTTTTGATTTTGATGCCTACTAAATGGCTGACTTATTACGGATATGGTAGCATGATTTCATCGTAGTACAATGGATCCAGAGAGAAAATAAGCCTAAAGTCGAAATACTCATCAGGGTGCCCGCGCATTTTCGGACGATAATTTCCAGACTCATAAAGAATTTCCAGACCTTACTTAGCCAGAAAAGGCACAATAACAAAATTTCGCAACTGAATATTTCCTGATATTGATGAGGCATTAAAAGAAACTAACATCAAATTTTCACTTTTGGATGCCTCATTGTCTAAACGAGTGGATTGCACATATTGAGCTGGCGATATATTTGGAAAGCCTACATGCAGCGGTTAGCGCAAAGTCTTAAATAGCTTTGTCAAGACGACTGGGTTAAGTCAAGACATCAATGTTTCAGCCTCATAGAATATGCTTTCCAGATTCGTTGGAAGAATTCGAATTCACCAATACAACATTTAGATCAAGATGGATGTCCTACAACATTCTTTGACAAGCATGCAGTCAAAGAGTTTAAGACAGTAAAACGACTTCCACATATTGTTGACAGAAGTGCGCTTGCCTTCAAAAATGGTTTTGAAAAGACATTGGATGTGTTTCCTAGTTTTTTCACGACGAGGGATTCCGATTCGCTCCCTAAAGGAGAGGTTGTCGCTCTTCTTCGCGTCAATTGCCATTTATGAATTTCGTTGTCCTTGTGGAAGCAAGAAGGCCTACGTTCGTTTGGAAGAGGGCAAAATGTCTAAACGAGAGTTTCAGAACACCTTCCTAGCCATCTCTTATAATATGAACAGCAATTCCAGCAAGCAGCACTAGACACTTGCAAGTCTGCAGTAATGAAGGACATTCAGCAATTGGTGATTCCAAATTGAATACCGCCTAAAAATTGAGAACTTAGAATTGAGATTTTCAGTACACTTAGAGATAGAATTTTAATTTAGTCCAATGTTTGCACCTGAGATCTATGTACGCTTCATGCTGTTCCTCATATACACAGCAACCGCAGGGCTACGTCCATGATCCTGCATGTACTTCACTCGTGTAATCACAGTAAAATGCGTTTTATCCATGATGTATGCCATGACAAAGGTAGGGATGAAAGCGAGATGTCACACAAAACCCGGAAGATCTCATCCAGCGGCATCAATGCGCAACTTTTTCTGGGCCCATTTTCAGTTTTGAAATGATTACAAGTAAATATCTCTCAAGTCAGTTCTAGATAGTGGTGAAGTTTCATTCGCATACACACAATAGGCCCTCTGGTGCGACTTGAAATAAATTGATTATCAATATAATGCGCCGTTAACATATTATTAGAGATCAAGAATTCGAAGCATAACACCATGAAGCATTCGCTTGCATACTTCGAAAATAAGAATGAGAGCTAAGACTTTTCGAATGCAATTTTTCCTATGTGTCCAGACTTTTCGGACACCCTGTAGACTATAAATAGCCCATTATAACACGGTGCCGGATCTCGACCGTTACACCACCCCCTCCTTTATGAGAGGTGGTTGCTCCTGCAACCGTGCAGACGATAGAGACCGCGACCGCGGCAACTCGGAACCACAACAAGGTTACAGGCATGCATGAAATCTTATTATATATTGCAGGCCAACAGGAGACAGGTCTCCATTAGGCAGCCGTACCGGCTCACACGCGAGGAATCCACTACAGACTCGACTTACGTGTGTCGGTCGACCTGGATGCGGCTCGAAGAAGGCGAGGGTCGCACTCAGCCTCCTGCGCCGCGGGATGTGGAGAGACTATAAGGTCTCAATCCACCGACCCACGCTCCTGCGCTCGGCCGGGTTGAGGTGGATGTCCGGTTTCAACCCACCCTCCACTTTCGTGTGGGGAGGAAACGCGGACATCTGCTTCCAACGCCTGGCCGCAGAAGCGTTAGTCACGGTGGCGAAGCGGGCCCGCCACGCAGGGAGACGCCCCGTTGGTGCTGGTACATGGAAGATCCGCGCCTTAGGGAAAAGGCGGACAAGGTCGAGCTGCAGCCTGCGAATCTGCAGCTCTTCCGTCCCCCCTCCACTTTGGCGGGTTCGTCCCGAAGCCGAGCACCAGGTGCGTCACGCTCCGCGGGGACGAGACGGTCGTCGCGAGAGTGTAGGCGTCGGAAAACGCCGCTCCCCCAAAGCTGTGGGTCTCAAACCGAGTCGAGAGCTCCCGGCGACTAAAATTTGAGTCTCCCAGCAGCACCACTCGACGCTCGGGGGCTCTCGCAGCGGTAGGCTGCTCCGCCGGTCGCCGCACCGAGTCAGCGAAACTGGTATTCGGGCGAAGCGCGGGAGCGGGCATACCATGGGGAGCCCGTTGCGGGAGCGGAGTGGAAGGAGGAGGCTCAGACGTCGTCGGCGCGGAATCCTCGTCCTCGGCCCAAGGGAAGGAGGGGAGCGGTTGTAGAAGCGCGTCAGCCGGCTCGCCAGGGACATCCAGGAGAGGGCGTTTGGCCGGAGGCGACTGCGCTACGTGCTGGGGGGAAGGCGCGGAACGTCCAACCTCGACCGGGCGACGCGGAGTCGGGCAGGGCTACCGCCGGCGGCGCCTCGACTGCAGTTGCGGTCGCTTTCCGCTTCCCGCGGTGCCGGCGGCGACGCTTCTCACGCGCAGGCCGCGGCGGACCGTCATCCGTGTTCCTCTGTGGCGGCACAGTCGCGTCGCTCTGCCGCGGTTGCCCCTCCGGGCGGTGGCGCAACTCTTCCGCCAATGTGGCCACGCGCGTTTCCAGCATCGCCATGCGAGCGGCGAACGGCTGGAACGGGGCCACGAGGCGACGCTCCTGGAGCAGGTAGTCGACCAGAGCGTCGTACATCGCCACCTGTACCTCCCGAGCCGGACGGGTGTGACCGCCACCGAACCACTGCAGGAGGCGCCGCGGGGCCGCATGGAGGGCCTCCCCGTCCCACGGCGTGCCGTCCCGCAGGGCGCGGTTCAGCCGCTCGGTGACCAGGCGGACGGCGCTATGAGCCACGGTGGCCCGCTCTGTTAAATCGGTCGGCGTAGCCGGTCCGATGTACGTGCGTTGTAGTACGTAATCTGCGAGTTCTTCCATCGTCGTAGAACCTGGAACGGAAGGAGAAAACGGACTAGACATCACCTGGAGTTCCTGACATAGTTCGATTTCCTCGTAGGCTCCGACGTCCGGCGTCTCGGCCGGCAACAGAGATGGAACCGTCTCCGCGGGTGCCGAAATCCCCTGCGACGACGGCGGAAGGCGGATGGTGGGCGGACAATACATAAGGCGATTGGCGTGCACAATTTGCGAATTTTGAGGACGAATTTCGTAATTGCACTCGCCAACCCGTCGCTCGACAATGAAGGGGCCGTCCCAAGGGGTGGCCAACTTACTCGATTGCCCTACGATGATCGCCAAGTTCTGAAGCCACACTAAGTCGCCCACTTGGTAAGATACGCGACCTTGTGTTCGCGCATCATGCTGGTTTTTTTGCTTCTGGCGGGCAGACATAAGCTTTAAGTTCGCATCCTCCTGAATCCTCGCCAATCTGTCGGTGAGCCAGCTGACGTAGCTACGGGCATCGAAGGCGTTGCGAGTTACCTCGCCTAACGCAACATCCATGGGGTAGCGCATCGTTCGCCCACACAACATTTCGTGCGGAGTGAAACCGGTGGACTCGTGAACACTAGAGCGATAAGCCCACATGCAAAGAGGTAATAATTTGTCCCATTCATCTCTCTTGGCTTCAGCATGAGACAGTAAAAGGTTCTTTAGGGAGCGATTCAGTCTTTCGACCGCTCCATTCCCCTGCGGATGATAGGGAGAGCTGCGCTTCTTTTCGATTCCTAGGCGTAAACAGAGCTCTCTCATCAACCGCGAGTCGAACTCTGAACCCTGATCAGACAAAATTTCCAGTGGCACTCCGAATCTCGAGAACCAGTGCTGCACGATGGCCTCTGCCACCGTTGAGGCCGTGTGGTTCGTCAGAGGAACGGATTCGGCCCACTTCGAAAAATTGTCAATCATCGTCAGAATGAATTTATTACCCGCTTTGGTAGGGGGAAGGGGGCCCACGATATCCATGCTAAGCCTTTCGAAGGGTGATCCGGCTTCGATTGGAATCAAGGGTGCTCGGGGTTGGGGAACGACGCCTTTGAAGCTGGCGCATCTTCCACAGTCCGCGATCCAACGGTTCACTGAACTGGCCATTCCAGCCCACCAAAAACGCTCTGAGAGCTTCTGAAGGGTCTTGGCCCGGCCCAGGTGCCCTGACATAGGGCCATCGTGGAACTGGCGGAGTGCATGATCCTGCCAGGACGGAGGGAGGATCAGCTGAGAGCAGCCTTCTTCTGCACGTCTATATAAAAGGTCGTCCTCCATCTCCAAGCGATCCCATTGTTTCGCTATCTCTCGGATTTCCTTCGTTGCTCGTCGTAGTTCGGCAGCAGTAGGAGGCTCCCTACGTTGCTCTAACCATGACCTAACTCTGGCTATGGCCGGGTCGTGGAGCTGCGCCGAGACCAGGTCCGCTCGGGCCCATCCAGGGGACAGCATCACCGCCGCGGCGGACTCAACGGGTTGACCAGGCTCTCCGGTATCGCCACAAGTGGGACAGTTGCCGTGTCGACGACGAGGCATGCGCGATAGGGCGTCTGCGTTCGTGTGTCGCTTACCCGGACGGTACTCCACTTCGAAGACGTACTCCTGTAACCGCTGCAGCCAACGCGCCGTCTGCCCTGACGGTTCCTTCCAGCTCTGCAGCCACGTAAGAGCATTGTGGTCTGTACGCAAAATGAACTCTTTACCGAGGAGGTAAGGACGGAACTCTTCGATGAAGTGAACCATGGCGAGCATGCCTGCATCGACCCGCTCTCTGCCATCCGAGTCCTTCTGTGCTAGCACTCCTCCAATAGCAACGTCAGATGCATCCGTGTCCAAGATGAACGCCGGTGCCATCGCGTCGAAATTTGGCAGTGCTAGTATCGGTGAGGACACCGAGGCGGACTTTAGGGCAGCGAAAGCCGTGTCACAAGCCTCAGTCCAGTCGAACGGTACATTTTTGCCCGTCAGGCGGTGGAGAGGGCTAGCTATGTCAGCGAAATTCTTGACAAACCGGCGATAGTACGTCGCCAGGCCCAAGAAGCTGCGAAGTTCTTTCACATCCTTAGGTGCTGGCCAATTCCTCACCTTATCCACTTTAGACGGATCTGTGTGGATGCCGCTTTCTGAGATCACGTGGCCCAGATAATGAACCTCGCTGCGGAACCAATGGCATTTCTCATGATTCAACATGAGTCCTGCTTGACTTATACGCTCGGGGACATCTCGTAGGTGCACAACATGTTCATCGAAGGATCGGCTAAACACAATGATGTCGTCCAAGTAGACGAGGCAGCTGTTTCAGGTCAGACCGGCCAACACCGTATTCATCAGGCGTTGGAAGGTCCCCGGGGAATTGCACAACCCGAAAGGCATTACATTGAACTCGAACAAACCCCTCTGAGTAGCGAAAGCTGTAGTTTCCCGGCTATGTTCTTCCATCTCGATCTCCCAATATCCCGATTTCAAATCGAGGACCGTGAACCAAGATGCCCGGCCAGGCAATCGAGAGATTCCGTGATATTTGGTAGAGGATAAGCGTCCTTAGTCGTTTTCGCGTTCACGGCCCTATAGTCGACGCAGAACCGCGACGAGCCATCCTTCTTGGTGACGAGTACGATAGGACTACTCCAAGCACTGTGGCTGGGTCGAATTATCCCCTCTTCCAGCATCTCGGAGACGGCGTTGTCCACCACAGGGTATTTATGTGGAGGCACACGGCGTGCCCGCTGTTTCACAGGCGTATTGCTACCGACGTCGATGCGATGTTTGACCAAGGTCGTACGGCCCAAGGGCTACCCAGGACGCATAAAAACTCCCGCATATCCATCTATCAGCTTCTGAGCTCGAGCGCGTTCGTCCCCCACCAAATGAGTAAGGTCAAACTGCGGTTCTTCGCCAGGTCGCCTATCAGACGGGTCACTCACCGTGTCTATGTGGTCCACTGGAACGAAATCCGCCAGGTGGGACCGAGCCGGCAAGATCACTCGCTGGTCAGAGGGATTGATCACGCTGATCGGGACGGCTGAGTTCTTGGGGACTACTACCGAATGTGGTAGCAGCAACCCTCTACGATCCAGCTTATCGGTGCATGGCGATACCAGACCGACTACGCCCTCGTTGATCGTGCCTTTGTCCCGCACGTAGACAGAGACATGATTGATCGATCTCGGTTCCAGCGTTCTGGTCTCCGTCAGCAAAATACGTGAGGGTCTGGGTGGGATGGGACGATGTCTCAACGGTGTGGAGATTTCCCCACCTAGCAGTGTCAGCTCCCCCAGATCGCAATCTACGTTCGCTCCGTAGGTGTGCAGGAAGTCGTTGCCAAGGATACAATCCTGTGACATGTGACTCACATGGACAAAACAGTGCGTAAACGGTTCGCATCCTATAGAGATTGTGACACTTACTATTCCCAGTACCTTCAGGATATTGCCGCTCACGGATAGCAGCTTACTGGCTATCCCTGGAGCGAGCTTTTGAATATGGTTGCTGTCGAATTTAGCGAGGCACCTCGAACTGAGCAGAGAGCGATCCGCTCCCGTGTCTACCAAGGCGATCATCTCGCCGCCACAGAACGTTGCCGAGATCAGGTTAGCGGCTTTTTGATTTGGGGAGATGCGACTGCCAACACGCGTGGCATCTCCCCATACCAGTTTAAATGCTCGCTTTCGGAACCGTCAGAAATCTCCGCTGGTGTTGTTCGGCTCGTCTCGTGGGACCGGCATCGAGGAGAGAGCAATTCCGCGTCTCTAGCGGCAGCGTCAAGCAAGGACGGATCGGTGAGACCCATGTCGCTTGCGTCGCTGTCGCTCGACTCTTGAGGAGAGGTCTCACTCGAGCTCTCAGATAGCTGCAGGTTTTTTTGAACGCGTCAAATACCCGTGTTTGGCGCTACTCATGCTGTTCTCAATTTTAGTAAGTTAAATAGACTTACCACGTGGTATTAACTGATAGATATATCCTAAGGAAAAAAAATTCAGAAATTAAGTTATGATCACTAGGATATGTAGAATTTTATTAAATATCAAAATAATAAAATCTGAGCGGATGGTGCTCGTTAAGACTAGGAAACTTAATAAAAAATGGCTATCAACTAACTTAATGTTTACTGATTTATTTTTATTTATTTATTTATTTATTTTTTTGTATGGATTCGTAACTTCACAACGCTGCCACCACTGTAACAGATCCGGAACACGGAGAACACTCACGAGACTTGGTTGGGCTTAACGGGACCGAACACCAAGTAGGATCTGCAACATAAGAAAGATCAGTTAATACAATATGCACCAATGGCTATACGAAAGTGTGTCCCGTGGTATCGAATCGCGCGCGCCAGTGTTAATAGACTATAAATAGCCCATTATAACACGGTGCCGGATCTCGACCGTTGCAACACGAAAACAACATGCTATTCTGCGAATTTACTTCGCAATACATAAACAACACATCTGAAACAACTGTTTTTGCTTCTTTCCTGTGTAACAGAATTTCAAATATCAGGAAGTTAAGCAAAGGCATTGAGCATCAAATATGTTCTGTAAAAGTAATTTTGTAGTGAATTGTTAATCAGATTTATCACAGGATACATGTTTATGAACGGTTAATCATTATTTCATGTCTAACGTATCATTTTATTCAGGTTAATTTCTTCTTTTCAGAGTTCACTTTGTGGTTAGTTTAAAAAAGTTTTCAGAAGATCATATTTATATATGAATGCTGCACTTCTTCCATCTTCGAAAATAGTATTTGCTTCTCTCAAATAAGACAGGTACTACGAACTATGTGATTGGGGTTACACTTTCACTATGCGTAGATACATGCTCATATCTAATTCTCCGCTTTCATTCTTTTCATGCAAATTTTGTGAAATTCTGCAACGTTTGATGAAATAGTGCTTTTTTGAACTTAATTCGAACGTTTTTGTGAAGCTTTTAATACAATTCGTTAGATTGGACTAATGCTTTCTTGTTAAGGGAGTATAAGCTCATGTGCCATCTCAAATCAATATTGTAGGGCAAGTACGATCATCACGGACCGCACAAAGCTCTTTAAAGTATGTTTCGCAAACTAACAGTCTTCAAACGTTTGATAAAAGATTGCCATCACCCGACCTTTTATCTAACGTTCGTATGAAGCTTGCAGTGCAATCTGTTTAAGCTGATTGTTTTCAATCATTGCTAACTGATGGAGCAATTCCATCATCTAAAACAGGTTTTGTAGAATGAATGGTCAGAAACTGAGCTAAGTTTAAAGAAAGTTCGCAAACTTTACGTGCCTCATACAAACTTTTGATAGAAGTTCGCGAAGCTCGTGTTCCGGGTGGGAATGCATTGATATAGAGGGTAAAGGAGATCGCGGACTTCCCTAAATTTGTGTCTCCACCTCTGAACGCAGCTGTCGGGCAAGAAGCTCTTGGCGAGCGACAGACACGTGTATTTTCGCCTCAAACTAAATGAAGTTAAATCCACTTTATCAGATAATTACAGTTCAATACTCATCAAACTCATCTCTAGTATTAAAGATAAACGACTGATATACATCAACACGATAGTAAGTTGATTAAATAACCTGGACGGAAAAAGACCACAATCATAGTATCTCCCAAGACATAAATCAAATTGCAAAAACTTCATTTGTGATAATGGTAAGTATAAAATTAGTGAAATGAAAGCATTCTACTTACATTACTCATTGCGGAAAAGAATGAGTTTATTGAGTCTCTTTCGTTGAGAAGGACGGTCTTTCAGCACAGATCGGCGATTGAAATACTTTGCAACTGCGTGAAGTCTTACTTTGACATAGGTATTGACGATGAGTCGAACGAGTTTTATAATATGATTTTCTTCCTCCACTGAGGCATCTAATTCATGTCCATTGAGTTCAGGAAACAAATCATAAACCCGGCTTCCAAAAAATTGAAGGACTCGTGACTGAATGCGGAGGTCTATGAATCGATGAGTTGGCAATTTCCAGTCAGAGGCATTTTTGGGTATGTAGTGGCGAAGAACTTTTTCTGTTGTTTCAATTAACTTATTGACACCATCTGATGGGATAATCAGGCCGCCGCGATCTTTTCTAAATATGAGACGAGAGCAGTTGCTTTTAGCAGGGCATTTTCTTTAGATAGATTATCCATGTCTGTGTTAAGTCGCTGATGTTTCGGTGGAGGTTCGTAGGAAGTGGTCGGGGAATCTTCAATCTCACGTTTTGGACGTCGAGGAGTAATAGTCTTCAATAAATGCTGCGGAAAGTCAAAGATAGTTGGGACTGCATCTTCTTTCAGCACAGAGCGACCAGCTGAGTCAGGTGGCAGATAGTCCGAGGACGAAAAATGATCACTACATATAAATGAGTAGCGAGTAGGCTTCCAATTTTCCCGACGCACAGCATGAATCCATTTTCGAAGTTTTTCTTGCTTATTTAGAGGAAACCGATGGAAAGATATTCCGCGATGATTTGAATTTTGACGATTTGTACAATTAACTGCACAGCAGGAGTTTACCATGGT
The DNA here is from genome assembly GCA_907163375.1 of Prostheceraeus crozeri. Classification (NCBI taxonomy): domain Eukaryota; kingdom Metazoa; phylum Platyhelminthes; order Polycladida; family Euryleptidae; genus Prostheceraeus; species Prostheceraeus crozeri. The sequence continues at coordinate 124,665 of CAJQUW010009219.1, forward strand.
GGGCGTATTCACTTCACTCGTTAGACGATTAAATGAAAGATTGAGACAAGGATATGGTTTTAAATAATTGGGTCTAAGAGCTCAAACTGAAATGTTATCAGCTGTCTGTAAGTAATTTGTCATCTCAGAAATACAAGTGAATCTGTCTAAACTAAGCACCTAATTGCTGTTTCACTCTCATTTTGAGAGGTATCAGCGGCAGGTTATCTTCACACAATCATTAGATTAGTAGTTTTTCATGATTCATCACACTTTTATAAAGAATGAAGTGAATATCTATCATGCCGATTGCTGTTTTGCACTTCTTTTGAGGTGCATCTGCTGATTAGGTGTCTTGAAATAATTTATCTATTGATGCTCAATACTTCTCGAAGAACATCGCGTGAAGATTTCTTTAATCTACATATCAATTCCTTTCACCACTTAACCCGAGATGTACCGGTTGTTTATCTTGATCTCATTAGCGTTATTTGAAGATTCACCACTTAAAAATACATGTTCTAAATGTCCATTTCTCGTCCACCCTGCACTTAACTCATCACTCAAATGATAAAAGAAGATTCTAATTATCAATTTGACTTTGATGAGATACGATCCCTTCAAGTTCTTCTTACGTAATACTACATCTAATGTTGGAAATGGAATCAATGTTACGCATTGAACTGTGCGGGCAGGAGTGACTGAAACTGCTTCTTTCCCGACAGCAGAGGGGAATTCCCAACAAAACTGGAGACACTTGGTTCCTATTGCCGGGGAAAAAAGGGAAGTCCGCCATCTCTTTCCCACCTATTCGTGCGCACTACGTGACTTAATCAGACAAGCGCTTGTGGTCGATAGGAGGGGAAATTCCAACAACGCCTCCCACCTGAACGAACACCTAATTCTCTTCCATGACTGGCTGCAGCCTTTTTATCGAGTCTGGCTGTTCTCTGTAGCTGTGAATTCCTGTAATGTTATATTCGTAACAGGAGCGTAGCCAGGATTTGAATCAAGGGGGATGAATATTTTATCTGTAGGTTATATGGCAACAATAACCAGTTGCAAAATAACGATGCATAATATTGAATTAACATGCTGATCGGCGTATAATGTACATGTACACGTAGAATAAAACATTTGTAGTTTAAACCAACTTTAATTTTGTGTCGTAGTTTCACACATATTCAGCAATTACATCCTCATAGTCAAGTTCTCTAAATTACAAATTGCAAAATTACTGAAACATTTATCAGTGAAGAATGGAGATGCCATGCGATCACTACATTATTTATATAATTCTTCACTGCTATTCATATTTACCTGAGGTAACCACCTACAATTCCTATCTGTCATACTGAATTTTCCGCTACATGATGGCTCATAACTGGCCTAAATGAACCTAGACCTAACCACACGACAATTATAGCTAAGCTGCTTAACTTTTTAACCAATGTGAAAAAGTATCCGGTCTACTCTATAAAGGATAACACATTCAAATATGGCGTTTTTGCTATATAGCCTATTGACAACTCAAATATCTACTGAAGCAAGCAAGCTGATGCTCCTGCAAGAAGTTACAAGGCATATTTGCATGCTCCTGCAAGTAATACGAGTACTCAAGGCATACATGCATACAATCCCAGTTTGAATTAGGCTTTCTGTTTCGATATTCGAAAAAGGCAAAACAACATTTTGCAGCAATGAAGGTATATTTACATAATCATGTAATCAGTAGTCAGCACACATAGAAACATACAAAATCAGGGACAGTCATATACATTAGTAGTTGCATCACAGATTCTGTACAATAGAACTTCGATGAAGTCGTGATTGCTTACCCCTCATGCTCAAGTCCTGCGAGATATCCTTCCCAATTTTCTTCATTCGGATATTGACATATCTTCTGATTAGGAACTTCTTCAGAATAAACCAAAGCCTAACCAATCGGCCGGCTTCAACGTAGCGGTTGTGTCTCTAGCGTCTCCTGTCCTGGTGGTACTTCGTTGAGGTTTTCATCGTTGCTGTGACATTCTGATTGTGGAATTTAGTGTCATCGTGATCGTCGTCTTCTTCTGCGTCGTTCAGTGTTGTCCTTATTGTCATCGGTGCTTTCCTTCCTGAGTTAGCCAAGTTTTTGCGGTTTTGTAAAAAGAGTGTCACTGTGCGCATGCGCAGAAGTTCGTGATCTGGTCTCCACGGTCTCTCTTCTTGCTTCAATCCGTGAAATTTCTGAATATCTTCGTGTATCAGTCACGCCGTTGATCGTCTGCTGGTATAGCTCATTTGGCTAAGGTACTTGCTGTTATAGCTGCTTGGTGGGTTCGCAGCCGCCTCAGTACAATTTTTGCGACTTTTCGAGTCTGGTTTTCCGTAATGAGAATATGACTTCTGGAAGAACTACACGTTCAGGCTCTTGTAACGACGTAACCATGGATGCTTTGAGGGCATTATTGAACGAAAATAAATCTGAATTGATGACTAAAATGAATGAAATCATCACGAGCGTTTCAGCTTTGACCCAAAAGGTCAGCTACTTAGAAGACGCCATCAGTACATTGAGAAATACTCAGGAAATCCAGCAACGCGAAATTGAGTCTTTGCAACAGACTCGTGACTCCCAGTCCGCCTTGTTTATTAACGATGTGGTCAACGAACTAGAGCAGCGCCAAAAAAGAACCAACAATGTCGTCATCATTAATTTACCCGAGAAGACGTCAGGTACGATAGAAGATAAGAAAACACACGACTCTGCGCAGGTTATTAGACTGATAAATGCTCTTGATATTCAACAAGATTTTCAGCTCTCTTCGTGTAACCGTATCGGGAAACCTGGAAGGTCAGGCTCATGGTTGTTAAAAATAACTGTCAACACCGCCTCTGTCAAAAGAGCAATGCTTCGGCAGGCTAAAGCCATTAAGAATTCCAGTTTTAATAACGTGTTCATAAAGCCAGACCTCACCCCAATTCAGCAAACGATGGATCGAGAGCTTCGCAGAGAACTCAAAGAACGTCGGGAAAAAGGGGAAGATGTCATGATCAAAAGAGGTCAAATTCAAAAAAGAGAGTCACATTTTCTATGACGATTTTACCAAAGCCTCATAACACCTTACCTTCTATCATTTCTTCTAATGTCAATCGTGCATTCGCGAAAATGGACGATATTCGTGCTCTAATGACGTCCAAATCATCACAAATATTTGCGGCTACCGAGTCCTGGTTTACTAAGGCTCATTCAGACGAGCTAGTGTCAATCGAAAATTGCACCCTTTTCCGTGATGACCGTTTAGAGGGTCGAATTGGAGGAGGAGTAGCAGTCAGGACGGCGTACTATCTGCAACCGTTTCGCTTCTATACTCAAGGGAATCCTTTTGGCTCCAACAGTGTATGGTTGACTTTTCAAAGAATGAAGCTCTGTCTAATTTGCATCTATATCCCCCACTCAGCGTCATTCAGTTTTCAAACGGCATAATTGAATTTATAACTCAAAATCTCGACAATTTTCTTTCCCTGTATCCCGATTACAATATTATGATCACTGGAGATTTTAATCGTTTACACATTGGTTACTTAAATGACACTTTTGATCTTCAGAACGTGGTAACCGAGCCCACACGCAACGATGCAATTTTGGACCTCGTTTTGTTGTCAAAGGACTTAATAACTGGCTATGATATCTCCGTGGGTCCCCCTGTCGCAACTTCTGACCACCGCACTATTCTTTGCACACCCAAAATTAAATCTGAGCCGACTACTGGTAAGGTTTGTACTGTTCATGATCTCCGTGAGTCTAATATCAATGCTTTTCTCCATAAATTGCATTGTACGAATTTCGCGCCGCTTTATGATATGAATATCGATCTCGACGATAAAGTATCCTTCCTATCTGAAATTACAATGACATGCTTTCTATGCACCATTCCATCATCTTCTGTAATTATAACTCCAAAAGATAAACCATACATCACGCCTTATCTCAAGTTGCTTATTAATAAGCGCTGGTCTTCTTATCGTCACGGTAATTACGCAGCATATAGCCAGTTGAGCGCCAAGATAAAAAGCCTACTGAAAAAAGAAAAGTTGAGATGGGCAGCGTGTGCACAGAATGGGTCAAAAGATTTATGGAAGGTAGTAAATGAGATAAAAGGAACAAAATCCTCAAGATTTTCATCGATGGATTCTATTTTGAATTCCTATTCTTCGATTGGAGAAGCCATAGAGGATATCAACGCTTGTTTCTTAAACAATCAAGTTCAAAGATCTGATCCTGTGATTCCCGATGCACCTGTGGAGGATGATTGGAGACCAGTTATTGAGGTGGAACACGTGTATAAACTACTATTATCTTTGAAAGCTCATTCTGCCCCGGGCCGAGATGATATTCCGATCATTCTTTACAAGAAAGCGGCTCACATTTTAGCAGCCCCGTTGACCCACGTAATTAATGTTTCGATCATCACTCGTCGTTTCCCGGGTGCGTGGAAGGAAAGCGTTATCACACCTGTCCCCAAGACGCTCCCAGTATCAAAAGATGAACTTCGCCCAATCTCCTTTTGCCTACTTTTTCTAAAGTTTGTGAGAGAGCAATACTGCAGTCTGGTGTGGCATCAAAACTTAGACGGGTTTTTGGTCCGTTTCAATTTGGGAATGTACCTCAATCATCCACATCTGCTGCCTTAATATGCATCCACGACAGAATTACATTAGCATTGGATAAGAAGTCGACTACATGCGTTGCTTTGATAGCTTATGACTATACCAAGGCTTTTGACCAACTTGGGCATGATACAATTGTCTGTTCCCTTATCAATAGCAATTTTCCTATTGGGTTTGTAACATGGGTTGATGACTATCTTAGGAATCGTAGTCAAGCGGTCAGATTAAACAACCAAATAAGCAACAATCTCCCAGTTAAGTCTGGAATTCCACAGGGATCCGTGTTTGGACCCTATTTATTTAATCTAGCGCTTAGTTCTCTCCATCCCATCAACGACTATCGTGAAATACATTGACGACTGTACTTTCGTTGTTCCTATTTCAGACAACAATATCGCTAATTGTCTTCAAGAACATCAAAACATGACTGATTGGTCATTATCTGTTGGTCTGAACCTTAATGTGAGAAAGTGTAAATTGCTATGGATCCCAAAGTCACCGCATTCAAACACCCCAACATACCGAATATATCTAAAGTTACAGAAGTTAAAATTCTCGGCGTCTTTTTTACATCTGACCTCAAGTGGAGCAAACAAATGGAGTATGTCAACAGTATTGCTTCTAAACGAATGTACGCTCTCAGAGTTTTGAGACCACTGCTCGGCCGATCCGATATGGTGCGCATTTATAACGGATTGATACTATCAATTATTGAGTATTGTTCGGGACTGATGGTTGGCATGCTGGCTAAGGAAGAAATAATTCTTACTGGAATTCAACGCAGGGCTCATAGACTCATCTGTGGTGATAATTGCCAGTGCAATTCATTCCAGGACTTACAAGTTCGTCGTAATTCATCAGCCATAAAACTTTTATTCACAATTTCTGATAACCCAGCGCATCCTCTTCATACCCTTTGTCCATCAAGATCATCCCGTTCGGGTAGGTTTCTTCAGCCTCCCTCTCATTCATCCAGACGGCGAAACTCGTTTTTTCCAAGGAGAATAATGCTGTCAAACAATACGGCTACCGATTAATGTTTTTTGCATCTCTTTTTCGGAAATGCTTATTCGGTCAATTCACATTATAAATGCACTATGAATTTACTTATCTTTTCTTCAATGAAATTCTGTACCCAAACAGTATCTAACTTACGTGTATGTCTTGATTTTCAATGATTTACGAAATATACAATTTACTTACTTACTTACTTAATAATTACATGACTTTCACCTTCAGTGAAAGTATCCAGGTCATGCTGTGTTAATGAAAGAAAAAAGTTGATCCTGACACACCTTGCAAGAATTTTGATTTCAAGTTTTTGTCTTAAACTATGACATCCTAACTTCCTCAGAACATAAACCTTTCGAACGAATGACTCACACACTTTCAATATTTCGACTACACTGCGGCTAGGATAGATCAGACCACCGCAACCAAACTTATGACTTCAATGCCATCATTTGAGGAGTGTAGAAGTGCAGCCTTGCAATCATCACATGGAATCTTATCCATCAAAGTTCTCACAATGAAACCGCCAATGTAGGAAATGCTGGCTTGACAAAATCTGCAGCAGCTAAGGATGCACTTGCTGGAATAAATATGAAAATCATCTATTACATCAATGGAATGATTCATTTCTACTTCATCAGAATGAAGACGCGTGCGAAGATGTCAACGAAGATGTTAAATCCTGAGGTTGTGTATTACAGCTTATGCTGGGCTTTAATAATTTCGAGCCATGGAAAAGTAATGACCGATAAGCAAATCTGAACTGTTTGGCCGTTGGGTTCAGAGTCCAGCCATTTCTACTTCTGATACTGCCGAAAAAAGATTCCAAGAAATCCTGACTAAACTTGTAGAAAAGAATTGCCGTAAAATCAGACCCATCAACATCAATCAGAGTTGTGTACAAATGTTTCACAACTTCACAAGCCTGAAAAATTCCAACGAACCCTGTCTTCTTACCTGAATACATGATTTTACAACGTGGGTTAGTAGCAGTAACGACTGTGAGATGACGCAGCAAATCTTGAACAGAGGTAATCAAAACCTGTTGTTGATTAAAATTATCTTTCGTTATTGGTGCATGCGTCCCTTTTCCAAACAATGATCGTGTATTGAACAAATCAAAAGCATCATTCATCAGTTGAGTAAATTCAGCGGTCACTAAGACGTCAGTGCTTTCGAAACCTGGAACTGAATGGAAATGACAAAATCTCAAAGAATCGGCAACCGAACGACTCAGCAACTGAGTTGAAAGATAAACACGCATTTTCTTGTTTTCAAATTCGATATGCTCTTTGGTAACTTTATTGCCTGCTCTGATGCCGTGTTCTACCTGCATCTGAGATAAAACTTCGTAATATTTCCATTTAATTTTCTTTCCATTCCAATCAAATTCTTTGTAGAATTTGAGAGCGCCGCGTATCAATTTAATCATGTGACAAACGTCAAGCACCGTCACTATCTGCTTTGTGCGATCACAAGGATTTTGGAAAAATGGTCGAGGGAGAAAAAGATGCTCCTAGCTTCTCCATTGCAGCTATCTGCTGGGAAGCACCGTCGAAAGTCACTGAAACAGTTAGGATTCCGATATTGTGTAATCGAATTACAGCTTCCTTAACAATTTGTGCAGTAGTTTCAGATGTAAGACCATTTGTCAGAAAATATCCTAACCTAATTTTCCAGTGACCTAAAAGACCCACTGACAGGATCACAAAAGCTTTCGTAGCTTCAACCTCGGTGCTGCCTTCAAATCCTAAATTAATATAGCCGACGTATTCGCCTAAATTTTGATCCCACTGAACATTCTTTTTCAAGGACATGTCATCAATGATTAATGAACAGTATCGATACTGCGTGGATTGATCAATATCACAATCATTCATCTTTTCTGCCAGTGCAGCGAAAGCTTCCCCAGTAAAACCAGGCATGCACTTATGATTGGACAGCCACGCCCTAATTGTGGATGGACTAGGAAGTTGAAGGAATTTTTTCATTAAGTGATATGCAGATGGACTACGAAAAAATAAAGTTGAAGCAAATTGCCTTACATGGTCAGAATACACAGCTGGTCTTTGCGGTCTAAGGAGTTCCTTCATAAGAGTAATTGACTCACCTTCAAATCTGTTTTTCAAGTCTATCATGGTATCGGAATCTGAATTTCGTCGCAAAAGATCAAGTAAGTCACAAAATCGCTTGACTTTGCGTTGTGAACGTAGTTTTCTCATGGAATTTGCTTTGTTCCTCCTTCTCGATTGTCTTAGTTTCTTTTTCAAATCTTTGACTTCGTTCTCTAGTTCGGATATACGTTCCTTTAAACGCTGCACATCATCTGTTGAAGATATAGCATTCGATGGAGAGTTTGTGTTCAAAGAATCAATAGTTACTGATGATGAATGATCACTTGTGGTCTCCTGGGGCCTATTTCACGAAACTTCATCAGTTACCAGTTTACCAGTGATCCGAGGACAATCACCAGTTCGGATATTTTCCATTTCACGAACAACTGGTAATTGTCCTAGGGTCACGGGTAAACTGGTAAATCTATTGTAGCGTCACAATCATCAATGTATGAAGATGTATGAGATCATCTGCGCTAGATATGACCCATGTAATCCTCACGAGATCGTCAGCATATGACAAAGACCAATGAGAAGCCAGTGCAGCAGTAGTAACTTCAACAGGGAAATCCAAGCTTCTTAATGACGCAATTTTTGATGCCATGTAAATTTCCTGCACCTACTCATTAAATAGCAAGACTCAATGCATTACAGACGCATAAATTCAAGAAAAGTTTTGAGGTTTTGTGGCTTCATTGAAAAATGGTGATTAAAATGCGAACAAAATAGTTACATTTTATTGTAGCAAACAACGGAATGTATGTAGTAAGAAAGAGGTTTCAGATTCGACATTGTTCTATAAGTTCAGGCATGACCGTATGCAAATGAGCTGATGAGTTCATTTCTGCGATCTTGGTTGGAAGTGATGCGATTCTGATCTTCGTTATCAATGAATCCCACCTCCTCATCCCCCTGAGTTTGGGGAGTTTCAAATTGCGATTCACCAGTACCGTCATTAGTTATTGGACCTTCCTTTGTAATACACAGATTATGTAGCGCAACACATGCATTCACTATTTCTGCCGCGTAGGTTGGTGTTTTGACTCTAAGTCGATTCAAACAAGGAAATCGCATTTTAAGGATCCCAATTATTCTTTCTATGATGCAACGAGTTTTCCTGTGAGAAATATTGAAATCATTGACTACCGTCGACAAGTTATCGCCAAGAACTGGTGGAATCAACCACGGTAGACAGGGATATATCGAATCACCAAGAATAACGCTCCCAGGGAATGGTCGATATTTAAAAACTTCAAATTCATGATAAAGTTGTGAATTCCTCATGACCCGCGCATCGTTGACACTGCCTGGCCAACAGGCATTGCAATTTTATAGTCTGGAGCACCAACTAACATAACATTGAGTGAATGATTTCCGTGACGATCAACAAATTGTTCTTCTTTGTCACTTGGTCGTATGATGTCAACAAGTGTTCCATCAACTACACCACACACCGCCGGCATACCTGCTATTTGGTAGAAAAGAGATCGTGTTGTAGTAAAATCTGAAGGAAATTTCACAAAGCGAGGGAATAGAACTGTATTTATTGCACTGGTGACTGCCCGCACAGATCGGCAAACACTGGACTCAGACGGTCCATGAGCATCACGTATGATATGGTAAAATCCATTGGTGGCATAGAAACGCAAAGCTGTAAGTATTTGCTCGCGTGCTGTAAAAGCGGAGCTTCGAAGTGTGGGATGATTCAGAGAAGGTCCAATCATTTCTTCCAGGAAATTCACAGTTGAAGGTCTCATTCTGTACCGTTGATGGAAGAATAATTCGTCTTCTTCGAAGAAATTTCTATCCACGAAAAGTCGATTTCTTCGCCTACTTTCATCATCATTCAATAGATTATACATCGTCCAAAAATCCATCACACATGTGATAAAATAAAGCTGACAAGTCACTTTCACTCTATAAAGGAATAGACTGGATTTGAATGCGTGACTTTGATTCACTGTCCTATGTTTACGCTTTTATTGAGCTCCGTCACCTAATGAAACAGTCACGGCTCGCTATGATTCTCTCTGCTTGCATTTGCGGATTCTCGGCCAATCCCACAAGTGTATCGGTCGGTGAGAACAATGAAAAAGTGATGACGCGCTCTGACCTTGGTTTGTGATGATCTGATTGCTGCAACAAGAGCGATATAAAGTGAGCGCTTACATTGAGATAACAGAATTCAAATAAATTGAAGTTGTCCTGAAATGGCATCGCACGACCTTAAGGTTTTGTTTTTAAAAGAAATTTTTGAACGGAAATCTGTGATATTCGGAAGTTTTAGAGATTTTCCAACTGGGAAGGAGAAGAAACGGAAAGCATGGACGGATATCAGAGACATAATGGCAGCAAATGGTTTTGCGAGAGATTTGGACTACTTCCGGGATGTGATGTGGAAAAACCTTCGAAAATCCACCATGAAGAAGATCGACAATAGGAGGAAGACGGGTAGTGGAGGAGATTCTACCTGCAAGATAAATGAAAGGGATAATTTGGTGATATCTATTTTGGGAGAAGACAGCCCAGCCATTAAAGGTCTTGATGTTGCTGAGAGTACAATCAGACCGTCCAAAGACCCTGAAATACTAGAGGATGAAAGTCAAACATACATGTTAATAGGAGAGCCAACAAGATGTAACAATGCCAATGAAGATGAACAGCCATCCATTTTGTCGTTGACCCCTCAAACCAAACCGAAAAAAAGAAGGATTGAATCGGAGAAGGATGAGCTACTGTTAGAAAATCTGCGACTTCGAAACAAGAAGTTGAAGTTGGAAATAATGCAACTGGAAATCCAAATTGGTGTTGACTCTTCCTCTATTTGACGTTTTTATACCATATTTTTGATGTTTTCATTTAAGAAGAAAGCATTTAAAATATATCTATTTGTACAACATGCGAAATTTCTTTTCAGACTATAGTTTACACTGTACGCTTAAAAAACGTATTTAATAATCAAGCGCTAGAAAATACCGGTAGGAGCCTGCTTACCAAAGTCAGAAATATCCTGAGTAATTTCTATTAGAGACTTGCTTTATTGACAGTGTTTTTCATCACTTATGCTACAACAGACAAACCAGAAAAGATATTTGATAGGCCTTAAATAACTACTAGCATGTTTAGAAAAACGCATCAACAAAATATTTATGCTTCTAACAGACTTGACTGCTCAGAAACCATGATAACATCATTTGTTGGTTAACTGCCACCCTGCCAGAGAGATGGATAAAATTTGTGACAGAATTTACCAGTGAAATCTATCTGTTACCAGCTCACCAGCGGTTCGTGAAACTCATTTTACCAGCTGATCAAGTTATCAGTAGATTGCTCTGGTTTTCTTGTCAGTTACCAGTTACCAGTGTTTCGTGAAATCCATTTTTGTCAACCAGTACAAATCTACTGATAATTACCAGTTACCAGTGTTTCGTGAAATAGGCCCTGATGTAACACATTTACCAGGCACCGTTTCTCCCTCGCAGTCGATCGCCTAGCTGTCTTCGGTTGCTCGTAGCGCGGTAATTCATTGAAAACTGTTGGAACAGCATCAGGATATAGACGTCGACGTGATAATCCAGGTATGAAACAGCTTTCGGCGAAATGTTGGCTGCACAGACACGCGAAATTGCTAGGTTCAAAGTTCTTTCTTACGCTTGGTCGCAGTTAACCACTTCTTTCTGAGTTCCACATCCTTAGGAAACGAGTGAAATGACAGTTTGTCACCAGAAGTTGACAGTCTATCACTCTCATTAGTGCAGCCAAACGCAGAGCACCACTTTGGCATGACAGTCAAGAAGGATACACACAACTAACTTGTTTTTGTCAATCAGACTATATAAGAGGGGTTGGATTTCCCCACCCTATCGACCAATCGTTCTTCCCTAACAAGTCACGCCTCTAACAATAGCATGAAGCTCCCTCTGTCGATCTACCCTGCTCTCTTATCTCTGCTTAGAATAAAGCTAGATTTCCATTAGGCTAAGGCCAAATGACGAGCCGCGCTTTGAAGCTAGTAGCGAGATCGCGACGTCAAGCATCGAACTTTGAGAGTCTAGTGGCCACATGATGAGCGGTACAGCTTGGTTACCGCTTGCATCAATCTAACTGATAGTGCAGCTGTAGCTGATGTGGTCACATGAAAAGCGTTGACTGCTTTATCACAGCTTTGAAAAAGCTATTATTATTACTCAAGCATGCGTAAAAATCATTCCACGTCAAGATATGTCACTTAGAAAGGTTCTTTTGTTGAGTGAATTGATGGAGACATCTTCTATTTTGAGAAGTAATATTGTATTTGAAGAGCGTGATCATTGGGTTCATCCAATCAATGCAAAAAGAGACGAGTTGGGTGAATTTCATCATTTGATACCAGAATTGAAAGAGGATGCAGAGAGATTCTATGGTTATTTTCGAATGCTACCGAAGACATATACAACGATTTTCAATATAGTTAAATCGGATCTCATCAAAGAAGACATAGGTTTCAGGCGACCAGTATCAGCCGAGGAACGATTCGCACTAACTTTAAGGTAAGTATAATTGATTCGTCTAAGGAGATTCGTATTTTTTATCCATTTATGTGAAAACAGACATCACCCAGATTTATGCAATTACCCTAAATTTTCATTGGCCTGCATGTGCTGTATAAGTGTAAATGCTATTTTTCATCGAACAGTCTAACATATATAGCAGGTGATTTGAAATCAAAATACATGTAATTGTTGCAATAATAAGTAATAATTTGATTTGTTGTCTTGCTTGATGACATATATTTTGCTGTAATTTTACAAGAGATATATAAACTTCAATTTAAGCGCTTATTTGGAAGCTTGAATATGGGCCTACATGTATATATACGCATGTTGCAATTGTATGTGAGAACGGCATGAATACTCCAAATAGTGTTTACTAATGAAGTCTAAAATTACATGAAAATATCCAGACTTAAAAACAGTGTAATGAAGTTTTAAGAAAATGCTCAATTGTTCAAGTGAGCAAGGTAACTGTCTTGGAATGCAGGAGTATCGTACGAACACATGATGGAAGATGAGGTTTCTATTGTGGAGTCTTTGTTATTCTTTGATAATTGCTGGAAAACGGCATCGTTGATAACCTTATTGATCTCAGCTTTTGTTTTCATAATCAACATAGGGTCAGTCAATTTTCTCAAGTCATGTGAGATAGCACTGCAAAAGGTCGTCCACTCATCACTTGGCACGTTTGACTCTGCCATAAAGGCTTGTAGGTTTTGCATTTTCTCTCGTTGAATTTGCAGAAGCTCCTCATTCAATCGCGCTTTCTTAGATTTTCGAAATTCCGTGTTCCAACCTGAAGATGAGTCACGAGTGACAGAAGATTGGTCTCCAGAAGTATCGCTTTCGACGTACGTTGGCTCATCTGTGACGCTATCATGAAAACTTCCATGCAAATACCGTCCTACAAATTGGTCCTTCATGTACAACATGGCTTTGTAGTACGGCCACCGAACAAATTCCTCATTTTTCTCAAATTCTGGTTGACCGGACGAAGTCTTCGGAAGTTTCCCGCAAACTTCCCTCATCTTGTCCTTCAATACCTTTAACTTCTTTCTGCACGCATCCGCTGAAAAGAAGAAATAGAAGTTGCTCAATTATTTACCTAACAATATCGAACATTCATACATTCATAAAATCAACACAAATATAATTGCCTGTAAAATGATCGTATAGAAATCATTAAGATATTATTAGTAAAATCTTTTAATATTAAGTAGCAAAATAGAACAGCACAATACGTGCATGTTGTCAGAATTATAACAAAGTCATGATCATAATCAATGTATGTGTAATTGTCTTGACAAATTTCGATATTTCGCATTTATTTGTATCTCATCTTTATTACAGGTACTTGTCAACTGGTATCTCATTTCGATCATTGGCTCATTCATACAGATTAGGAAGAAGTACAGTTGGGAAGATTGTTGAAGAGACTGTCAGTGTTTTGTGGTCAAAGTTGAACCCAATATATCTTGCAGAACCGACACGAGAGAGAGATACCTTGAGATCGCGAAAATGTATGATGAATATTGCAATTTTCCCAATGTTATAGGAGCGATTGATGGAAAGCACGTGCGGGTAGAAGCTCCGAACAACTCCGGCTCCAATTATTTCAATTATAAGCATCATTTCTCCCTTGTTCTCCAGGGTGTTGCAGCCCCGGATTTGAAGTTCATTTCAGTGGAAGTTGGGGCCTACGGAAAAGAGAGCGATGGAGGCATATTTTCACGATCAAAGCTGCCGAGTACTTCTCGTTTGCCCAATTCAAACAAGAATTTACCTTACTTTTTGATCGGAGATTCAGCGCATCCCCTGAAACCATATGTAATGACACGAATCAACTCAGGTTTAAGCCATGACCGACGTATTTACAACTATCGTCATTCGAGAGCGAGAAGGTGTGTTGAATGCGCGTTTGGAGTCCTCGCAGCCAAATGGCGAGTTCTCAAATCGGCAATTTGCACCAAGGTTGAAACCGTTGAAAATATTGTCATGGCTTCTGTTGTACTCCATAATGCGATAATACATCATGAAGGTGCCAAAAATGTTGATGATATTGAAATTTGGAATAACAATCCAACAAATCCTGCGGAGGCCTCCGATCATCATGATAGCAACCGTGTCGGTCGTCCTGGTCACTATGCTGCATGGGTCAGAGAAGAACTCGTGAGATATTTCAACAATGAAGGCGCTGTCAGCTGGCAGGAACAGTATGTTTGATTACACACTTTGACAAATGATTCAATATTAAACAATAGACATCATATTTTTTCTATTAATGTCAGATATTCTTATGTTTCTATTACATACCGGGAGATAGGCATCTAATCAACAGGACGCTTATGTAATTTGATAATTCTACAAACTGAAGAATCTTAATTCTAAAGCTATTACTAATAAGAGAAAAAACCGACAAATTCATTAAGTCACTGAAATGCAACGTGCAGAAAACTCACCTGTCATTCCTGTCAGCGAGGATAATTCTTCAAATGCTTTCTGTCGCATACTGCGATTCATAAAATCTTTGTGCTCTTTCCTCCATATTTCTGGTCTATCTTGCACCAGACCAATAAATTCAAGGACTTTTTCTTCAGCCATACTTCTTGCAGTCATAGAGGTTGTGAAGTAAAAGTTTGTCTTCGTTCTCTCTCGTCCACTATACGTCAGATCTTAAAATAGATCACCCCCACCGCTCGAGCTTTGATAAGTGAGAGATGACTTACCGCAGCTCGAAGCTAGCTGTGACAAGATGCCACAGCGCAACTGCAGCTACTAGTGTGACCACTCCGATTGAATCACATACAACTATTTTCACAGCGCGGCTACAACGCAGCTAACAGCTTGTCATGTGGCCTTACCCTTAACCCTTTCGCTACGGTAAGAACTTTTGAATATCTCGATGACATGCTGTGCGTGTCATGCCATTTATTGTCATTGTAGCGGAGTATGATTTAAACTAATTTGTCAAGGTATCGATGACATGCACAGCGTGTCATAAACTTCTTGGCTGAAAGTCCCGATGACATGCTCTGCGTGTCAAAAGATTAAATCAGTTTATGAAGAATTGTTTTATAGCAGATATTATCTGAATTAATAAATTTACCTGATACTATTATTACCCAGATCTATAGACTCTGTGCATGTAAGTCATTCATATGTATTGATACGCATCGTAAGATATAATTCTTTTTTTGTAATTCTAGAAATTAACCAACCCCAAAAGATAATGAAAAACGGAAAAATACTTCCATGAATAATATTAACATTGAATATTGAAAACGAGACACAACAAGACGGTCTATAGTACCCTACTCATCATCGGTATAACAACATGGAAATTTGTGAAACATGGCGCAGCACATAATCCGGGTTTTCCTTCACAATCGATGCATTGGAAGACAGTCTCCTTTCTCCGGGCATTTCTGTAGCAAACTCGGCACCGTTTGTGTGGCCGCTCTTGACCAGGTCGTCCTGGAATTCGCTCCAAACGATGAAGTGTAGTTGGAAGGGAAGTGATTGAATGAGAACGACGTCTGGAAAGTTGTCGGCCCTTTCCAGTCTTCCAGTCACCTCCGGTCCTTTCCAGTTTTGTTTCACTGTTCCAGTCACTAATGTATCGTTTTGTAGTAAATATTTTGCCAGTCTATAGGATGTATAGAAATTATCTAGGTAGAGATGATAACCTTGTCCAAGAAGATCATTTGCCAACATAGCTACGATTCTTTCCGATATTGACACCTCATCAGTCCCAGGTAAAATGGTTCCAAATTGATGATTTTCTTTTGACAGGCTGTGAAGTTGTATTTTCCAAACATAACCAGACTCAGACTCACACACCACATACGATTTTAAACCATAGCGTTTGCTCTTACTTGGTATGTATTGCCTGATTTGTAGCCTTCCCTTGAAAAGCATGAGAGTTTCATCGACACATATTTCTTTATTGGGCATGTATGTGTTTTGACAAAGTTCATTAACTTTCTTCAAAAATGGACGAATATGGGCAAGATAATCATTTTGTGACAAATTGTCTGGATCAGCAAATCGAATGTATTTCAAAATGAAAAGAAATCTATCGCGCGACAAGGCTTCTGGTGCAGAAAACGCATCTTGACGAAAGGATACATCACGACTCCAATAATGATTTAGTTTTGGTTTTCTATTTATACACATTAAAAATTGCATTCCGAAGAATTTTTTCAGCTCATTAACTGTGACTTGCTTGTTGCTTAGTAGATTGTTATCATCTGGTGATTCATCCACATCCTGCCAGATCCTATTGTTTGTTGAGTTCATGATTTCTGTGACAAGATTATCGTTGAGGAAAATGTCAAAGAAAAACATCATATTTTCATTAGGATAGTCGATATCTGGATGTATTCCAGCCGTGGCTACGAACTCAGGTAAGTCACTACGGCGTCGATCGGTTCCGTCAGGTTTATCTATCGTCCAGTCGCTCGAAGACAAATTTCGCTCATCAGAATCGTCGTCGTAATCAGTTCCACGTAGTAAAGGAATGTCTTCCTCAACTTCTATGTCATCCTCACTATCTGAATACTGTAAATTTGTGTCGTCATGACCAATTTCATCAAGGGCATTAATCAATGCCGTTCTTCGCGGACGGCGACGTGTACCGAAGCAGTTCATTATGCTTGTAGATCTCCACAAGTGAAGTCAACACACGTATTCAAATATGGTATATGCTAGGACAGCGCATACAGCAAAGTCAACGCTGTGTAGTGAAATCAAATATTAGGCTCAGCTTTCTATGCAGATCAATGATTATAAACCACTAAATGAATTTGAAAATTTTCAAGACTGAAAAGTTCTCTATCACTGCATGCTAAACCTATGGAGCCAACATCATCTCAATAAATGAAGAAATAGGACAAATCTTTAGATTAAAAGTTAAACTAAATGACGATTGCATTGGATTCTAAATTTCATTTGAGTTTATAGTTTTTGATGCAAATATCATTCTATTTTGTGAACATTGTACTTCTAATTTAGAATCAGTAACAATCAAACATAGCCTATATGTAATTTGGTTATCAGTTATTACGGTTACAAAGAATTGTAGCTATACGGGATGTATGAACAACTGTTATTTGCAATGAGGAATAAATTTCTCTTCTAATTATCTTTCCAGTACCGTGAATTAAGCAAACTTAATAACTTAAAAAGATCGTTAGTCTAACTAAATTTTTCATGACATGCTCAGCGTGTCATTGTTAATCAAGTAAAGCCTCTTTCAATTATTTGATACTTGCAACTATGACGTATGACACGCTCAGCGTGTCATCAGTAGCGAAAGGGTTAACGACGCCCAGACGCCGAGCCGCGCTTCCGTGTGCGTGCGCGCTGGCAGTCGCTGCACGGTTAAGCGGCTGTTGTTCGGTGTAGTTGACAATATCGACAACATCTGTGCAAGGACGTCTATATTTAGTACTATGGCCAGGACGCAAGACAACGATTCACTAGGGAAATTAATGTAGGCTGGTTTTCGGGAATTCCCTTCCTAAGTGACTGGTAGTAAATGTATTGTCAATCATTGCGGTAGGCAATCAAGAGGGCTATGAAAGATTAGAGGGAAGATAGCACCATCGGACATTCTGCTACCTATTGTGTTCGACTTCCTTCGCCGTGCGTTGCTGTGACAGCGTCATCGATTGCAGGCTGCAGTAAGGCTTCGTCGAGGAATATTTGCGCGCTGACTTGGTGAGATTCGTCATTGTGTTTCACCGACCGACCAACCCACGTCAGTTAGACGGATACACTGGACATGGGAATTAAATTCGGAGTTGTTGGCTGATGCTTCAGCCTCGCTGAACTATTGCTACCTCTGATCTTACATTTAAGTAATAGCAAAATGATCATCCGACTCCATCAATCAAGCTTACTGCATTTGATGAATGATTGAAGAAACTGAGCATCTCTTTAAAACGTTCTCCTTTCATAGTATTATTTATGAATATCAAAAATTCTTGCTGATGACTCTTAAAACGAACTTAACAGTGCAATATCAACTTTCACAAAATTACAGCGGATATATGAACTGCTACATTTCTATTTGTATCCACCATCAAAAGACATGATAAAAGCCAGATATTTCACATTTTCACGATTCTATTCGTGTCGGCAATAAGTAACAAGTTTTTTACCTACTCGTTGCAGCCATTTAATTAATTGACTGAAAGCAACATAATTTTTCTGTAATATACGATTTCTTCCAATTAATGAAACCTAAACACAATTATAGGATATTACTAATTTTTTAATTAAACTGGAAATGACACACTACATTATTTCAAGAGTAAGAAGCATATGATTTCCCGTCCATTCAAGTATTTTCGAATTTTCCAACTTTTTAAAACATAAACACGAAACAAAAAGAACAACATCGATGTTAATAATATTTCTGTATATCCACTTAACGATACAAAAGATGCAGTATGCACATTCACAAATAATGATGGGAATGAATATCAGTAGATGTAAACGTTCATAGAAAACATGTGCACATGTAGCACAGAAATGTTTAGTTCATTGAAACTCATTAATAGTGAACCTTAC
The DNA here is from genome assembly GCA_907163375.1 of Prostheceraeus crozeri. Classification (NCBI taxonomy): domain Eukaryota; kingdom Metazoa; phylum Platyhelminthes; order Polycladida; family Euryleptidae; genus Prostheceraeus; species Prostheceraeus crozeri. The sequence continues at coordinate 143,530 of CAJQUW010009219.1, forward strand.
AGAAAAATTGAATCACATCACTTTGAATTTGCGCTTCCTCATGGCATTTCTGTCTTCTTGCTTTAACAAATCAGACTTCATTGTCACTAATCCTTTGTAAAATATGTTTGTCAGTCTTTTACAAACAGATTCAATATTGGTTATAGGAGCATCACAAAAAAAGCAGTCGTGGATAACAATAAACATTTGACGACATCTAACAGCGCATTTCTGTACTTGCTGCTTAAAAAAAGCGTAGCACATAAGAGAAAAATTGAACAATTTTTCTGATGGAAACGTAAGTTAAAATCGGAAGATTCAACATACTCTGTGCTTTTAGTATCCGATCTGTCAGAAAGCTCTTCGGATGTTCGTAATTTAAATTCAACATAGCCACATACATAAAACAACGCATTCCTTTCATCATCCGTTAACATATCGACATAGCGAAAAATATTATCGACTGTTTCTAGTTCATCTTCCGTTACATCAGACTCACAACAATCAGCAGTAGGATGTATTTGATTCGTTTGAAGTTCAGATTTTGCATCAGCCAATCTCGCGAACAAAGCAAGCCTTCGATTTTGAGCTGTACTTAATATCTGTTCAAAACCTATCAGATAATTCCCTCCACTGCTCTGGCGGTATATCCCAAATTCTCCCTCTAAGGGGTCAGTTTGAAACATCCCGAGCAAAACAAATCGACAAGCTCTATCTTCTAGTAGTTTTTTAGTAAGAGAAATAAGTCCATTTATGCTTTGAACCAAAGAGTCACGAGTAATTGTCGTAAAAGATTTTATCCTGGTCGCTCCTTGATTTCCCGGCATTTTTGCTACGGATTCTGACAGCTTTTTCATGATGACAAACCGCTGGTCTTTTAAATCTGAAAACGGTTTCTTATCAGAATCATTGAGATAAATGTGTGACTCAGGGTGTTTCACGTTAACAATTTTCCAAAATTGTAAAATAATGGAGATGAATTTCGCGGTGTTAGTTTTTGAGTCTTCTGTCAATGCTGCTACCGTCTTGTCATTAAATACGTTCAGAGCCAGAGCCACTTTTTGAAGATCGAAAGATGAGGGAAAGCATGCCTCGTGACATAATTTCGTCCTCCGTACGATGTTACCGCTTTCTTTTTTGTACAATTCTATGACATCGGACCATTTTCCTGTGACCACTTCATTACCATCAAGTTCAATATTTATTTCTTTAGTTTTTTCCGATATCCAGTTGTTTCTCATTGATTTCATCAGGTGCACAGTGTCATACAGTAAATAAAATTCTTGTGAATGAACTGGGTGTTGACCGATCCACGGTTCTTCTGGTGATTTGCGTAATATTTTATATACCTTTCTGTTGATAGCAGCACAATCACATATCAAGGCAAATACATCACCTCCGCATTCAGATATGACGTCAGTGACATTGATTAAAATATGCTGAAGAAAGTCAGATGTCAACGAGAAGACTGGCACCAAGCGAATAACAAAGCTCTCTGATGTCATTAATGGTTTGACCATAAAAGCCAAAACAGTCCTCGTTACTTTCGTCGGGTCATCCTCTGCCCAGCCTACGACGTGGTTGCCTCGATACCTTACCGATGCTTTTATATACACTTCATCAAACATAATGCACACTTTTTGTTGTAAACCTGAATATTTAGATAACACAAAATTTAGAGTCTCACGCGCTCCTTCAGTAGTGCCTATTTTACTTGAACCACCGAAATATTTTGAAACTGTGCTATGATGAGGCAGTGTTAAAATGCGTCTAAATGTCTCATATGACCTTCTCCCATTTACGAGAAGTTCTGTTGCAGTTTTCAATATACCAGTTGAAAACTCATGCGGTTTCTTGCTTGTTGAATATAGTAGCTGTCTTAACAAAAATCGTTCACGATCAGTGCAATCAATATCTCCACACAAATCAAGCAGGGTCTCAATTTCACTCACATAATTTGATATAGATGAAGGTATGTCAGGTACAGTATTTTTTACTCTGTTGACAATAGCTTCAACTTGAGAAAAAGTTTCAACTCGACACTGGAAACCCATTAGATCTCGTACATCGACTTGTGCACGAAAACGAAGCGCTTTTACATGATAATTTGAATAAATATGAATTGAGTAATCAGTCATCTCACCTCGAAAATGCGACAAAATGATAAAAGACCGCGAAGAGTCAAAAGTTACACACAAATTGTGAGATTGTACGATATCCGATCTTTGAATGACTTGGAAAAATTCAGTAAATTCGGGAAGTTGATCTTTTCGCTGAAAATCATCCCATTCATCGGAGATGGCCGATCTTGAGGCTGCTTCTATTTTCCTTGATGGTAAATTCCGAGGTTTTGGCAGAGGTTTGATCATTGACGAGGGGCAATTCGGAAATATAGACGGTGGGTCACGCGGGCGGGAGAATCGGGTAGTCTGAATCATTTCAGCAGAATCTGGCCAATACTTTGAACAGATGCCGATGTAGCGCGTCACTTGTCAATTTTATTGGGGAGGGCATCAAGCCATCGCTTCCGCTCAGATTCCTCCGGTGGAAAACCGTACACCGGAACCTTTTCCTTGGTCGAGTCATAATTTGACTTACAATAGCCGGCAGAGCACTTCCTGGGCATGACTGTGGGAAGCGTATGTAGTAGCTGAATCGAGTCTGAATCTGGCTGAACAGATAAACACACAAGCAGTTATTCGGTCGGTCGGTGAAACACAATGACGAATCTCACCAAGTCAGCGCGCAAATATTCCTCGACGAAGCCTTACTGCAGCCTGCAATCGATGACGCTGTCATAGCAACGCACGGCGAAGGAAGTCGAACACAATAGGTAGCAGAATGTCCGATGGTGCTATCTTCCCTCTAATCTTTCATAGCCCTCTTGATTGCCTACCGCAATGATTGACAATACATTTACTACCAGTCACTTAGGAAGGGAATTCCCGAAAACCAGCCTACATTAATTTCCCTAGTGAATCGTTGTCTTGCGTCCTGGCCATAGTACTAAATATAGACGTCCTTGCATCTGTGTAATTTCCATTGACAACGTTGAATCTTGTAGTGTTGAGAATCCATATATCTAAATATAGAAGAGACCATCAACTATAGTTACAAGCGCTCGTCAATCGAAATCATTTCGTCACTATGACTAGCAGGAAGTTGCTGCAATGTCAATTATCTCTCCTGTATCGGTGTCATAAGAAGAAGAGAAGAAGAAGTCCACGATTTTTGGTTCGCTATATTTATTTGGAAAGAGACGTGAAAGGTGAATATATTTTATTTCAAGAAATGTTGGATCATAACGAGATGTTCTTCCAATAGGCCGTACAAGAATGAGCAGGAACAAATTCAAGTGTCTTTTCAAAATGTTGGCTCCGTTTACTACTCATCATGGACCAAGACAAGCTATACCTGCTGAAATTCGACTTGCAATTGCGTTGCGCTATCTATCCACAGGAGACTCACAAGCAAGCATTGGAAATAGCTATCGAGTTTCGCGGTCAGTGGTTTGTAGAATAATTTCCGAAACTTGCAGTGCAATTTACTCAGCGCTTTCAAATGAGTACCTTCACCCTCCTGGTTTGCACGACTTCTTGGAGATGAAAAGAGACTTTTGGAGATTATGGAATTTTCCTAACTGCTGCGCAGCAATAGATGGAAAACATTGCGTCATCCAGGCTCCAGCGCGAAGTGGTAGTGAATTCTTCAATTATAAAAAAACCTTCAGTATTGTTCTCGCTATTAGTGATGCGAATTACTGTTTCTCTATGGTAGTCATTGGCGCCCCGGGTAGACAGTCTGATGGTGGGACATTCACCAATTCTGCAATGTATGAGGCTCTTGAAAAAGGTGTTTTACCACCCCCTGATTATTTACCAAACGCAGTGGATCGTGATTCAGAAAACAAACTCCCTCATGTTATCGTTGGGGATGAAGCATTCCCTCTCCGAAATTACATTATGAGACCCTTCCCGGGAAGAAGCACTGATGACAAACAGAAAATATTTAACTATAGACTATCGCGATCTCGACGAGTCGTAGAAAATGCGTTCGGAATACTGGCATCACGATGGAGGATTTACCGCCGTCCAATGATTTTAGATTCAGACAAAGCTATAGTTGTCGTGAAAGCGACAATTGCTCTCCATAATTATCTGATGAAAACAGATATTGTAAATGCTTAAATTTGCAATATTGTCCCCGGGGGGAGGGGGGGGGTTGTTGACGTGGAAAACCCAGATGGTACCTTACAAAAAGGAAGCTGGCGGCAAACTGTAGCTGGCGATTCAAACTTGATGGCGGCTGACTGCGAAATTTATTCGTGATCGTTTCAGTGATTTTTTTGTCAGTGATACAATACAATTAGCTATGGAAGTTTTGCTTTCTACTAATTAAACGGAAGTAATAATTTTGTTATATCTTAAAGAAAATAAATTTACTTTACACTGTATTTATGTTGAAAAGATTCTTCGGGTACTTCCAAGCGATTATTATTGCGTGTGCGACGTTTCGCCCCAAAGGCTTAATCATGCACGAATGAAGATGTACAGCACAACATTCACATCATACGACCGAAGAAAATCGATAAAGAAAATTATCACGTGAGCACATGTTAAGGTTAAAAATTCTACTGATAACAAAGATTAAAAGTACCATGAAAATTAAGAAAATCTTGAGGCGGATGTGCAAAAGTTCATATGGTTGAAAGATTCTTGTCTGTTCATAGCTTGGTTACCAGCATCATTGATGTATCTGCTTTCCAAGCTCCTTCTCTTCACATAACCTTTGAATGGGAGATCGTGCACCGAAATCTCGAAGTGTCAAGAAATATCTCCCCACAGAGCTCTGCCATAATAAGTCTGTGTGGAAGGGAAGTCTGTATCAATGACCGTCGTATGAATTAGCGTATTTCAGATTTTCATTCATCGAATGAGCAATGAGATGCATGGAACATGTACGATGCGAAAGTAGATTGAACGGCTAAATACTTTAGAGATGAAGCATGTATATTGTCAAGATATTTTATCAATTACATATTTCGAAAATATTTAGGCTATGATCAATCTTTACCAGATATTTACCATACTAATCTCTACCAGATGATATTTTCTACGAAAGACCAAAATCAAACGAAACAAACAAAACGAAGGTCAGCTGGCATTGCAAGAAACTTGCTACGAGGAGCACTGCTGATAAAATATCCCTTGGAATTTTCTTGGAAAATTCTGCGATATCTTCCAATCAAAGAACGTGTTGCTTTGAGGAAGTCGAATATTTTTAATTTACGTGGCTCTTCAGGAATATGGTCACGCCTAAACACGGAGCCGCGTAAACACACTCAGAGCGAGCTTGAACATCCATCATGAGGATGGAGAATGGCTTACAAGGCCATAAGTACCTTTAGAAATTATGCTATGTCAGTGGTGAAACGGCTGTCTGTGGTGTAACGAAATTTTTCGTTACACCACAGACTGTTACACCACTGACATTTTTTTACAAAATTGTTTGCAGATCTTTGGGAATGCGGTGAAACCCAGTCATATTGCAGTATTTTCTTCTTGTCAGGATAGCCGATAGCTGGATATGTATTTTAGATTGATTTAAAATTCTCTCTGGTGATGAAGCCCGTTACACCACTGACATGGAATAGGTATACGCCATAGGGTAAGCAGATTGAAAATGATGTCGTGCAAAACGATGAAATTCAAATTGTTTCAAACAAGAAGGTTATGCTTCTACATGCCCTGAATTTTGATGAAATCACATTTCAAATTGAATTAGGTGCATGTCGAAGATTGGGAAAGGCAAAACGCTTAGCGTTGCACCACTGACGCCAAAACACTGGGACAAGTTTATTTTCGATATCTAAGTAAGAAAAAATGACCGTTGAGGGCAAATACTCTATCGTGGCCTTCTTGAATCATCCTAGTTTGCATCAAAATCATCGGCTTCTTTATAGCCATCATACAAATCGAGAAAATCAAAATTGAAAATTGAGAATCACCTCTGGGACACGTAACACCACTGACATTTTGGGTACTTGTGGATAAAATAAAAGGTGCTTAAGACTTTGCACATTTCTAGAACTTCTTGGGAAAGTAGACAAGATGCATTTCCACATTTCCACCAAGTTTCGTTGCGAAATTTCCTTTTATTAAAAAGTTGTTGCTCTGGGACAGCACATTTAGTCTTCCAATCAAAAAGTCGCACTTTTTGACACTTCGGCATTTTGCTAAAATTGACGTGCTGACCGCAACTGACCTCTGATAGAAATGCATGATAGCTAGTGTAAAACTTTAAAACATTACCTATCAGACCATCTGTAGCTTTTAGTGCTGCGATAAAAACAGACGTGACATTAAATCAAAATTTTCAAAAAAACTGTACAATTCAGTTTGATGCGTTCTGTAGATGCTGGCTTAAAAATAATTTACAATAACAAAAGAATTAAGAAAATTTATAAGAATTAAGAACATTTTTGGCATCGACGTATCTCTGAAATCGATGTAAGTTGAATAGACGTAAGTCGAGGAGTCCCTGTATTGGCTTTATTTGATAGGCTACTTTGTGTATCACAACTGCTTTTGTATTAGTCGGTCGTTTAGTGAGTGTATTGCCTTGATAAATGTAACGGTAATTAGAGTCACACACCCATCTTATCATATCTTCATACATGACGTAGATATGGCAACTAACAGTGAAAGCATAGAGAATATGAAAGTCATGTGAGTGTGATTCACCATTCAAGCATTTTGATTGGCTTACATTGAAACTAAATGTAGATCATCTTTTCAATCGAACGACTCGCTTATTATTGGCAGTATGATGTTCTGTACAATTCCATATCAGAGAAGGAGTATCTGAAGGAAATGTCTCAAGTGTTCAGTTCAGTTAAAGCAATATTCTAGAATGGCAAACTTATGTTTTTCGTACTTCGGAGCAATCCTGTCGGTAAAACTGGAGCAGCAACCAGATTTGTCGACGAAGAGTGAAAATTTCTCTCACTCTGTCACAGCGGCTTGCACTCATTGACGATCCATCTTTCGAATTTAATACTAGGATTTTTCTATGAGTTTCACAGCTGTATCTTTGACCTTGTTGTAATAATTCGTTATCAGTCTGTCATGGAGCTTTTCGAAAGACGGGGATTCATATTTGCCACCACCAAGAGCTTCGGTGTATCTTCTGAATCCTTCTTTTCTAACTGTATTTAGCGGCATGCCATCGATAAGAATCATTCTCGCGAGCGCGTTCTCCATATCATTCTTGTCATAATTCGTTTTATGAGCATTGCTTGCTGCTTTAATAGTATTTGCATGTGTTTTGCGCCGATCATCATATTCACTGACATAACTTGTCTTGACATGTCGCTTGAGATTGTAGTCAGTTGAAGTTGAGCTCACAATTTTCTTTGAACACGATGCTTTCATTTGTACTGACTTTTGGTTTCTTATGGAAGAAGCGTTTTTTAAGTTTCCTTCTCACCACGAATTGGCTTGTCAGAGGAGCCGCAGAGGATCCATCTACAGAAGAAAAAGATTACTTTAAGAATATTCCAATACCTGTTATTGAGCAATCATTGTGCTGTACGAATACTACATTGGATCACTTCGTATTTACCATTGAAGAATGTCGAAAAAAGACCGAAATATATTTGATGCCCTCTCCTCATCGTTTTTCGACCAGTATCGTTATTGGCAAGGGTAGGCGTCGATCGAATGATCGATCCTTAAACTCAAACAATTCATTTATTGTTGATTTGCACTTAATAAAAAAATTAATGTATGAAACTTGCAATGAAGAAATGCGGCTGTTTGTTGAGCTTGGAAAATTTATGAGTGATAGAGTGATACGAATTATATAGAAAATTGAATGCCGACAGCTAGTAAAATTTAGTAAGTCTTCCGTAGTTCCGTAACTTTGTAAGTTCTTCCGTGACTTAATTGAGGCGCTACAATGATAGCTTATTTACACATCTGCTCATAAATCCTGTTCACCGGAATCATGGACGTCTCGATATATTATTGGGGATAAGGACGCGACACTGTCATTAATGGTGTACCGTTGGTGGTCTAACATTTCATCTATATTAATTTTCCTTTTGATCCCATATAGACCTTTATGCTCACACAATTCAATTTGTAAGGTAATGGCATATTATCAACAGAATTTTATGTATACATTAACTGATTACATAATTAATAAGTGTATACTATATGCCCGACATTGGCTTAAAATCTCTATAAATCACGAAATAAAAACATCGCAACTATTTCATCAAATTCTAAGTTATTACGACATACCATTATCAAAAGTCAAAATTCATGGGATGTAGACAATTTTATTTTGTTGATCTCAACTTCTTGATCTTCGTTTCGGAAGACGGGTTGCTGGAACCCTGCTCCCTCACAAGCTTCTTACTCATGATATTGAACAAGTGTCCAACAGATCTACGAACAATAGGTATGAATGAATGATCAGACATGCAAGTATCTGAAATCGATACAATGTCACATTTTAACAGATAAGCAAAACATATTTCCTGAAAGCAAGCCCTGGAATTTACAGTTTTCAGAAGAATAGAGAACATTTCAGGTGAGTCTTTCAGTGCTGCAAAACATTTATAGGCAATTGAGACAACTGAAAATAGATATACAGTGGGTTTTCTCAAGCTACCACGGCTGACATTTCGCAAAAATTCGGTTACTGTATCATCAAATTCCACATCAGGCAAAATCGAATTGGGTGTCAACAGGAGATTATTGCAGTTCTCACACTTAACAGACAAAACTTTCGCAATATACCCACTGATAAAGTACAACAAGTTCAATTCATTATGTTCTAGTTCGACATCATCAGGCGAGTATGAGTCAATATATGAATGTAAAACGTTCACATTTTCAGAATCCAAAATAGAGTCATCAACCACATCTGTGACAACATTTAGGTCACGAACATTCAGACCCGTATGTTTCAAAAGTGAAACAATTTTTATTCGTCTCTCACTCTCGATCAGTTGCTTATATCCTATGAAAAAGTTTGCTCCACTCATTTGTCGAAGCCTACCGAATCTCTGTTCCAATGGATCACTTTGTGCGTGACCCAGCAAGATGAACCGATAATCATGGTCATTAAACAGAGAAAAGGCAATCTCTCTCAGAGACGAACACATCAATACACATGCATTAAGAGTCTCACTACTTACACCACAGTTGCGGATAACTAACATGGTTTGAAACATTGTTTGAAACTCATTCAGTTTCTGCAGTTTCCAATCGGTAGGAGACTTTATGGGCTCACGAAGATCGTCACGTTTATGAAGCCCTACAGTTGCTGTCTTAACATTGATGATTTTCCATAAATCACAAATCAGGCGCACGAATTTGGCGGTCCCAGTCCATTCACTTCTTTCAGTTGAAGCATAAAATTCTAAGGCAGACGCAGTTGACTCATGAAAAACAGCACATGCTAGTTTCACAGAAGTTCGCTGAGTAGATGTCGGTGAAATTACTGATGGAAAAAGTCGATGGGCCATCCGTAAATGAATACCACTCTCCATATCATACAATGCTTTGATGTGATTGAAACTAGCTTTTTGGTCCACGGCAAACTGAACAACTTCATTCCGTTGAAAGTTGTTGTACAGATTTTTGAAATTATGAGTAGGATCAATCAGCAGGTGCAGACGCTTCGAGTTATCAATCGGATGAGTTACTGTCGATTCCAATTCACCATCACAAATGAAAGATGTCATCAACTTTCGATTGGCCGGATGATTATCAGCAATGATCACAAGAACAAAAAATCCAGCTCTATGACACATCTCCATAATATATCTATACTTTTCAAACAGGATGTCAGCGGTAGCTCCTCGTAAAGGTGTGAAAGAAATCATATCACAAAACTTTGAAGAGAGCGATTTGATCATAAAAGTCAAAACAGTTGAAGCTGGCTGTCCATCGTCAGTTAATCCAACAAATTTTCCATTGGAATAATCGAGATGTTGATATACATATACTTCATCAAATATCAAAGACACAACAGATTCATAATCATTTAAGGATGCTCGTCGTTGAATTAAGTAAGATTCCATCCGTTCTGAAGTATCAGTTTGAAATTTCGATGTAATTCTCTGAATCGTTCGAATCGATGGCAATATAAGACCAGCATCTTTCAAAGATAAGTAACACGAAGATGAATGATTATGCCAAATAATACTTTTGACAAGAGTATCTACTTGAAACTTGTGAGCTTTAGTCTTTTGAGAACAGAGAGACATCTGATCAGAAAGAAATTGTAAGGTATCTGTATGTTCTTCGTCCATATTATTGTTAATAATACAATCATTTATCATATTCGAAATACGGACAAACTGTTGATTCACGTCGACCAGAGTACCGCGAAGAGAAGATAACAGATTGAGGAAATCACTAAATGTACGTACACTCCTGTAATATTCCATAGATGAAGAGAGACTGTCATTACAATAAATTCCATTTTGGTGAGCTTCAAAACTGAGATCACTGTAAATCTTGACTGAGCAATCGATAATAGGCACTGGCTCATGTTGAATAGAAAAATAAAGAGTAAAATTTTCTTCGCATATCTGATGAAAACCCTTTGGCTTTGTCATACAATCATTGAATTTGTTATTCAAGTCTACTAATGAAGAAATCCGGTCACTTTCGAAGAAATCGTCGATGGCAGTTTGAATTCTGTCGTTTTCATTGTCTATACGAGCCGACGCAGTTGATTTAGATGTAGATCTCTCGACGGATGTAGTACTTGCGGAAGTTAAATAAGATGGTAGATTAGGAAATATCGTTGGATATACACCTTTCTTCAACCGTTTACGTTGTAATAATCCTCGATCTCTTCTTGGATTGCTGTCACATCGTTGAGTGCAGTAATCAGATAGTGCGAAGTGCTTAGAGCAAACACGACTGTGCTCATTCGGCGTGTAGTCTTCTCGGTGAATTTTTCGAGTCCAAAGTAAAGATTCTGCGACATCTGATGGAAAACGATGAAAAGACACAGCACCTGTTTGATGATTATATCCACTGTCACAGCCGGGGACACAGCAAGTCGGCATGGCGTGCGTCGAAGTCCGTTAATGCGAGTAAATGTGACGACTGACGAACTGCGATGTTTTTCATGGAAATGCTCGGGAATTCGACACACTTGCTCCAATAGCTTCATCATTGGAACGACGAGGCTCGGAACAATAAGTTCTATATACCAGCTGCCGTGTGTGATGAGAGCGTGTGTATCTGTGGTTGTGATATCATATCGACCAAGGACGCGCGCACGAAAACACACAGTTGACAGTTTGCAGTGAGAAGACGATCGTGGAACCACCAGATGAACTAATTTTCTTACGCCTGCCAACTTCTTTTAAAATGACCTGGAGCACCAACATTATCGAGAAAACTTGTGCGCAATAATCTGAATTCTTCGAATCTGAAGGAATCGTGGCGATAGGAGCATTTTGCTGGAATCCACATTCATCCGCAAGCGACGCACGACTTTTTTCCTATCTCTGTAATGTATTAGGAATTCCTTTTTGCCCACTTAACAAGTTCCTGTATGACTTACTTGTATGTTCCTGTAGTTCCTGTATGTGCCATCGCTATCGAATTAATCGCACTTCTAGTGGCACTGTCATACAAAGGGAGTCTGAGTGACAATACAGGCAGTGCAGCGCTCTACGAAACAATCACCTCTGATTTACTTAGACCACCAACGGTACAGCCATGAAAGAAGTGTCGCGTCCTTAACCCCAATAATATATCGAGACGTCCATGACCGGAATTTAGCTGAATTTACATGTAGGACTGACGAATGAAAATTGATTTTATTGAATTATTGGCGATTAGTTGACTTCACGAGACAAATTAACCTGTATTGCAGGGTGGACTTTACCGGAATTCCATATTTTTATGAAGATTTCATTGGATCTCGAGATTCTCCAAGAAATAGATTGAAAACAAGGGTGTGGGGGTAAGACTTACAGTTTCTAACTGATTCAGAACATTTTTAATGTCATATCGGACATATTATTTGTTTCGTTTTATCCGAGCCAGTCTCAATGATCTTAATTGCATCTTTGAGCTCTGCTTGTGTGATCAGTATTGCTTATACCACAGAATTAAATATTTTGTTTATCTGCTTCGGTTTGCTAGAAGTGTGATTAATACGAAATCGCCGGCACATCGAGGAACCTATTAAGTGGGCAAAAAGGAATTCGTAATACCTTGCAGAGATAGAAAAACAGTCGTGCGTCGCTTGCGGATTAATGTGAGTTCCAGCAAAGTGCTTCGATTGCCAAAATTCCTTCAGATTCGAAGAATTCAGATCATTGCGCACAAGTTTTCTCCATAATATTGGCTCTTCCGATCATTATTAAAAAATTAGCAGGCGTACGATAATTAGTTCACTTGATGATTTCACCACTGTCTTCTCAGCATTACTTACTGCATAGTGCATACACTGAATCGAATGTTAGCTAGACGATGTGTGTTTTGGTGTATGCGAAGTGATATCACAGCACGCACGCATCTCTCACTGGCTCTGGTGTCCTCTGCTGACAGCTTACTGTTTGCCATTTCCAATAGCAAGCGATACATGAATTATCCATTCGAGAAGGAGGAAGTTGTTTAATTCTGTGATGTGCCATTTCGATATTCAGGTTACATACAATTCTTCCTTTCTAGGAAGCCGAAGCGCGCGCAGATGAATCTAATTCTGTGGCTTATACGCAACATAATAATGATAATGTAATCATCTTGTTTTGATCAGTTGATATTAATCACGGGCGTAGGCTCTATATATGCATATTGCGCAGTTGGAGATGAATTGAGAATACCCGGTAACTCACACATTTAGTAAATTGACATTAATTGGGCCATCATCAGACCGACTGCTGTTTCCCAGACTTGGTAGAAGTGCTGTTTGCGCTGTACTACATTTTTTACTTAGCATATCACAACAATCGCGGTTTGCGCATGTGGCCATGGTGTTGCTCGCCATTTTTCATACTCAGAATTCACGCAAAATCGACTTGGGTTCAACATCCTTTTATTCCGAGTTTGCGAGGTTGTTGACTAGTTTCGTCCGCGTCTACTAGCTAGCTCCTCGGGTCATAAGCAAGGAAACATTTTTGTATGCGTCAGAAATATTAGATAATTCCGAATGCACGGTTGTTGCAGAGATCAGTGATAGAGACTGATGATGTCATAAAAGATTTGTCGTGCATATTAGGCTCTTTTATGCTACTGGTGCTATTTTTTTAAATCTGAAAATTCTGTAACGCCAAAATTGTTACAAAACTGCTCTTAAGACAGCTTCTTTTGTAGCAAAAATGGCAAGAGTAAAACCTGCATGCAACTTTTGTGCAGTACAATTGTAAATGATGAAATCTGAAATATCATTTTCACTGCTTTGTTAACTGCTATTTAAGATTTGTCGCCAAAAGCACACGGAAGAGCTGCCGTACAGTGATAAGAAGACATGAGTCCATTTTTTGAAATTTTGTCATTTGTATGACAGAGAGAGTCATGCATGAGAATAGGCATTTGGAGAAAATTTCAAAACGCTTTAATACTGCAAAATGAAACCAAACGTGGAAACTGCATTACACTGTTCGAATTGTGGTTGAGGAGTCTGCTTTTGAACATCTAGTGGAGAGGATGCACTGAAATATCAGAAGCAAAATACACATTATCAAAAGTAAGTCATATTAGTCCGGAGCTAGCGTGAAGTTGTGCAGGGAACGAGGTAGTACATAAAACTTTCACATAGCATAGTACACCTCTAACCTACTGCAAAACTTCGCGTCTGCCGGATCAGATCATTTGCTTTTAAGAAATAGAGAGGATAACAAAATCCTATGTATTTCCAATGGTAAAATTGTGACATTTAAGGTGTTGACTCCATTTTTTCGAGTTTTTGCTCATAAAAGTTACACAAATTGGTATTTTGTTGAACTGGTTATTATAGAAATCATCTACAGATCATGATCTTTCAAATGAGTTATCATTCAGTGACAGAGGATGAAGTAAAGTGTACAAACAGACACTTTTCGTTGGTGTAACTGTAAATTTTAACATAGAAATTTCAGGAAAATCGTTGATATACTTTAACGAAAAGTGTCCCGTTGGATTTACGTGTTTTTCTTTAATCTTATCTCACAGGAAGATGAACTGACTAGAACTCGGCAGACGCGCAGATTCGTAGTAGGCATAGTGTGCACAACATTCTGTGAAGGTATTACTTGCGGCCTTGTTCCCTGCAGAAACATGTTCTGGCTGCCGGACTATTACCATAGGAGACAAAGCTCGGAGGTATTTAAAAAATATCAGTGTCTACCAGACGGCTCGATTTTATTGCAAAGTCTGGAAATTCTAAAAGCTGACGTAAAGATTTCTCCATTATCCTCCGCCAGACAATCGACTTCTCCGTGCGATGACGAAACCAGTATATTGACGAATTCAATGTCGAATGGCGTAATCTGATGACGGATCAATAGCAGTCTCATGATACATGCACTGATGTTCACGGATATCGGATTAAACAAAGAGCATCATCCACTTCTGTCGAAACTCGTAAATGTCTGACGTTACTGCACAACAATGCTTACAGTGAGAGAAATTTAAAGTATGAAAGTATGGAGCGAGCAACTCCACGAAAATTCGCAACCGAGTTCAATTAATGGAAGAGACCAAATGAATGGATAAAACTGCAACGGAACTGGATAAGCGCAAACTGAAGTTTCCTAGAGGATGGCCATCATGTCAGCATTCGAGTAGGCCTACTCAAACGGACAAGTAGCATGATCCACAGACAGCTGGCCACAAATCCTCTTGATATGAACGCTTTAATGGAACAAATATACCCACAGAATGTTGTTTCTCTAAATCAGATTTGAAGTTATTGTTTTCAGATGGCTATTCAGACTGTAATTTTTATCATCTAATAGTTGCTTAATAGTCGAAAATATTGCCCAAGTACGAGGGGCGTATCAAAAGTTCGTGACGTTTGTCTATCCTATCTATAGACGTCCATTTTGGCGCAAGTGCATATCTAAATATTATTTCTTATAGTTTTGATCATTGCTTTTCACAAGAAAAACATTTAACTTCCATTTGTGCAAATATTTATTGACAGAATTAAAGGCATATCAAAACTCCTATTTCGATCTGGTCACCCTAAATTTCAATACACTTTTCCCATCTCTTCTCAAGTTTCTTTATTCCTTCTTCCAGCCAATCCTGCGGAAATTTCCCGAATGAAGCTTTCGGCGCTGTCTTTATCTCTTTCACCATTGAATGGACCGAAGAGATGAAAGTCACCAGAGGTCAAGTCAGGGGAATACAGTGGGAGGGGAAGCAGCTGCCACTTCAGCTGAATCTCATGAATCTCCTCCAAAACCCTTCGTCTTGGTCTTCCAGAAGACCAAGAACAACAGCGGAGTTGGTGACCCGAGGCGCCTTTCTGTTCTGCAGTCAGCAGCCGTGGCACCCAACGAGCCGAAACCTTGGACAACTCAATGCGGTCATGGAAGATACGCTCATGAGTCCCACGCGACAGCAGGCCGGACTTTTCCTCCAGTTCATCAAATGTTGGGTGTCTTTCAGACTGGATCAGCTGCCAAACCAAATCTTCATTTTCCTCGCTGGCTTGACTGGATGGATGACAAAGTTGCTCAACGTCTTCCAATGACTTCCGTCCCTCTGGGAACATTTGCTTGATGGTCGCTCTTGCAGGAGCATTGTCTCGAAGACTGTTTTTAGACGCTCAGCCGATCGGGTTGGTGTTTCCCGTTCCTTGGACAGAAAGAGCAGACAAGATATCCATTTACGATTTGTAAAGTCTGTCATGCTGACAAAAGTAAAATTGCTTCACTAGTTACCGGCTTCAGTTCGTATCTCTATAGGTTACCGATCAACTGACAATACCTCACAGGCAATGCACATGATTGATACAACATGACAACGATCAATAATCAAAGAAAAAGGTCGAATTAAAACCACGGTAATCAAACGTCACGGTACGTAATAAACTTTTGGTACTCCCCTCATAATATGCATTGAGGGAAAGTACGCAAATCAAGCCACTTTTGACAAAATTGAGGTGGTACGCTTTTGTGGACATCTCTGTATAATCAATATTTTTCAGTGTAATTGCATTGGAGTTCGATTCTCCACTCTCGGTGTTTTGGGGAGTTTGGAAGATGCAATCATAAATCGCTAAATTATTGAACTCTAGAAATTTGTCTACTAATGCAGTATATACATATGTTACATATTCAAATCAAAACAAATTGACTCTGTTAAAATCAGTGTTGGTTCCAGACGCGTTTCAGAGTGTACAACTCCTTTCTCAATATAAAGGGTTCAAAAGAAAAGATTCTTCGGGTACTTCCAAGCGATTATTATTGCGTGTGCACATGCAATAATAATCGCTTGGAAGTACCCGAAGAATCTTTTCTTTTGAACCCTTTATATTATGGAACCGGGTACGTGGAGGACTCGGCCTCAGGGCCATATCACTCCTTTCTCAATGGTTACACACAAAATCGAACAACAATGATTTTATATGAGATGGATGATTTGATTACAGTTCAAAAATGGCATGATATGAAAATGTACAACAACGATCTACAGCAGTGCAAATAAAATCAATAAAATCAATTGTCGCAACAATCATTAGACGCTGTGATGTGCATAGATGTCAAAAGATACATTAGCTATTTACAAATTCAACAATAAAGGAATGGATCCGTCCCTGTTATTCATAACATTTACTGATTCTTTGATTAAAATTGATTCGAGTAATTTGTGATTGTTAGTGCACGCTATTATTCTAAAATTATTCTTGTCTATAAGGTGTGGATGCGTAGAAATTTCAGATGGAACAGGATAGCCTTTCAAATGTTCATCAACGCGGGTAATAAGATGCCTGGAAGTTTCTCCGAAATAGACGTAGTTGCACCGTCCACAAGTGTTCGAATAAGTACATTTAGCTTTAAGATCAGAGGAAACAGCATCTTTATTCCGAAAAAAACATGGCTGCAGGGAATCCTAGTTGGTCGCTGCGCTCCTCAGGAAGTGACATGCCTGACAGCCGTTGACACATGCGGGCCAGTTCCCTGTATTTTCCTCTCTGTCATTCCCTCAGTCAGCACACGAAAGAGATGTGAATTTAGGTTTCCCTTATACCTAGTTAAACTCTGCGTATCCGATTGTTTATATCATTATAACACCAACTTTTTAATTTAGTGAAATGTGTTCAGATAACTCAAAATATGACAATAAGATATCACAGTTAAGGAAAGCATGATACATGTAGATATAACTATAACTGAATAACTTTATATGCTACCGAGATTAAGTCACTTTATACGTAGTATGAAACAACTTGGATATCAAAAGAAATGAACATTTGCTAACAAGCATCCTAATTAAGCTGATGATCAAGGAAATTTCATGAACTGTATTATAACGAAGTCTTTAAGGAAAAGTTGAGATCTTATTGAGAGCTGCTTGTCTGAGATGTCATGTTTCTGATTCACTTTTCAGCAGCATGATTATATGATTCACAAGGCGCCATTTCTTGAATCTGAATGGTGTACCTAATTACATATTTTAAAGTTAATTATGATGATTTTCTTTGATTATGATGTTTTGCTCTTTCAGTGGCAGTCAATTTGTGAGTGATCACGCTAAAGAAAATAATCTTATTATAGCAATGCATGATAAGCTTTACAGCAATGGCAACCCATCGAATTGCCAATTTGACAAACCATGATATCTCTCCAGCAAGGTTGTTGTGATATGGAGGATTTGTAAATCACTTTTCTTTCTTCTGCATTGCTATCAAATACAGTCAAATTCGGCATTTCTCCAGGAGTGCAAAAGTTCGCATATCTCACATGTGGTATGGGGTCTCATGTCAAGTTCATTCTATGAAATCGACTTCAAATTCTGTATTGAGGCTTCCACGAACACTGGTGAATAGAAAGGGACCCATCACTGATCCCTGTGGTGGTATATTTTTACTTAATGTAGTGTCGAGTTTAACTGACTGTGATCGATTATGCAAATACGATTTTATTATGTTGATGAAACACGCTGGAAAATTGCACTCAGGAAGTGTGTTGACCAGTGGCGTAACGTGCTTTCAGACCATAGACCTTCGCCACACAATTGACTCTTGTTTATACACCAGACAATTTGAATTTTGAGGCATTCAAATGACTAATTAGGCGTTAATCTCAATTTCGCAGAATTTTCAAGCTTAAGTATGCATGTATTACTACACAATGAAATGGAAGTGCATGTGATGAGTAAAAACTAGCGATTTTTCAAGCGAATTTCGGTGAATTTTTAAGCTTTAGGTATGCATGTATATTCAACGTTATGGTGTGAATTACTACATAATTAAATGGAGGTGCATGTGATCAGTAAAGACTAGAGATTTCTAAGTGAAAAATTGCATTGGTCCATAGACTTCCCTAAACGCACTGATTTGCATGTGCATTCATTTATTTTTAGTCCAATGTGACAGACAATTTTCTTAACATTGTCATTGTGAACTTACGAACATAAACTTCTTATTCGAGCATTTCAAGCTTCAAATTGCAATGAAAATGCGATGTTTTTTGCTCATGACGACCGGAAAGATGCGTATTGCACAGTATGACTAATGAGATATTAGTCTAGTCTAAGAGCCAAACAGAGCATTTCTCGCAAGGAAAGCACAACATGTAGAATAGTTTGCTGCGTTTATTACAGCCTTTCAATCACTCACGTATTTCATATTTCCTTCATGAATAGTTTCCATTTTGGGTTGATCTAACTTCGCCTGTGATGGTTGATTTTCCGTCTACTCTTTGCGAATACTAGATAGACTCTTCAGGGGACAGGTGTGATTAATCAGCCGAGTAGTAAGTAAAACTCCACCACTGGATAGCGCAAGATGGCCGCCGTCGAAAAAAGTCGCTGACGTCCCCCCCTCCCTTCGATAAACGACAGAGTGTCGTGGTGGACTTGGGCGACCGCCAGGTTTTGACTTGGTGCTAACGTGAACATGAATTTTGGGCTCTAGCGTCTAAACGGCTGCTCCAATGGCAGATCTGAGACCAGATTTGGAGTCAGCGTCAAATTCTTCATCAGTATGGTGAGTTTCAAGTCAATCGGCGAGAAAAAATTTTTCTTCAAAATTTTTTCGAAGAAACGACAGAGGTAAAATTTGGGACGTTTTGGGCTGTAGCGCCAAAACGAAGCATCGGATGGGAAAACGGAGGCCAGATTCGGATTCAGCGTGAAATTCTGCATCTGTATGGTGAATTTGAAAACAATCGGAGAGAAAAAATTTTCGCTGACGACCCCCCCCCCGGCACCGAACTTCCAATTTTGCTTCTAGTGATCGTAGAAAGTCGTGCAATAGCTCGTTTGAAAGCTAAGAGTGAGACAAATTCACTGAAAGAAACGGCTTGTTCATATCTGTCTTCGTTTAGATGTGAGACGCCATTTAAGATTTGGGAGATTGGCGAAAAACGACAGAGTTAGAATTTCCCAAGAAACAGCTCCAGCGGGCGAATAAAGGCTGGGATTGGTAAACGGAGGCCAGACTTGGAATCAGCTTGATGTTATTGTCCAATGAGGATCATCATCCAATGAGAATCAAGCATTTCTATATAAATAGCGAGCCTTCCACAATGAGAATCATTTCATCGTTGAATCACACGAGTGACGGACGCACATTTTTTCTCTCTCTCTATTCTATTATCCAACTAAAATGGTAAGTCGCTACTTCCCTCCCTCTCCTCCCTTGAACGCAAACTTAATACAATCTTTTTTCATTTTCAGGCATCTACTCCATCTGCTGCACTAGTAGGACAAAATGGCGGTCAAACGTTACAAGGTTCGCTACGATCAGATCATCTACAACTGAGGCCAGTGGAAGAAACAACCAAGGTACATAATCCTACACCGCTACAGCGTAAATTTAAACAAGTCTTGCGTTATGACGATCATAGCGTAGTACTCCAAACGGGAATGCTCCCTGCCACGGATGTCAAAATAATGCGCAATCAGCATGGGGACTACATACTGATCCCCGTGAGTCCGTACATTCGCCACCAACTTGATATTATTGAGGAGTACGTGACATTAAATATGGACATTCCTACTCCTCTTGCTCAAGAGGGGAAGGCGATAGATGGCAAGGATACTCCCTATAGAAAGATTTGGTATGGTAATCAAATTTGCCTACCAGTATCACATTGGTGTACTTACTATAAGAAGGAGGGAGATCTTTCAACATCCATCACATGCCACGAGCTCGGAGAAGGTACTTGGGATATCCTTTTCAAAGTGAATGGGCTATATTATGGTCGACACAAGGATAATAAAATAGCCTCTCTCTCCATGCATATGGAATCCATCCTATATATTCCAAAACCACCCAACGTGGACGACATAATTGATCAAATCCTTAACAGCAGTGGTACGAAGCGCAAGTCGGAGAAGAATGCTGCCTCAAAACGCAAATCAAAGAAGGAGAATTACTAGTCCTTTCCTAACTCTACCCTATGACAATTCGCTTATGTGCTTTGAGTGTCGTAGACGTGGTCTTATTAGATACATTTTACTTCTTCGTTGCCATCATATCATTTGTGTATTTTGTCGTGAAAAGCATCGATGTAATTCTTCATTTTGTAATATGTTATAGAACGTTTCCTTAGATGTGTAAATTTCCGTTTTAGGCTTCTATTATCATTTTTATGGATTCTGAGGGTGAACCTGTACAGGAGCTCAGTGCTATTGCTATGAACAATTGGACATATCAGATTGTTAGTGTCTATCATCAACATGCCAACTGCGATCCCGATGTTGATCAATGGGCGAGAAAACACATTCATGGACTTAATCTGAAATATTTGCAAGACTATGGCTTTTCTTGTGTGAGTGCTCTTCTTATTGACTTTAAACGATGGTTAGCTGCTTTCAATGTTATACGCATCTTTTGTAATAATCCTGGTAAGGAGAGGAAAGTATTTCCCAATCTAATCATTGATGACATTTTGCTCCCGCCTTGGGATAGTAGAGTGAATCAACACTACCATGAAGGCACGAAACGTTTTAAGGATTTGTCTGTTCCTATTTTGTCTGTTCATTGTAGTAGCTACGTTCATAACCAATGCTTATTTCCTCCTTACCTCAACACTGCCAAAGTCCTGTATGGTTACCATTGCTCGCTGTATGATAGTTACCAGCTGTATCTATTTTATCTGTTTCAAACCATTGATTTATAATGCATGCTTGCTACAGTTATTCAATAAATGCTACTATGAGAAGAGTTGTTGTTTTCATGCAATGGATGGGTTAGATAAAGGGCGATCATGTCTTTCTCAAACGATTGCGGAACATTACATTTTCATAGGCAAAGTTTAAAAGGAGCTGTTCAAGATTATGTGATAAATTTTCATAAAGATGAGACCGACATCGAAGCAGTGGTCGATGATGCTAGCACTCTATTTCTAGAGTTAATGAATACATTCTCTGATAGCATTGTCATGGCGCGATTAGTTGTGGAAATTAAGTTTAGTCATTTTGGAAAGGAAGAGGTGGAAAGTCGCTCTTTCCATTTTGCTTCTTATTCAATGGAAGTGGTAGATCACCCCGAAGAATTTTTTAAAAGACATATGATAAAACTTGCTGAACGTCTTAACGCATTTAACCATCATGGCAGCAGTCTAGTGATTGAAGCGATTTCAGATATTCACATTCAACTTTCTATAAAGAAAAATTGAAAATGCAGTGGTACTTGATTGTAGCACAACTGGTTTTCGAGCTATGTCTGCTCACTCTCGAAGTATATTCCTTCTGTACATGCGTCTATTATTTAGAAAAGGCTAGCAAATTCATATCTTCAAAAAGACTTGGTATAGACATTAGTAACGGTGAAACTGTGTGTTGCGATGTATGTAAGCGAAAGGATGGAAATGAAAAGCGCATCTTCAAGAGATGTAAGCATTCTTTTTGTCAACGCTGTTTCATACGTAATTGCATTCAACTTTGCCAATGTAACCACTGTGACATTGCTCATTTCGAGTGTCACTTATGTCGCAATAGTTAGTACCTATGCAAATGTGGTAAAGATAGGTTTTAGCAAAGACTAACACGGAAAATGGCGAAACGTAAAATGACGAAACGTAAAAGTCAAAAGTTTTCTTCAGCCATTCAAGCTCTCCGACGAATGAAAGCAAATCAGCGATACAATGCTATACGACATGCTAACGATAAATTCATTCGTGAAATTATTTCTCATGTGAGAAAGTTGAGGACGAAGAAATTAGCACCAAAACAACGAAAGTTACTTAAGCGATATGCTACGAAATTGCGTTTCATCTCCAATCCTAAAGTCACCCTTCAAAGAAAGAGGGAAACTCTAATACAAAAGGGTGGTTTCCTTCCAGCATTACTACCGATGCTAGCTCCTATCGTGGGCAACGTATTGGATAATATCTTTGGCTCTAGACGTTAATTATGCAAATGTTGAATCTCAAAGTATTATAATGGATTTCAGACTTCAATGTGATAAAGTTCTGACTGTATCAGGTCCATCTCATGTAGGTAAAACTGTTTTCACGCTGAATTTATTGGATAAAAGAAGGGAGTTGTTTAAGGAACCTATCAATCGAGTGATTTGGTGTTATGGTATTTATCAACCGTCGCTGTTTCAGGAATTGCAAAGTCGCAACTTTATTCGACATGAATTGTTACAGTGGATAAACTTCAGTCTATTGATGTTGTTGTATTGGATGATTTATTAAAAGAAAGTAAGAATTCAAAAGATGTTACAGATATGTTCACTCGCGCAGCACATCATAAAAGGTGCTTTATCATCTATATCACACAAAATTTGTTTCCTGATGGAAAAGAAGCTCGTACACGAAACCTAAATACACACTATTATGCTATTTTCAAGAATCCGCGAGATAAAAGTCAATTTGAAATTTTAGCGCGACAAGTTGCACCAAGAGGATCAAACGCCTTAATTGAAATTTTTCAAGCAGCTACTGAAAAACCACACGGTTACTTATTCATTGACTTTACGCAAGAGTGTCCGGAAGAATTTAGATTTCGAAGTGATATTTTGAAAACTCCCATAATTATCTACAAACTATGAGTTCTTATTCTCGCATGACTGTTATTCCTCAGGATGAATATGTACAATTGACTGCCATGCAGCAAGTAAAGCAACCTCTTGCAAATCAAATGTATAGGAAAGAAATAGATTATCAGCAAAATGTTCACATCAAAGATCCACATCGTGCTGTATTATTACAATCGGAAACTGTTGAGCAATTGAAAAATTTGAAGAATAAGATGCGTGACTCTGTATTGACTGCTACACCTTAAACATCTCGCGCACATGCCATATCTCTTTTCAATAGTATTGAACCACATCTCAATGTAAATGATAGAGGAGAAATCATTACAGATGAAAATAAAGTGATTGATGCTTCACGTTATGAAGACTTGATTCAGTATGCGACACGTAGAAAGCGCCGTCAGGGCTATGTTCCACCTGGTTGGACATACTTTCTTAAACTATTGAAAAAGCATAATGTGCCAAAATTTGCTTTGAATAATGAGACATTGAAAGAACTTGATTCAACAGTGGCTACTACTCCAATGCTTCAGACGGTGAAAATGCCAACAAATTGGTTTAAGACGTCACCTGCTACATCCCCTCCCACACTCACTAAGCAAACAAGAGGAAGAACTCGACGTAGATCTACGCCACCACTAAAACTAGTAAAAGGAAAACGTTAAAAACAGCTCCTCCCAAGAAATACATGTTCTCAGACTATTAATATGAAGCAGATGTGTTGCTTGCCATGTAATGAACCGCCAGAGGTGAATGTCGTTGTCACTTGCACTTGCTGCGCCAGCTCTCACAATGAAACCCCTAAGCAATGTGAACACGATCGCAAAACCGCTAAAGCTAAATGCTGCAGTTGTTGTAAATGTAGAAAGGCAAGAAAACAAAAAGATGAGAAGGAGGAAAAAGAGTCAGTCGTCATCGACTGAACGTTTGAAGTCAATCTATTATGATGTAAAACATCCGGCAGGATTTGCATCTATCAAGAAATTATCAAAAGCGAGTGGTCTTCCACAATCACAAGTGAAACGATGGTTAAAGGGTCAGGCTACCTATACACTCCACAAACAAGCGAAAAAGAAGTACCGCACCCGCCATTATATTGTTCATGACATTGATGAACAGTGGCAAGCAGATTTGTGTGATGTTGCCTCCATTTCAAAGCATAACTCGGGCAATAATTTTATTTTAACCGTCATTGATATTTTCTCGCGTTATGCGTGGGCTCAACCTTTAAAAACTAAAGAAGGGAAAGGAGTAGCAAAAGCATTCCAAACAATTTTTCGAGAAAGTCGCATTCCAAAAAAAATTCAGAGTGATCAAGGAAAAGAGTTTGAAAATCAGCATGTGCGAAGATTATTTGAGAGGCATGACATTGAGTTGTTTAGTGTAAAGAGTGCTTATAAAGCTGCTCTCGTTGAACGTTTTAATCGCGCATTAAAAAATCGCTTGTGGCGACATTTTACTGCCAACTTGACACAAAATTGGACAAAGGTTCTACAAGATACACTCCATGCCTACAATCACTCTATCCACCGTTCTATTGGACTCAGACCAGTAGATGTAAATGCTGACAATGTAGATAAAGTGCGCGAATCATTCCAACGTAAACGCACTCATGTGAAAAGTGATGTCAAAATTAGTGATAAAGTTCGTATCTCAAAAGTGAAGAGTGTTTTTGCTAAAGGGTACCTTCGGAATTGGACAGAGGAGGTATTTACAGTATCAAGGATTGATCAAAAAGACTCTCCCACCACCTACAAGTTGAAAGATTACGATAATGAAGAAATTGAGGGTAGCTTTTACCGCGATGAGGTTGAGGTAGTCACTGAAAGTGAAACATATTTGATAGAGAAAATCATCCGATGTAAAAAACGACAAGGTGAAGAATGGTGTCTTGTTAAATGGACTGGTTATCCTTCAAGTATGAACTCTTGGATGCGTCGTGCCGACATCTTTCATCTAAGTGATCGACAGTGATTCATGCAAAGTTGTAACTAACAATATTTAGGGTTTGAGCTATGAATCCAACTGCCTCATTTTATTCACGACCCTCCTATGTAAGTAGTGGAGGATAAATTTACAGCGGCGCTCGCCGCCAACGTGGAGGTAGCATACTTGGTGCACTGAAATCTGTTGTAGCACCTCTCATATCCAATGTTGGAAGATCTTTAAAACGAAATGTTTTAAGTAATGCCGTTGGCTTTGCTGGTGATGTTGCTAGTGATCTTTCCAGAGGTAGAAGTTTGAAGAGCAGTTTGTTGAATCGTGGGAAGGAACGTGGTTTAAAAACATTGAAGCAGACCTTTGCTGGTGTTACTCAAGGAAAGAAATCGCCTAAACGAATGAATAAAGGAAGAAGGAAACATCGCGGAGCTGGTAAGGTGCGATCTTCAGTCAAAAGGCATTCACGCAAACGTCGCAGAGGCTCTAATCATTCATCAGGCGCCAAACAACGACGCTGTCATAACTTCTAATCATGGAGTGTAAAACTTCCGGATTTTGTTTGTTTGATCAACAAGCCATACAGACAGATATTCTTAGTTCAAGTATTGTAGATTATCATCCTCGAACAGCTGAGAATGCTGGCCCCATTGAATTTGTTATTCCTGGTGGTAGTGATGACTACATAGACTTGAGTTATGCGATGGTTGATTTGAGGTTTAGAATTCAGCAAGCAGATGGAACCGCTATTGACGATACACATAAAGTTGGACTGAACAATTTACCATTGACTACATTACTTCGCGATGTTTCTCTAACGATTGGAGAGCAGCAGGTGGAAGGTGGTCAAAGCGATTATCCCTATAAATCATATTTCAATCATGTATCACAGTTTCATCCAGCAGCACAAAAAAGTCATATGGAAGCCATGGGATGGTACAGAGATGAAGCAGGAAAATTTGATGCTGAAACAAACAGTGGCTTTGTAAAGCGATCTGCTATGATTAAAGATAGTAAAGTATGTCAGCTATATGGTCCGCTGAATTTAGACTTCTTTAGACAGTCAAAGTTTTTACTCTGTAATACCAGCATGCGACTCAAGCTGACATTGAATAAACCTGAATTTCCGCTGAATGCATTTGCTAAAGTTGACAATTTTAGAATTCATGTGGAAGATATTGCACTTTACATTCGTCGAGTAGTACCGAATCCAAGTGTCATTAGAGGACATGCTGAAGGTCTTAACCGCCAAAATGCCATTTACCCCGTTCAGCATACAAAGCTTCTGACCTTTACAATTCCTAAAGATCAAAAGAGTTTCATGAAAGATGGCCTCTTTCCATCGGAAGCACCGAATCTCCTCATGGTGGCAATGGTTGAAAATGATGCATTTAATGGTAATATAAAGAAGAAATGTAATGGTGTACGTGTAAATGGTGTGAGTCATCCTGGTCCACCCTACAAACCAGATTTTGCTGCGGATCAATTTATGCGCAGTTATGTTGATTTTATGGATGTCTTTGGCTTTTACAATACTGATGACACCAACGGACTCACTATGAAAGAGTTTAAGAGTGGATATACTATTTATGCATTTGATTTGACTGCTGACAGCGATATTAGTGCACCCTATCGTCAAGCGAACGTGCCTCATAATATTCGTTTGGATTTGACGTTCAAAAGAACACTACCTGAGACGATCAATGTATTAATTTATGCAGTCTTCGATTCAAATATTGAAATTACAAAGTATCGTGACGTGATTCTTCAGTATAATCGTTAATGAGTTGGTTGACTGCTGACGATATTAAGACTAAAGTGCAGCGTAATGCAGACGAAGCGACGTTGAAAGCTTTCGATAATGTTTATTCGCTCGATACCTTACCACCTGCAGTAAATCACTATCCCATCTTTATTGTGCTAAACACTCATTCGCAGAATTTAGGCGGTGAGCATTGGAAAGCGATCTTTATTGGAGAAGACCGACGTGGTGAACTATTTGACTCTCTTGCTCAACCTCCAAATAAATATACCAACACAGCAGTGGTTGAGAAAACATACGCGTCAATATCAGCGAAATGAACGCATACTACAACATCCACTTTCATCAACGTGTCGTGCTTTTGTACTGTACTTCATCTTAAAACGTTCACATGTATCTCGATTTGTATCTGTTATTCAAAACTTTTCATGTAATCCATCCTCTAATGAAAAAATGATTTGTAAGTTCTATCATGATTTGAAATAAAAACATCATGTTGGAAAAATTGTTTTTTATTTTACAATCCGCTGGGTACGTACATACTCGATGAGATAGTCTAGGATCACATTTGCTTGTACATGAGATTTTAGTCCAGTAATGATCACTTTACTATTATGAAAGATTGCAACATGCACAGGTAACCAACAACTAATGAGAGCTGCAGGAAAAAGTTCGGGTTCATAACACAAATTGTAACTGCTGGTACGAATCTTCAAAAATGATACACTTTCACTCAATTGAGTAGAGATCACCATATTGTCCACAGTCAGATTCGACATCACACACCTCTCCCTCTTCCATATCCGACGTAGTAGTCTCTGTAGCTCTAAGCGCATTGACTGCGCCGATGAATGAGAAAGGGCGCCGAGAATCTGTACAGTCCCATTTAGGAAGAGTTGAAGATTCCGTGAATTGTTCATCTTCACCACTAACATTTGAGGACGGCCCGGGTAATACTTGCTGTTTGGAAGGTGTTGGTGTAATGTTGTGAGATCGATTTTGGTGTAGAGTCTGAAGCGACGGAGAATGTTGACGATGGTGTAGCGATGGCGCTTCATGATGAAAAAAATGAGTAAATTGAGCGATGTACCTTCCTTTTATACTTTCCCAACTACCTTGATGAAATGTGAAGTTAGTATGGAGTTGGGAATGATAGAGTTGAATTCGCCGTTTGTTGACGCGCAACCAGATGCGATTTCCAATACGTGAATGTCTTTTCATATAGAAGTATTTCAAATCCTTCATGATATGATGTAGAGATTGAAAATGACGATAAGATAAATCAAACTCTCTTCTCACATTTCCAGTTGAATCTTTGAAATAGACGTTTCGATCATGATCCGTTTCAATACGTTGTAGGGAATCTAATTTCCAACTCATGGTGCGTGGTAGTCATGTCTGATTAAGATTTGCATAGTAGGGCGATGAACTCACGACGAATAAATGTCATGATGGAGCGATGTATGTATCTTCTGTACTTCTCGCAATTGTATTTGCGAAATAAAAAACAGTTTGCGGAATGAGAATGGCAGATTTGAATTTCATTTCTGTAATGTTGAAGCCAAACTTGATCACCCAAGGAGATGAATCTTAATGTTTCAAAATATTCCAAATCCCTCATGATATCATTGAGGTTGACAAATTGTCGCCATGCTAATGTAATACCTCTTGATGTATGACCATGAGAATTTTTGAAATGTACGTTTCCATTAC
The DNA here is from genome assembly GCA_907163375.1 of Prostheceraeus crozeri. NCBI lineage: Eukaryota > Metazoa > Platyhelminthes > Polycladida > Euryleptidae > Prostheceraeus > Prostheceraeus crozeri. Next base: position 172,106 of record CAJQUW010009219.1, read on the forward strand.
GATCAACTCTGATATATTGTAGAGAGTCCAAAATCCAAGTCTTCATGATGTTATGCAAAGCCGGAGATCAGCAATATCAAAATGTCGTTTTATGATATTTTGCTTAGCAATGCGGCCGCAAATAGATTTGCTAGTAATCGAGCCGCACTCTTTTCTACTCCCTTTGATCATACACAACAGCTAAATGGAAAGTGGGAAGTGGGTGTCACTCAACTTGTACTTTTGATCATGAGGTGATGACTATTAATATGAGACGCACAGCTGCTTACCAATGTGAAAAGGGCTGCCGAGTATACATTCCACAGTGGCCAAAGAAAGATCTCTTATCGTGTAAAAAGTTTATATATGATTTCCTGAATAAAGCGTGTAAACATATTGTCCAATTTACTCCGCACAATGATGATCATAATTATGTACATCATGTAGTTGAGAAAGATTGGATTGTTGGTTTAAGTCCAAGTTTAAGAAATGATTTAGGTTACCTCGCTAGCGCCTTAACAAGCTATGATAATTATAACGTTAATTACCACCCAAGTGGTCATAAACAGTTAATATATCGAGAGGAAGCTTATTATGTAGATCTTATTCCAAAGAATGAGAAGACGTTGGTGAAGAAGATTGTGATTAAGCCAAGAAAGACAAACATGACTCCTGAAACATTATTGAAGAAATTTAATTATCTCCTTCGAGTTGATGGTAAACAAGTGGCAACATTGACATATATCAAATCATCTAATCATATTGCAATAAGTAAATTAAATGATGATGATCTAGTATTAGTTTGTTCAAAAGATTTTCATCAGTTCTTACGACATCGTTCTACAGCTGTTCATGGAAAATTTGATATGCAACATTTACCATGTGAAAGGTCAAATCAATTTGATACAGAATGGACCGTATCTTTATACAGAAAGTGTGTAGAGCCTTGAGGTGGTATCTTACATGAAACAAGGGTGTTGATGCCTCGCATTATTACTTCAGTTAAATTGGTTGTAGATTATTTAAATGAAGTGATTAATGAGCAAGAAATTTCATTTTCTGAAAAAGAAGGTGTTTTGTCTCTCACTATAAGTGGAAAAGGTATTGAACTAATTATGGATAAAACTGTAATGGACATTTTGGGTTTTGATCAAAATATCTTTAAAAGTGGTACTGTAACCAAAGCTAGCGCAGACATGTCGCTATCGCGTCGTATTAACTATTTTCAGATATATTCCAATATTGGTGAAGATCTACGTGTGGGAGATGTTGAAGCTCCATTGCTAGCAATGATACCATACCAGCCAAAAAGCTGCAGTATTTTATCTGAGCATACTTTCAAGAAAGTGCATTATACAAAGCTGAAATCAAACCACATCCCACAAATTGATATTGCAATTTATGACGATGCTGGTGCGTTGATTCCTTTTCATAAAGATGCTGTCACAAGTATCACACTCCATTTCCGAATGAAGAGTTAATGCAAAAGTATGCTAATATATTTTTCCAATGTGAATAATATGGAAAGTGAAAATAAGGACTCGTTTCTAATCTACTTGCCCAGTAATGCTTCTATGAATAAATTTCCCAAAAATAAACCATCAGACTATCGAGTAGAATTAAATCGCCCACTACATTTAGAAGGAGAATGGGAGGTTGGCGTTTCTAGTATTTGCTATGATAGCAATATTCAGAATGTGAATGATGTGGAAGAAATGATATTGACTCCTCGCACCCTTGATGGAATAATGATGAATAATGCATTCCAGTTCCCATACAATTTAACATCAGATGGAAAGTGGAACTATGAATGGATTCAGATAAAATCAGATTATTATGGTCCATTTGGGAATGAGAAAATTATTAAGGCGTTCAATAGTGGTAATACTTCCATCATGAAGAATAAGGATCAGAAAGTTTATGAGTTTACTATCTATCATTGGAGTGGGAGACAGTTCCTTCGCTTTCATTCTTTTACTAAAGGTCTTACACTGAGGTTGAATAATGAATTCTATCCACATCTCGGTTTTGGTCATGGACTACATCTAACGTCAATTGCTACTGCAAATGTAAAAAAGTTTATTCAAATCAAATCAACAAATTTCATTATAAATTTAAAATATTTGATGAAGATGTTGTAGAATGTGAAGAACGCATCATTTTGAAAAAGCGTGGTGTTCAACCTTTATCACTTATTGAGTTAGTAAAACGATGGATTGAGACTGTGGGTAAGAAGTATGGAGAGAAAATTATGGCGGACAAAATTAAGTTGGTCATTCAGAAATATAATTACAAACTTACATTTTATTTCTCTCCAACCTTGCGTCATTTTGTAAGACATTATACACCTATTATTGGAAGCGGTGTGGTGTATGCTTCTCATGAATATCACACTAAAGCTGATTCAGTTAATGATGAATGGTGGGTGGACATCTATGGTGATCGCATCAAGAAAATTTACCAGTCTTATGAAAAATGTTAAGTTGCTATCAATATAATGCCGCGTCTATATCATACAGTTGAAAGCTTCATTCATGTAGTAAATCCTTATATACAACAGAAGTTGAAGCATGTGATGAAAAGTAAATATGATGTAAAGACACACCACATTTCGTTTTCAATTGAAAATCAACGCGTTGTTCTGAAACTGGGTGATGACATTCAATGTCAACTGAGTAAAAATTTGAAAAAACTCTGGTTTTTCAATGCTACAAACTGTGTTTACTGCTGCGCATACGATTGGTATAGAAACACCAATGACACTTGATAAATATGAACAGCACCTTTACATTCAAAGTGATTTGATTCTACCCATTTCTGTTGGTGAGAAAAAAGAATACATTTTACGTGATTTCATTCATGACAAAGACGCTTCATATGGAATAGTCGAGAAGATGTTTGAATCTATTTTCTATCATCACGTCGTCAAACAAACTATACCCTCCATTGCTATCAAAATTACCAATGGTTTACAAGAGTGTATCCATGTGAAAGATACTAAATCCCTCGTAACTTTAGTGTTTCGGAAAACAAAGTGAAGTCATTGTGATATGTTTATTGAAATAAAAATATGTGTATGAAAAAGTCTTTTCACAGATAAAGGGGGAATGGGCTGACTGTAGGCATATATTCACAAGGAAGAAACGATCTCATGCGATACATAAAACAACCATGTATATCTACAAAAAGCAACATCAAAATACTGAGTTAAAGTTGATTATGTCAATACATCTCCTGAATGTGGTAGCGTGAGTTTTATTCTTTTGGGTGGAGGTATGTTTGTGTCAGGATGTCCATGTGGAAGAGATGTGTTATGTCCTATCCAACACCTCTTATCCTCCCATGCTGAAAGCGCTCGTTTCTTGAACGTGTGCGTTTTCACAGTATGAACTTGAGATTTTAAGATTGTCATATTGACAAACGTTATAGTTTTATTTTTATAGGCCTTCTTATAGGACCGATGTTTCATTTTGTGAAAAATGGATTTTGATATACTTTTAGCACGCTTAATACTATCTGCACATTCTTTTAATTTCATGGAATACATTTTAGGACGGAGGAGAAACATTTCATCTATTTCCTTTCCTGCTGTTTCATCCTTAAAACAACCAAGTTTGGCTTTATTCTGTATGGAATAGAGTGGATGAGTGGGATTGTAGTTAGATGTGTCGAAATATTTTTCTAATGACTTGCCTACTTCATTAAAATTTAAATCTTTTTGAGTGGTAATTCCTAAAAAGAAACTATCTGTATCACCACCCAGCAAGCGAACCTCTTTTACGAGAGGGCATGGTTTTAATATTTTGTAGAAGAGTTGATACATTTCAAGCTTGGAATAATCTAAAACGGCTTGCCCAATATAGATGGGTTTGCACAAATCAACTTCTGATTTTATCATTTTAACACCTACAAGATCCTCATCGATGATGTCTCTATAAATGAAAAGAGGTGATGAGGTCAATTTGTGATATTTTTGATCATCAACGACTAGTTTGTAGTTAATACGTTTTCTAACATCCTCCATGGTCTTTCCGAAAAGACTGTTATTCTTATATTTATAAAAATCCTTTTTAAAATTATTTTGGGTGAGTGCACGTTTTTGACTGTTACTATCTATGGAGGGTTTGAGGAAGGCTTTCTGTCTAAATTTGATGATGCGGTGAACTGACTTTAGAAGCATGCCCATTTCTAAATAGAATTTTAGTATGCAGAAGTGCACGAGATAATTTTTCTTATCATATTGGGTGAGTAAAAGTTTGCGGCATGGTTTGTATCTTGGCTGTCCACACTCTCTTAAGTTATTATGAAATTGTGACATGAATGGTGAAAACATATCTTCGGTCACTTCACCAGATTCAGGTGCGAGTGGGAAATCAGCAGTTTTATTTTTGATACTATTTGGATAAATCAAATCCACTTCAAAATAATATCCCCAATCACCTTCATCTGGAATCTTCAGAATGTTTGAAGGGTTGGAGTAATACGCAAGCTCATCTTGATTTAACCAACTAAACTCGGAATGAGGTAGTGGTTTAGACAGTGAACTGCCATATAAATTATTTTGGTCATAGTACTTCAGGTGGATATGATCATTACCTACTGTTTTAGATTTTGTGATGTTTATTCACAAATGTGAGACCACCGCGTATTCCGCTCTCAAATATGTTATACATCTCGGGGTCTTGTAAGAGATGGATGGTCTCACCAGTCATTTTAAAGGCTGATTTAAAGGACATGGCTGGTAGACTGACAAAGTGGACAGGATCTAATTTGTCTTCTTCTAATGCCACTCGTCGAAATTCCTGAAAGACATCAGCCAGCAAAATGAAATCTAATTCTAATTAAGCGATCATATAATCGCCAAACGTTTTACCATCAAATTTTAACCATGCCTCTTGAGCATGTTCATAGTCCTCTACTGGACAATCTTCGCCCGTCAAATCGTTTTGGAATTTGTCAATGGAAGGAAGGGTTGTTTCATCTAGTTTAGACATTGAGCTAAAATACGCATAGGGAAAGACTCCTTTGCGAGTGATTATTTCATCCGTTAAGTTTGGATAGTGTTTCTTCAAAGTTTGACTATGGGGAAGAAACTTGAGATTACGAACGATAGAAGCAAGTGACGCTGACATGAATTGGAATGAATCTAAAAATTTTATTTCGAAGAAGACTGTCTTATTTTCTTTAGTTTCATCTACTGGTACTTTTGCTGTCATTGCCATGAATTTTTCTCTCGTTTGCGCTATTACATTAAACTGCCACGATTTCATCTGGCTCAACCCTCCTTTTATGAGCATATGACTGTCATAACCCTTAAAGTTATGAAAAATGACGGGTCGTACACGACGTCTCAACCTAAGTGAAAAGTTACATTTGGAGCAGAGTGCGTTTCTAAATTTACCAGTGATGTGATCATGATCACGCACTTTCTTAATTTTATCGTCATCAAACGTTTTATGACATTTAGGACAGGATGTGCAACTTTCAAGTTTTTGTTTGTCTTCATCTGACATATGTAGTGACTTACGCTGCAATTGGGAATCATATGATTGTTGAAATTTGGCAGCTCTATCGAGAAATTCTAGAAATTTTGAAATGCAATCTTCACCTTGCCAAGTATGCATTTTGTTTTGTCTATTCCTAAAGTGGTCATGCCATACTTCATAGCAGGATATGGCTGCTGGCTTGTGGATGATATCATCAATGTAGCATTCTATGTCTGCGTAAATGACACGCAGGGGACTTAATTCGTCACCATTATCCCAATGTGAAAATATTTTATCTTTGGGCATGCGTTCCATTTGTAATTTACCTCGCTTGCACCATTCATAGTGAGTTTCAAATTTATCTTTACTCCAAAACGAGCGGATGCAGCGGCCGCATACAAAATGTTCACCTCTTTTAGAGTGCCCTAAGTGTGTGTACAAGCGAGAGATTTTGGGAATACCACAGTAGTGCCATTCCTCGCTATCATCTTGTTTTACTAATAAGAGGTTGACTACACGTTCATAACAAGTTGAACGTGAATTATAGCGGGCACCCTTCAACCCCTTCTCCCACACGTGAACGACAATTTTAATCTTATTATGTTTTTCGAACGTTTCTACATCTTTGATTTTCATGTTGTTACTATCACAACCTTCAAAGTCTAGTTCATCCTCCCACTGTCTATAGCTATAGGTATGATTTCGATTCGCGTTGATATCATTATAGTGAAGGATGGATAGGACTGCATATTTGAAACACTGTGATTTACAATCGACATTGATGACAGCTTTCTTATTATACAACGCTTTTGGTAGTTTAAATGTGCCTCGAGCTGCATGACTTTCTAATAAGGAAATTTTGAATATGACTGAGTCCACACCATCAAAAATGAGAGCGCTGTCGCGTTGATTGAATTTATCTACATTTGATTTTAAACATTGAATGTGAAAATTTAGCCAAGACTCGCAGTCTACAACTTCGGTTGCGGAAGAGGAAGGAACATGAAGCTGTATTCTCTCCGTCACTTGACCCGTTCGAAAATCTATCTTAATATATTTTAGTTTAAGGTAGATGAGCGCCTTCATTCTAAAATTGTCTAAATTGTTGAAGAGCGCTTCGATAATGTTAGAATTTTGAAGGAGCCACTCAGGAAAATCTACTATTTGAGTATTAGACTCCATGCAGTAGTCGCGTACTAAATTATTATGTGAAACATTAATGAGGGAGATTGTAGAGGTACCGTTGGTGTAGTGATCATTTGCATGCGTGTGTTGAAGTCTGTGCGAAGATCGCTGAAAGTGACTATCAAAAGAAAGAGGGCACAAATCACAAGGAAAGGAGATGTCATCGTCAGAATCAACTTCACCTCCGGAGATTGATGCCGCTTTGCGTTGACACACACGTTGTTTGATGTGTCGAAGGAGACTGTGCTTCCTTGTAAAAATATGTCCGCAGTCAGCACATTCCCACTCGTTGCCTTGTCGCGAGAGTCCTGAGCTGGAACTAACATCACCTGAAAGAGAAATCATTCTATCATCTCTGTTCAAGTCTCAGTGTATTGTTACAACCTACCTTCACTCAACAACTCTAAACTTTCCTCGAGAAGGGAGGGCGTTGGTGATGAAGTTGATGCCTGAAATTGAGGAAGATGCTATTAGCCACACGTTTGAGGGAGATGAGAGAGGAAATCTTCAACTTACCATTTCAAGGAAATTATGTTTAAGGTTGATTCTTCAACAAGATAGAGACTTCACTAGAGAGCAGTTCACTTACACGTCTCAAAGACAGCGTGAAATGACACGAATGTCACTTTGCATATATACTTTCATATTCATCATTCATTGGCTGTTCATTCTGATTGGTTGCTTGTTTATACTTAAGAATTAGAAAACATTTCAAAGTTATTATTCAAAATCAACATAACAAGCTATCCGACAACACCGAACACAAAATTGGAGTTCTCTTCTCCATGCTCATCGCCAAAGGCGCTCGTTGCACCAAACGCTCCAACGAAGGGGAAGGTGGAGAAATTATACCGACTCGACAACATTAGAAAGTTGTCATTACCAGCGGATGACGAAGAGGAGAGTGTATGTGAGAAGGAGTGTCCCGACCTAACAGGCATACGATGGAAGTATCTGCAGTACGATACTGATGATGTGATGGAGATCACCAGCACCAAATTCCTCCATCAATTATGGGAATGGTACACCCCTAACTCCCAGCCACGAACTATGGCGGAGTGGGAGTACATCGACAAAGTGAGGCTCGCGGTAGAAGAACGATTGAAGCAAGTGAACTGTTTTTGTGATTTGTGTGAAGCCAGACTCTGGGACGATATTGACGATGAAGACCTTTTGAAATACATGCCATAATAAATTTTTATTTCGTATTATCTTTGCTTTCATACTGACTTACTTGAATGGGGCTTCAGTGGATGATTTAACCATGTATACTTTTTCATTTGGAAATAGTAGCACGCTTAGTTTAACTTGTAAATCTTATAACATTTCATATGGGTGATGATGGTAGATGAAATAGTGTTACATAAAATTAAGATAGCTTACACTTCTGATACAGGGATAGCAATCGACTGCAATCCATGTGTAAAGAGCTTGTTAGACTACGGAAGAGAGAAGTGTGTTATGTTGCGTGTGGCGTGTTGAGTGTCCTCCCATTTCATTCCATTCATCAATTCGTCTCATTGATAGAGACAGGTAGAACTCATGGTTCTCATAAAGTATGCAATGGAAAGTTTATAAGGCAACCTTCGACAGTTGGCTAAATGTCGCCCTGGCGCGAATGCATACTACGTTGAGACAGAGGCAATCACTTGCAAACATGACGCAGAGAGGTTTAACAAGATTGACCATTGCCGAATGTCCCTTGCGGTATACATATCTACGGGTTTCACCGCCGCCCTTTACAGGAACGCCCGTCGAAAGGAAGTATTACACCGAACTTCATTTGCAACGTTCAAGTTGACTGATAGCAGATTCAACTTAATGATAGTAGTCGCCAGTCTAAAGACTGCCCAGGGCAAACCGCGTGGAGGTTCTATCATGTCTTGCCCCATGGTGGCCCTTATGAGGGCCGGTGGTTCGTTCTCGGTGACAAGTTGACTATTGGCTTGAATAGTCAATAGGTATGACGGTTAGGTTCTCGTATACCCTATACCGCCTCAGTCGTGGTGGTGCATCTGGCACCTTTCGGATGCGGGTGGTATTAGGAGTCCACACCTCATCCGTCCAAACGATCTTCTTGATCTTCCCCTTCTTCTCATCCTCTTCATCCCACTCGTCGAGGATGATGAAGTCGGGAATGGTGTTGTCTTCATCCCACTCGTCGAGGATGATGAAGTCGGGAATGGTACTAGCAGGAGATGTTGCTTCCATCGTGACTTAAAATTGAATGAGAAGCGCTACAATCTTCTGGCTTACATAGGGTTTTCAACAATGAATTGCTCAACAGCGAATCAGAATGCTTCAGGGATAGCAATCGACTGCATAACATTCAAGTTGAATGATAGCAGATTCAACTTAATGATAGTATTCGCCAGTCTGAAGACTGCCCAGGGCAAACTGCGAGGAGGTTCTATCAAATCTTGCCCCATGGTGGCCCTTATCAGGGACGGTGGTTCGTTCTCGGGAGTCGTCATGTTACAGCCTACCGATTCTGCTGAGAGAGTCTTTGACTCTCTCCATGGTAGCAGTGTCGACTTCCATGCTATTTGGCATGTGAGTGAAAAGTGGAATGTAGCGCCATTCCATTGGATTGACAACACTTGCTGTCATCGCATTGCCAATCCGAGCAAGATTGTTGTGGACTCTGTCTTGCTCCTCTATTCTAGCAAATTCATTAAATAAATTTCGCGGTCTTAACTGCGGTCCGCGAGGACAGCTGATTGCAGCGCTTGGTGTCTCCATGATTGAAATGAAATGAAATGAGAGGTAGTGGTTTATATACCCCTCTAATGCGACGTAACGTTCAAGTTGACTGATAGCAGATTCAACTTAATGATAGTATTCGCCAGTCTAAAGACTGCCCAGGGCAAACCGCGAGGAGGTTCTATCATGTCTTGCCCCATGGTGGCCCTTATCAGAGCCGTTGGTTCGTTCTCGTCGCATCTGAAAAATAGAAAGAAAATAGATGAAATTATATTCAAGTGATAGAGATGATATTAACTTACCATAAATTAACTTAATCGGTTCGTTGAACCTTCGATGGTGGTGGCTGAGGCAGGTACTTGGCCGGCAACTTTCGCTTACGATGGCGCAATTCCTTGATGTCACTATCGTGTTTGATGCTTATGTGGAGACAGCGAATATCTGGCGTTGCTCCTTCATAGCACTCGCTCGTTTCATCCAAATCCTCCGACTCCATTGTTACATCGTCGATAATTTTGCTACCGACTACGGGGAGGTGGAGCGTTGTTCTTCTCTCCTTGACAGCGTTATTCTTCGCCTCAAGAAAAGCCATCTTCTCCTGCTCATGTTGGAGTTTGAGCGTCGCCTCCTTCGCATTCATGTTCTTAATGCATGTGGCCTGATCCTCTACGCGACTCTCACTCGCTAGAGCTCTCTTTTGGAAACCTTCCAACTTCAATACTTGAGCCTTAAGACTCCTAATTTCCGCCACCTGCTTTTTGAGTTCAAAATTCTCATCCCTTAATGCTGAGCATTCGTTTTTATAACGGCTCATTTCATCCTTGAGCTTCTTAATGGCGTACTCTTGGCTAACCCTCGCCACACCATCATCCTTAGCCCACTGCTTGGCTTGGGCTTTGATGCCTCTCCCTTTTTTAGGTGAGGAGTGCATTTTTGGCGCTGGCACTGCCCGACTCTTCACAATCGCCTTATCGGGTTTAGGAGCTATGACCGCCTCCTCGGGTTTGCTAGTGACGACCACCTCTTCCGTTTCCGATTCAGATTCGGAGATTTCCGACTCGGAGCTAGAAGAGCTGAGGTGAGATGTCGTTGGCTGCTCATTCTTGCAGTCTTGTATGGCTTGAACTGCCATCTGCAACTCTGTCTCCGCATCTAGATCAACTTGAGGTCTTTCAACAGGTGGGATGATGACCTTCCCAACCTCTGAGGCATGCGTCTCTGTCTCCTCATCTTGATCAGGTTTTTCGAAAAGTGGGGTGATGGCTTTCCCAACCTCTGAGGTGGTATAATTCTTCACCTTCTTAATGAGACATGTTGAATGCGTCTTATAGAAAGACTCGTTCAGGTTTCCCCTGACGAATTTCATGCACGATGTGCATCCGCTCACCACAGCGACCTCCTTATGCTCTTCGGGAGTGTCGGGGAATTTATTTAAATGGCGCTTGAACTCGCCACCTCGCTTGACTTAGCCACATAGGCACTTTTTAAAATGAAACTTTGTGTTTCCTCCCATTTTGTAACTTATGTATCTGTAAAGGAAGGATGAAATAGAATTACTAACAGTCGACATTGGCAGTCATTTTTATAATCACACAGCTAAATTGTGAGATTGGTGGAAAGTGTCGAACCTTTGAATCCGTTACAGGCATTACTCAGAGGGGATCTTATCCCAACTCCAAGGCCTCGGCCCACAAATCCAACCTCCCGCGGACAGAGCGTGCGTCATATCACTGTGTTGGTATCCGGACCCTGATTTTGACATGAAAACCAGTGGATTATTTACAAAGGTTGCAAATTCCAAGCCGAAGCTTGCCTCCCACAACTTTATAAATCTCTTAGTTGAATTCAGCAGGGTCGAAAACCCCAGAAAACCTCCAAAACTAGTGAATTTAAATTTTTCAACTTTTTAGCACTACTTATACAATTTTATAAGTAGTCTATCACTTAGGGCAGGTCATTATCGACCGAACCTTTTTCGAATCAAGTCAAACGGACTTGTAGAAGCAAAGTTATAAGCCTTTAAAGTTTTGGAGTCTTTTATGGCCTGGAGACGAAGGCTATCTCCTGGCTAACCTCTAAGTCTGACGGCTTAGCTAATATCAGCAATGAAAATTTCTAAGTCGGTTTCTCACAGACCCCCGGAATTTGGAATGTTCGATGCTATCATCGGAGCTCAGACAGACGACCTACCGTTGACAATCTCTCGTATTAATGTCAAGTCTCTGTCGGTTCCCAGCTTATATAGTTTGTGGCGATCAGCTGATGACGTAAGATCCATCATCCAAAAACTTAAAACGCTTCTATCACCGATTCTGGAGGTCCGATTGAGCTGGAAATACACCATTGCATTGTAGAATTTGACGCTGAATCCAAATCTGTCCTCCGTTTTCCCATCCGATGCTTCGTTTTGGCTCTACAGCCCACAGCCATCGCGAAAATTCTAACTCGTTTTTTCGAAAAAATTTTGTGAAGAAAAATTTTTTCTCTCCGATTGACTTGAAACTCACCATGTTGATAGAGAATTTGACGCTGATTCCAAATCTGAAATCCGTTTTCCAATCCGATGCTTCGTTTTGGCGCTACAGCCCAAAACGTCCAAAATTCTGACTCTGTCGTTTTTCGCCAATCTCCCAAAATCTTAAATGGCGTCTCACATCTAAACGAAGACAGATAGGAACAAGCCGTTTCTTTCAGTGAATTTGTCTCACTCTTAGCGTTCAAACGAGCTATTGCACGACTTTCTACGATCACTAGAAGCAAAATTGGAATTTCTGTGCCGGGGGGGGGGTCGTCAGCGAAAATTTTTTCTCTCCGATTGTTTTCAAATTCACCATACAGATGCAGAATTTCACGCTGAATCCGAATCTGGCCTCCGTTTTCCCAACCGATGCTTCGTTTTGGCGCTACAGCCCAAAACGTCCAAAATTCTAACTCTGTCGTTTTTTCGAAAAATGTTGAAAATTTTTTCTCGCCGATTGACTTGAAACTCACCATACTGATGAAGAATTTGACGCTGACTCCAAATCTGGTCTCAGATCTGCCATTGGAGCAGCCGTTTAGACGCTAGAGCCCAAAATTCATGTTCACGTTAGCACCAAGTCAAAACCTGGCGGTCGCCCAAGTCCACCACGACACTGTCGTTTATCGAAGGGAGGGGGGGGGACGTCAGCGACTTTTTTCGACGGCGGCCATCTTGCGCTATCCAGTGGTGGAGTTTTACTTACTACTCAGTCGTTAATTAATACTGACTATGGGATTGTTGACACTGAAATATTAAGAATATCATTGTTAACACAGGTGAAACTGTGGAATCTTCATTGATGTACATCGATCAGATTCATGCTTAATGAGTACTCATTCACGAATTACGGTGTCACTGTTCCAACGTCACCATATTGTCTACGTGTGTATAAATCTGCTTTGTCTGTTTTGTGGTTGATTCTGTGTGATGTATGAGCGTCATGCACTAGCGTCAAAGTGCATGACACTTGTAGTGAATGCAGGAAACGGAAATGATGCTCTCCCTGTCTATGGCTGTCCGATGGAATAGTCTAATAATAGATTATTTCTTAAAGCTTGAGGCATCTAATTTGAGGCACTGCTGAAGGTTAGCGAGAATTTTAGCTTTGGTATGTGTACCGGCAAGTGTGTGCGTGTAATCGAGTGAAACAGCTGCTCCGCGTGCGAGCCAAAATTCATATGAGCGATCATGATCTGATATTGAGATTTGAGACTTGAAAAATGGCTATGTTGTGTAAAATAATCAGGGCAAGATGAACACAGAATAATGATGCTACTTTTCTGTAATATACATATTGGTAACTAGATTTTTTGTTGCCCTGCGCCAAAGGCCCGCAGGCACGGAGAATACGCCACAGCTCTTGACGATAACTCGATGCGTCGAGACTAAGCTTATCATCCAATAATTTTGTGACGCGGTCATGGCGGCTTATTGTTGCCGTGGTAGCGTTGACGCCATTTTTCTTCCACCATCCGCTGATGAAACAAAAAAATGGTGAAAGGTTTCGAACTAAAAGTCGCTCAAACTCTTTACTTGGCACACAGAGAAGGGAACTTGGTCTGAGATCCGATAGAGTTGGTGATTTTATCCTGGGGATTGGAACAACATACGCATGCTTTTCCGTAGTTCGGGAAAACACTCTTCTTTTAGCAAATGACACAACTACTAATAGCAAAGCAGACATATCTTATGCAAGATAGTAGGCACACTATCAAATCACTATCAGACTTTAGCCTTCTCATTTTGCTTTCAACTGCTTTCAGCCATTAAGATAGTGAAATGTATTGCATCCATCATCGCAAATATAGTTCGAATGGAGTGATGCCTTTTCATAGAAGACCATCGAGAATGCACAATTTTATTGATTGCATTTGCCACAGAAATCAGAAAAGGATATTCTCACACAATTCTAAATAAGGAATGTCCCTTTCTAGCACCACGCACACTTCTGGCAATACTCCACAGATCTATCGGCGTATGTCAGTCTTTCGCCCCTAATACGCTTCGATTTTCAGAGTTCGTTGTCCACCTTGAGTTTCAAAAGGAATTGTGCAGCGCAAAGTCACATTTTATAAATGCTCGCAATCTTTGATTAAAGGTCATATTATTAGGAGAGTAATCTACGGTTAATTGTCCTTTGGACTCAGAGAAATCAGTTTCTTCAAGATAGTTTGATCAATACATGTTGACTCAATGGAAAATTGACCTTCTCAACTGCGTTGTACAGTGTATGATCATTATAAAATTAAATCCAGTTAACTTTGTCAAGGGCATAAAGCATGATCGAACGGCATTGTTACTCTATGGTCAAGGGTGTGAATGTATAAATCAATGTTTGATTGACGGAGATCAAAAAATTGTCTTACTTTTGGGTACCGTATGATATTTCATACTTGCATAGAGTAGGCTAGGTGGAGTAGCAACTTGGCATTTATTAAATGTCCAATGTGCATACAGTTTCGATTTTATTAAATGAACTCGTGGGGGATGCAGGTGCTATCGTCACCAAATGTGAGATATGCAAATTTTTGCAGTTTTAAAGAAATTACAACGGCATTGACTGATCATGATACAATAAATGTAGAAGAAAATGATATTATTTTACAGATTCTCAGTGTCATGACAGCCTTGGAGATTTAATGTTTGTTAAATTTGCAATTCGATGGGTTCTATCAAAGATGCGGACACTTGTGCAAATGTTCGAATAGCAGCGGCCAACACTGCCACAACTGTCCATGACGTGCAATGGACGCAAATGAAAGCACGTCATCACTGTGTTACTGCGCCATTGCTCAATCAGCATCTGGGGAGCTGTAGCTGCATGTGCAATTGTAATTGGAGTATTGTAGCAGCAGATTTGGCTTCGGGGCTCAAAAGGATAATAAGGCTGGACATTAGAGTAATAGTAACACGAATAATTGCTAATTTAACAAACATTGCCTCTTCAAAGCATTGATGAAACGGATGATTTGTGACCTAGACTATTCCTCATACTGTATTTCTGATCTCATATTTGGTGTTGGATCTCAACTCGAGTTCATTGAACATATTCGAGGCTGCAGACATATTGAAGTTGTAATAAAAACTATGTTATTGCACTAACCACTGACCATGTGATGTCATCATTAAGACCTAGATGTTGATGTTCGATGTCTATGACTGCACCGAGTACACTTTCTATTCTCAAACTCCATATGTCATATAGCTGATCCCTGACCGACCTCGGGGAACAGGCAAACCAGATTTCAATCACCTGTGTCGGGAATTGTAATAAATAGCATTGAGATGCAATTCAACCACCTGCTTGATAGACTACCATGTGATGTGAATGATGTAAATGAAATAAAAACAGCGACTCCTATTGAGAATTCAAACGAAGTGCATAATGTACATTGTACTCTTTTATCAAAATTTAAATATATTTCCAGTCATGATCTTGCTCTTCTAAACATATGATCATTAAATGTGATAATTAATTTGTGTTAATACAGAGATTTTCAATCTCTCGATTGAATTTTGTATTTAGGATTAAATAGATATCAAAATATGAGATGAAATATACGATGAAAAATTAGTGGCTGTATTGTTTGCTGCCGCAAGTTGATCCGTTCAGATCGTTTTCATGACTATTCCACTAAGAGGTCATCCAATTTCCAAACCTTATTTTCGTCTTGAAGTTTATGTTCAATTTTGGCATGCTGTATCCCATTCAGTCATGTTTTACAGAATGTTTCGGCATAGGGTCAACTATGGTCAGCTCAGTAGGAGTGAAGTGATTTTATGACATGATATTACAATAATACATGTGTATGCGATCGGTTTGCTACTTGTATTTATGTCTTTACTGTGTCTTTCTATGTGTTTGTGCAAGTAAATTCAGTTCACCATTGACCAGAATTATTTTGCAGAAAAAGAATAGAAATGTAGATAGTTAAACTAAAGTGTCAATGAGTAGCTATCGACAGAAGTTTTTCAATCCAAGTGAAGCAATATTCTTAAGCCACACAAAAAATAGGAGAAATTGAATCAAAAAATTCAAGCGCGAGTAGCAAAGCATGGAATAATGAACAGCTATATAACTCCAAACATATGCACATGGAACATCAATTGAATCCGTCAGCTTGTTGCACTAAAAAGGAAATTTGCCGACGTTTTTACCAATTTCTATGGAAGTAAAGCCTGCAAGAAAATATAGAAAATATATCAAATTTTAAAGACCAAGCATTTATGGGTTGTAGACAGGAATAAAGAATACTGGATAATTTTTTTCACGCTTGCATTACATACTCTTTGAGGGATGGGATCTACGACTCTCGCACTGATCGCTTTTCCCGTTTCACCAAAGTAAAATTTACCGCAGTCACAACTAATGGCATAAATGGCATTTCTCATTCCCATGGCATCTATACCACTTAACGTATAGTTTCCGGTTAAATTGAATGAATGACCGGTACTAGTGGATTATTCACAGCTTCAACATCATAAAACGCCATTTTTTGCACTACAAGGATTTCATCGGAATCAAATTAAGATTGACATATGATTTTTTCTATGTTTTTGGGTTGGTTATTTACTTTCAATTGAATATTTTACTCAAAAGTACTTTTATTTCGATCATCAATGATGATAGTATGATTAATGGTAGGAAGGACATCTACAGTTCTTGTATTACCTTTCATGTGTGAACAGGTATTGATGAATTGATCAAACTGCTGTTGCTTTTGTTTTACTGTCTAAATAAAACACAGAGATCAATAGATTAAGATCTTTTTGTGCCATCTTCAT
Organism: Prostheceraeus crozeri; assembly: GCA_907163375.1. Lineage (NCBI taxonomy): Eukaryota > Metazoa > Platyhelminthes > Polycladida > Euryleptidae > Prostheceraeus > Prostheceraeus crozeri. The sequence continues at coordinate 188,765 of CAJQUW010009219.1, forward strand.
TCACATTATAGATATATCCCTGATCATGAAGAAATGTTCATTTCGTAAAGCATCACAAACGTACGATCGTACAGATTCGACTGTCCAAATTTTATGCGATGGCACTTTTGAAATGTCGAGGATGGCAATACTCAAAACGCACATCGGCCTTTACAGGGTATATATTGGTTTGTCCGTTGATTTGCAGTATACAGGGTGTTTCACTTTCTGGTCCACTGTTTGACCACATCTACATGTATGCTAGATTGTTCTATTTATAGTGAGATAGCTATTATAAAAACAATGATGATTATGGATCAAAAAAATTTATTTAATTCAAAAGAATGATTGGAATTCTGACAAAAGGATTTTCAATGTGACGGCCAAATATTGAGAAACAAATTCGGCACCGCTTTCGAAGAGTCATAGCGCCGCCGAACCTCCTAAATGTCAATTTGTTCAAAAAGTCTGCAATTTTTGTCTCAAGTTCTTCAAGAATCTTCTTTGACTACAGATTGCCGAAGTTCTTCCGACCTACTAGGATGACTCTGATTGGCTCCACTTCTTCTTAGTTGAACGGATAGAGTCCCTGAAAAAGTGCTCTACGTTATTTACGTTGTGCTCTAGCATGTGAACCTTCCTTGCCGAACTTTGTCTTGGATCGCTTAGTGTTTCTTTGCAACTGTCAAAATTGTTGCATGAGAAGCCACAGTTGCTGCTCTTCATTTGTAAAGTAGTCCATCGTGAGCAGTGAATGTTCAATTATTGCGTCTTCAACTTTTGCATAGAGAAGAATTGAACTGTATTTGAAAATTATAATTAATGTTGTATTGCTGGTGACCACAGATAATCTATATAGCTATCTGAGCGTTTCATTGATGAGAGTAGCGAATCAAATCAATAATTGTGTCTACCATGACACATGTGAAGATAATGTAATTCTTCATAGATAGGCCCAGAAAGGTGAAGCGCCCTGCATGTCGGTTGCAACAAGGTTTTCTTTTCAAATGATTAAGATGCCCAAAAATGCAATTTCATTATAGTCAATTACCACTATAAATAGATGTTGGGATCCCAGATAATGAAACGAAGAAATTATCAAAATATCTTCATCAATTTTTGGATTTAGAATCGGCAATTGCTTCACTCCACTCAGTTCTCATTCTCTTAATTTAATTTCCAAGAGTTTTGCAATCTCTGAGGTACCTTCGTCCCTGTAGCAGCTACTTTTATCTGTTTGTAATGCATCAAGTAAGAACCATTTTTAGAACCAAGTAAGAAATTTAGATTCTGATGAAGATAGTTCATGAAATCAAAATTGTCTCACACAACTTTCCACCCTTCTACGAAACGGTTTAATGACAATATGTAAAATTTGGCTTTGTCATTTAGAAAAGGAGTCTAAGCCTCCTTGCAATATTTCTGAATATTTAATAATTTGGATCATGGCAGTGAAGATAGGATGAATTTTAATTTTCAACAGCTGCTTCTTTTTTTAATAATGGACGTTGTGTGAATAATAAAATAATGTAGATGTTGTGTGAACCATAAAAGTATAGGTTTTGCATTCAAAATTTACCAAATTGTCATTAATCAACATGTAGCGAATGGGGTTTAAATTTATTTTCTGATGAATCTCTTCATTTTTTTGTCCTTATTTTCGGGATTATATCCATAGAAAGAAGCACCAGTAACAGCTCAAGAATATGTATTTTGTAAAATGATCCATCCAAGTACTACAGCTCTACCTTCATTTGCTTTTTTAAATGATAGTAATATTACTTATTGTTAAGGCAAAAAAAGCGTTTTTTCATTTTTACCAAACTTCGACTTCATAATTGTTTTTAAAATTTTGAAGGATTATTGTGTCAAGCTGTGTGTAAAGTTTGTTGTGTCCTCTATTAATACAAAATGGTGATTTGCTTCTTACTATATCGGATTAGGCCTATTCCAGTTCATTTTGATTTTTCTTGTCAAGAAACTATTCAGTGTGCCTGAGTTTTTCAGAATTCTCTATGCCATTTTTTAGTTTATCATTATTCGTTGTAGGTGTAGGACAATACATCATTTCTTTGCACAAAATATTAATTTATGCATCACGTCGATTTCTTGAGGAAAGACTTGAAACTTAAATATCTATTGACTCATTTTACCATTTTCTCTAAAGAGGATTTTGTTTCAATTATTATAGTAAATGGGTCCATACATTTTCGCAATTCTTTTTGTTTTTGAATTCATTTTTTACTAAACAGTATTGTTGATTTACTATTTTTTTGACGTTGCTTTTTGAGTTTGCTTCCCACTAAGAAAAATTTTGTCTCCATTGTATGCAAACTCTGTCATTGAAGTGATGATGATGATCATGCTGAAATGGAGAACGTTATTGATCTTTGAATTTAATTCCAAAATTTTGACCTGAATCATTGCTGTTTGTATATGTTGATTTGTTATTGGATGACTTATGACTTGCATAATTAACATTCTTTGCTCTGTTATTTGCTATGCTGGTGGCTTAGATTCCCGTGATGAATAGAGAAGCTTGTGATCATAAAGAGTTGTTCTTCAGAATCTTTTTCATTTCTCGACCATTTCTTTAAAATTTAATTCGTTATTTCTTCCATCGTTTCTTCAGTGACAGCGATAATTTGATTATACGACAGATGCGTAACTTCTTTTGCTTGAATTGATTTCTTCCCCTACATCTTTCGCAATTTGACCGTCAATAGATTGATCAACTGGTAGATTTTGATATGTTTAATATGTGTGCTTATTAAGGCTTAGTGAATGTTCTAATGTTTGAACTCCCAATTAGCTGGTTGTGCTAATCCCAAGTAGCGACAAGTCTACTAACAGGGTCGAACTCTTTGAGATGTACTTCGAAAAGCCTGGGCCATCAAGACCTAGGTCAGAAAGACATGCACAACTTGATAATAGAACAAGCAGTGGATGAGAAAACAAGAGCCTATTTCAGATACAACATCAGTTAATACACCTGCGATAACAAAAGACATGAGTTACATTCAAATGTATTCAGTTGGTCAGTCGGAAATCATAACAATCGAATTCAATATGCACTATTGTTTATCGTCACAATGATGACAATGCGTGTCCACGTCATCACAATTTTTCCTCATAGTCCAATAACCAAGACTCCGTGTATCTTGACCGTTGGGAAGAAATATCTGTTATATATCTTCTTTGACTTTCCAAATTCCACATGTTTGCAAGATTTTCCGACAATATGCTGGCAACATTTTTGTAATTTATGTTACAATGATTTCTGAAAAAAATCAAGAACTTTCTGCAAATTTCGTTCATATCTCGAATCTAAAATTCATATTTTTCCCTTGACACGGTCAGTTGCTGCTTGAATTCCAATTTCCGTATCATTTTCTGGTTCATTAGTCATACTTGACACTCGAAATTTTCTGGGTAAAATTGGAGTTTTCTTGTAGATTCACAAGCTAATGTGTTCAGCTAAATTAACATCGCGATGCCAATATTCCATTTTCGCTGTGACATTGGAAAAGTTCATTAGTTGTCATACCATTTTCTACTATCATATTCATTTTCTAGATTAATTTTCCAAGTAAATTGTCATTTGACATTTCATTTTTACTGTCAAGACTGAGTAATAAATACTTAACAATTTAATGATGCATCTCTATACTTTATTCTACATGAGTAGATCCATGAGTAGAACTCCAGTTTGTGTGTAAATTAGAATCTCTTGATTAATAGATACAAAGAAGTGGAAATATGAGGTGGACATCACTGCGACGATTTCCTGTCCCTTTCACACTTATCTGTTCGTTAGTTTGCTTGCAAATTCATGTCAAAGATTCATGATGACATCACAGCTGCCAATCACGCTTACCGAGAAGCAGAGCGCCGTACACCAGATAGGTGTTTTGCAGTGGTTGGCTGATGGCGTAGCCCTTTGGTATGCAAGCAAACAAATCTCTGAATGAACCTAAGTTAATTATATTATTCTTGAATGAAGTGAGATATGTCAAATGAATTTCAAATGATATCAAAATGAAATACATGTGTTTGGTCACGGTGCAACACACTCACGCCCACGAAAGGCAAATACAACAGCTGATTTTTCGCTGTTTATTAGGTGTCAGATTCTAAAATGTACATTTACACTCACGGTAAGCATCAGAAATATGCGATACCTACAAGAAATATGCCAGTGCTGCAATTCAACACGATATGTTTTGATGATAATCTGGAGAATCAAACATTGGACGACCTGGAGCAGCTTTACTTTCTGAGGAGCAATAAATCACATAGAAACTATCAAAGTCCATATCCATTTCATCGGAACAAATCTCAAGTTAGACTCGAGAATTAGTTGGTAGTTCCATCTCTAATTTGGTCTGAGTTCCATTCAGTTTTTCTAGAGCATTCCCCTTTTTGCGGGAGAAGAAGTGGAATAAGTGGAATGATACACTCAAGTGGAATAAACGCTGTCTGATTTTGCAATATTCCTTCGACATCACATGATCCTAGGTCTGTCATTGTATCATTTTCTTTGAAATGTTCAGAAGATACCTCGTCGATCTAAAATGAGATGATACAGTAATTTTTTTCAGTCGTTTGTCTTTCGGAAAGGTGTAGAATGCAAGGTTCTTAGGACTTTTGTTTTGTTAGTACGCTTGTATGAGCAACATTTCGCCACTGTGGAGATTTGCTAAGTGTTCAGAGAACATAAGCAAGTGATTTCATGTCTATGACTTTAAGTAGTACATTGCTTCCTTTTCGTATTTAAGTAGTACGTTGCTTCCTTATGATGCATCTGATTTGTCACGAAGCATGCTAACAGTGGCGTATCATATCATTGTCAGAGGTAACGTCACATCACTTCCTAAAGTTAATGATTGTGATTAACTGAGGCATCTGAAGTGCGTCAAAGTTTGCAGGATTTACTAGTCATGCAATGAAGCAGCCATTGAGACAAGGTTAAAGATTTGACCGAAATACACCTTTAACCAGTCGTGTAGAATTAAATAAGTTTTAAAATATACTATTCTTTTCGGCTCAAAATGCTTTTTAGCTGTCATAAAATAATCACGTTATACCCATTTTAGAATAAAAAAGTTGAATTATCAAGTGGAAGTTAGAGTAAATTTCTGGCGACAAATTATCTGCGCAAATCGCTCATCGATGCCTAAAAATAATGTTCTTGTCCTGATTATTTCAAGAACAGCTATTGAAGTGTATAATATAGTTTTTTTAGATTAGGCAAGTCTTCATTCACCTTATCTTTTATTCTTGTTGATTTAACAAAAAAATGTTTGCGATAACAAGACTTCAGTTTTCAAAATAGATGTTCTTGTAAGTATTATTCTCGGCGGCGCTGCTGGCTCCATTTGACATTCTTTGGACATTTCTAACTTAACAGCGTCAGTGTTTTCAAGATTTTTCCTTGCCGTGTTCTCCGATGTCCAATTGAAATGCTGCTTCACACAGCAACCGATGAAGCAATGACCTTTGCGGCCCTATTCGCCACAGAACGGTGCAATCTTTCTGGTTCAAAAAGCTCAAGATATTCCTTTAGACAGGAGCTGATTCTACACAATATATGGATCCCCATCAACCGCTTGGCATAGTAACATGCTCAATCCTTACTTCACGATGTGTTTCAACGTCTTTCCCCGACCTACGCTAAAACTTCTCAGTTCATTGTCTAAGTTTCAAGAGTTTGCAATAGTCGAGAGGAATGCTTAACTTATTATGCATTGCCTCTCCCCTTTGTTTCCTGAGGTTGTAGGTTATCCTCATACATACACTGGTTATCCACATACCAGTGATTTGATTTAATTAACAGTCTTCAATGCTCTGTTGACAAGGTCTTCACATCGTTATATCCACCGCAAAGTCCAGCATCGGAGACAGCCTTTATGGATAATTTTTCGTTTTCATCTAACGCGTCAGTTAAACATATTTATTTTGTAAAATTATTTGAAATTATTTATTACCGCTTTCAAGTGATTTCAGTAGTAGCGTCAAACATGGAAGACTTTGGAGCTCTTTTCCATATAAACATTGGAACTTGTTGTTGATCACTGAGTTTTGGGCATATTTTTTCCCACGTTTTTAAACGTATTCGATTAACAATGGAATGAAATTAAATAAACTGTAAATGACCCTGGGTAAATCCAATAAAAGAATCTCAAGCACTATTTCAGCGCTTCTTTGCATGTGGAGTTTGATTTTTAATTATTTACTATCTTTGTCATTTTTATAATTACTTCATCCCTTTGCTGCTTTTTTATCTTCTGCTGATGGTGTCTGAGCTGACCTTACACCTTTGGTGTCTAGAGTCTGGACTCGTTTTTCCCTCAAGCTCTGATAAAGAGCTAAAGGTGCAAATCATCTATGTATTTTACCTTGCATAGGATCCAGTGTGACAGACAAATGGTCGAAATCGTAGTTATCCTTGTACAATTTATTCTTGTGGCATGCGTTATTGATATTCGTTATTACAGTACAGCTCAATATTCATGTCACTTATTTGAAATATTTGTCGGATTATGATGTAGGCTATGATTGAGCTGATTCTTAATCAGATCTTAAAATGTTTCGAGCAGCGTAGCGATTTTATAAGCAAAATATTGATGGGATGTTCTACATGTATTTTTAGATGTCTGTCAAGTGAATCGTCAGAATGAGTTCGCATATTGAGCTGGTTGGATCACCTGATTCCTGCAGCAACATCTGCTCTGGCCATTATATGGTGAGCAACTTGGATGATTGCTCATCGTCGGAAGAAGATGATTTGCCACAGACAATCGTAGAAGCTCAGCATGCAGGCCCTAAAATCAGTGGAAATTGGCGAGTCAAATCAAAAAGTTTGAAATCAAATGGAAATTCAAAACAACCGCCTTATGTTTTCAAGGCAAATACCAAGTAAGACATTTCTATAGCATTTGGATATAAGCATGATGGCGTGTGAAAGTCGGTCGGTAATTTTTGAGCTCAGGAAATCCTATACATAATGTGTAACGAAATATGCAATAAACAGTTGTGCAATACAGAGTTTGAGAGGAGTATTTTCATGCAAATTACTAAGTACCAAGTAGTCATTTATTATTTTGTTTATCTTCAATTCTCAATTTAGTTGGCATTACTAATTTGTGACGTAGTGCACATTCATAGCTTCAATATTCAGTAGTTAAAATGAAGTTGAATTTCTAAATTATTTTGTTAATCGCATTGCTCAATGTGGTACAATTTTTTGTGTATCTCTAGTACTTCGCATTAAGTGAATCCAAAATGACAAGAAATGGAAATTTTAATCATTTTGAATATGGTGTGCAGCCCGTGCATTACCAAGTTCATCCACGGACTTGCTGATATAATAAATAGTTTGAAGATATTAACAACCTATGGAGAGCCGGTCGATCATTCGCACGATACTTAAATTTCTTTCCATTTGATTACAGGGGAGTTCCCTGCTCCTGCTGACTATATATAATTTCTTAGTATTTAAGCATGTTCTTTTATGTGCTATTGACCGACTCTCCACATAGACTTATTAATGGTTTGATTGTTGATTGGACTAAAAAAATGCAAAATTCATGACAGTTATCAAACATAATTTCATAACGATTGCACGATCATGAATACACCGTTTATTGTCTGCAACAAACCCCGCTGTTGAAAATCCACTTTCGCTTGTAGTGGAAGTGGGTAGGGTGGCAACATCGGCGTGCACTGCTCTGCTATAGTTCTACTGGACAGCGCACTCGGCCCACCACCAGACTGAGGGTTCGCTCAGTTGTATACTATATATGCATTGATTTTTAGCCGACTCAGTCGTGTAACTATACATTAACAGAATGCGGCTTATTTATCCTCTATATTCGTGGACTAGATAACTTATCTTAAGCTAGAACAAGCTAAGTAATCAAATTATCTCGATTTATAAGCTAGATTGAATCCTTTTCAACACGAAAGTAAAACACGACCCTAATTGTCAAGACATGATCACGAATTGATCACGAAGAGATGACACGAACATAATCGTGTTCGGGTCGGTGTCTTGTCACAAGCGCAGACCTTCAGTGTGCAGTGCTATGTGAGAGCTCCGTGCACAACGTCGTAATAGCTACTGGACTTCAAGTAAGGGTTATTGTACAGAGGAGCGTCTGCGTACCGAGAAGTTGCGAGGATCGTCCGGGTGTACAATAACTATCTTGTTGTAGGTGGCACTGCGTCACAGCTTTCCCATTGCATTTACCTTTTTCTCTAAATATTTGCCGCTTACAAGTTATCTATTTGTTTCACATAATATTGTCTACTGATTGGCGTCAAATCTTTCCTGAGAGAGCTAGAATACCGTCATTCCATGTGGGCTTATAATTAACACAGTCAAAATTAACAGCCAAGAAAGAACCTGTGTCCATTGACCAACTTTCTCTACTCGTGTACATGCGCGATATCTAACGTAGCGCTAAATTAGGGAAGTAACTGTCTTGATATCTAAAAGTCCTCTTCGGTCGCTGTACATAAAACCGATTATTGCATCCTGTCCCTTTTTCAATGCTGTTATCGCACCACCTACAACAATAGATAATAATGTAATTTTTGTGACCGGCTCTTCGCAACCCCTCAAAATGATGAAATCATCAGACGTTGTGAGTCAGAAATCATGTTAAATGTTCAACAATATACATTTTCTTATGTGTTCTTAAGAATTTGTCAACCCGCTGTCGCTTACGTCAGACAAGAGAAGCCGAAATTCATGCTACATGCTTGACAGCATACTCTCCACTGTCCACGCATACTTCTCGCGTTCGTAGTATGTTTTAAGAAACATAGATGTTATGATGGTTTCAAGCACACGTACATCTAGATAACGAGGATAATCAGTATATTAGAGCTTCCAACACCATGTCGCGGATGCTATTTCGACTTAAAAAAATTTCTTTTCTTTCAGAAAAAGTGCTGTCGTAAGCGACAGAGATATCACTCATCTTGCCAAATTGTTTGATTGCCTGAGAGTTTACTCAGAACAATTGACAACTCCTCGTTGGAACAATTTTCGCAGCTTACGCTTGTCAAGAACGGATCGAATTCGTTTGAATAACCTTATTTGGAGAGAATTTTACACTCAACGTAAGTGTCATTCTGCTGAAATCTTTTAACAATTTTGATATATATATATATATATATATATATATATATATATATATATATATATGTCATAACCGTTTCACCTTCAGATATTCGGTTTCTAAAACCTGTTTTCGTGAAATTTGAGGCTCCATCATTAGAAAATCACCAACGACCACGGGTAAGTACTTGGCGTGAGTATTTTTGAAGACTATAGACTCAGTTGAGATTTTCATGTGACACCAAATGGTGAAAAATGACGATTATGCAGTGCATTTTAAGCTATTAATGTTATGAAAGTTGTTCTAAGTTAACTAACTTAGGTCAATAGCTTTAATCGAGTCTAACCAGATAGCCATTACGATGTACATGTAGTCATGTTGAAGCAGACGAACTAAGGCAAGCAAGTGAACTGGATGGGAATTTAAGTGACATATTTGTTAATTGCGGCTTGTGTTAGTGTCTTACGAGCCTATTTACCTCGTTTGCCTCATATTTAGCAATTTATACTCTGTCCTTATCCTTCAGAATGCAAGAGTAAACAGTGTATGAGTAAGGTAAACACATGATAGAATCACTTCTAGCTCCACTCAACTACGTGGGTGAATGAAGAAATCTATTTTTGGTAATTAGCCATTAATCTCAATATCCACTGAACTGAAGATGGTAGATTAGCAGTGGTTACAAATTCCTCCCTCTGAAGTATCTTAACTTACCTTGCTAAGCACTAGGGAAATTCAAATCTGTCTGGGAAAGTGCAACTTGCTTCAGAAAGTGCAATCATGAGGACGTCGTAAATTCAAATTAAGTCCAATCGACAATTAAATTAGTTCATTTTTTGTGCATGATCGATTGCTTTACAGATAAAAACAAAAGAAGCATTTTTGTTTCATACCTGAATGAATGTTCAAACGTGCTCCGAATACGCATATCAACTTTTTATCTGCATGTAATAAAGAATATCCCTTATAGTTAAGGTTACAGGAGGATATCATGACTGTATGGGAAATACAGAGGTGTGTAACTATGTTGAAGGATAATAATCACCTGATTCACCTGATCATTTCTGGTGAAGGTTTATGTCATCGAAAAGCTGAATGTAATCTTATCACCATTTGTGCACATGGGGAGATATGATGCTCTGAAGTCTCCTTGATATCCACATTCCACAGTTTATGTAAAGCTAAAATAAATTTACTTTATCAATGCTACGTGTAATCAAACCGTGCTCGCTTCTCAACCGAGCTCAAGTGCATGAGTTCCCCTGAGAATTCGACAAGCGGTTATGAAGGTACCACTTATCATGTATTTCTGTTCTTCGATTTTATATGTTGCTGTTCTTCTGTGATTGATTTTTCCTAGATTTTATTGCGGTACATTTTGTGTCAAGATCATAGTTGCGATTGATGTTCAAGGTGCTCCCTATTAGTATTAGTATATCATTATATTTTTATGGTATATTAGTTTAACTCCTTGGACCATCCTCAATTCTAAGATAAGGCAATGTAGCAATGTTAATACGATGAAGCGAGTTCTACATTTTGAATGAGTATAGACGAGTATTGACATTGTTATTGTTGAATATAGACATCGCGATCAACCATGCAAATTACATTCAAAGCAGATCATATCAATAAATCAGGTCATAGATTTTCAGAGATGTGTAACGGAGATATCCATGAAATGAATATCTTTGGCACAGAAGTGTAACTCATCAACGACATTTAGCTAAAAGTGATGTTAAAATGTTAAACGGTTTAAATTCATTCAATGCTAAAATCTATGTCAATGGATTAGCATAGAAAATGTTAAATATTTCATTGCATTGACTAGATACAGACATATTCAACAACATACAATGAAGATATATTACCTTTCAAATGACAGCCTAAATCGTCGGTGCGCAGCGCCAGACGATTTAGGCTGATCATTTGAAAGGTAATATATGCATTGTTACTGAACCTAAAATCTTTGACATCAAAAATCCAAGATTTTGATCTGCAATAGACTCAAATCTATGATAATTTTATACATAGTCCATGCAGCTCAGAACATTGAAGTATGTAAAGCTTGAGATATCTACGAGGCCAAATTGTGAACCATAGGAATCACTTCAATGTCATTTTCACTGGGAATGCGAAGATGGATGGTGAAATGCTCCTACCTCAGTGGTATTACATTGCAAATTAGACGGCCTTAATTATGCAATTAAGGCCGTCTAATTTGGATTTGGAGATATATGAAAGACTTTCATAGAAAAATGACATGTGAAATATCGCGGATAACCCTACTTACTCAGTAACAATGTATCTTACTGAAATCCCAGCTTCAAGTAAACGTGATAGATCAATCTAACCAACTATTTAGAACTCCAAAGTAGCGAGCAAGATATGAATTCTAATCAGCTCTATTTTACATGTATATGTAAAGCGATTACACGTAAAGAAGGCTTCTAACAGGTGCTGACAAAAGACAACAAAGAAAGAGCTACGTGTTGAAATTTAGAGGCTGATTCATATCTCTATGGCTGTTTTATGTATCAGGAGTAATCATGCAATGGTTGATGATTAACCTGTTGAGCCATGCGATAAATTACTTAGCTGACAGGTCAACGAATCCTTAAATTGCATTTGCTGACATGGAGGGACAGAACTGGTCATTGTCAGTTGGCCTATCGACGTAGAAGCTGAGACAGGACTTAACAGGTTAATACATTACTTGCGCTAAAAATATGATGAATATGGTTGATTTGAGATGAATAAGCTCATTGTTAAGTTTGAATTGCACATAGCATTATTCCTCAAATAAACTTAATCCAGGAAGCGGTGTGTAACTGTGGTATAATCAAAACGTTCAAAATTTATGATGAGTGTTGTATAGAACTGCATATCGTCGTATGGTTGTATTCGCAAGATATGCGTGTAGCAGGTTTGTCTTTCGGTTAACGGATTGCAAGAGGTATTACAAGAGCATATTGATGCATTTAAAAGGTCATTTTTGTCAGACGCAAATTAAGATGTCATTGTGTCTATCAAGTGTCTGACATTTGTAATCATTAGCAATATGAATCATGAATCAGGCATTTACAAAAAAACGATTGATTCTGAAAGAATTATATTTTGATAAATTTCACGCATTGTTAATATTTTATGGCAAGGGTAAAGGCCCTTTCAGACAGAGAACAGTTTACGGTTTTTCGGTTTTGCCCCCTCCATCATTGAACAGAAACCGTAGGTCGTTCAGACAAAACACGGTTTTTTTTAACGACGGCAAATGCCCCTCGTCATCTTCAAAAGAGGTGTGTCTATTGTAGTGGGAGATTGAATATCACAGCATATTTTCCTCAGAAACATATCAGATCTAATGAAAAGTAATATATTCATAATGACAATGTTACGAGCATTCTGAAAATATCAAATTTATCAAAATTGCTGGATAGATGCACCATTTCATTGAAAAAGGACCGACTGTAGTTTCTTGAACTGACTTTCTTGAACAGCATAAATGATGTATTCAGCCAGCCGTTGCACCCTTATCCATTGCCATCAGTTCATGCACTGATTTGTTTCATCCATGGACTTCTAGAGTATTATTAATGTCCATGGCTTCATCCTATTTCAAAGACGTTATTAAAAAACCTAATGATCGGTCTTCTAAGGTCATCAAACCGTCTCAACGCTGAAAAATTCACGAGCTGCGAATACAGTTGTCTCATCGGCGGCTTTACGCCACACCAGTTGGCTTGAGAGTTGACCTCAGTTGACTTGGATCGTAGTCAGGAACAAAGTATTTCAATTGAAGAGCCAATGACATGCCGATATTCTGTTAACTTTGAAAGCGAATTATGACACTCTGATGATAAAAATTAAAATTATTATGAAAATTATTATGAAAATTTATTTATTTATTTTAAAATCCTCACGCTCATCAGATTCATTACATAACTGCGATTTATTTGCAGTGCAGATCACATGAATCGGTTGAGTAGATCGAGTACAGTCGTAAAGAATGACTTTGGTAATAAGCGTTTGTTAACCGTCCCCCGCACACTTAAAGCATGAGGTTTGTTATCAAATTATTTCTTTGATCTAGTTTTCTCAATACTTGCAATCAGAAGCAAAAATATTTTTCTAAAATGAAAAACCCGGAGTTGAAATGGGTTTAGATCCATTTGAGAGCACGACAACCTTGCTGCGTGTGAACACCATCTGCGGTTTTGTGCTGAGTTTAATGATAGAAATCGAGAAGCTATTTAGCTCGGCAGAAAATAACCGCAAAGCCGTGTTCTGTCTGAACGGGCCTTCACGCAAGATGAAGTGAGATACCAGTTGAGTTTTCCATTATAATTTAGCAGATAATCATCTGTGTTTTCATCGTGACAATGACGCCCATGGTATCGCAGGATATCATTCATGTTGATTAATTTGATCCTTATTTTAACATTCGCCACTGTAACATTGAACAAACAGATGAACACATTTTCAAGATGTTGCAATGATCCTTTGAGAAATTAAGGTTGAGAAATAACTAACATTTCCTAACTGGTAAAGTTTCCATTGATGTTTTTCTCTGAAGATTTGTGACGATAAACTAGTTATTCACTAGCATTTTTCGGAAGATTTTAATAGTCAGAGTTCGTAAAAAGTACATACACTCATTGACATAATTAATGAAACAAACTATCATTGTCTTGAATTGAAGTTTGTTTCATTTTTTCTCAGGTATGATGCAATATCTCGCTTTCTATGTATTACCATTCAACACATTAGAGAATGGAGAAAGATCTATGGTGATCAAATTTCAAATTTTGATATCTACACAACTGTCACGATTGCTTTTACAAATTGAACATAGACGTGAACTGAAATCCAGCTTTTGTAAAATAAAATGGCACACGATCAGTTTACCAGAGGTATGGCTATTGGAATGATTCGTTGTGGTAGAAGTTGTGCGAGTGTTGCCGAAGAGCTGCAACTATTGAGAGTCGTTGTTTGGAGGTGGTGGTGTCGATGGAAAGCAGAAGGAGACGTTAAAAAGAAGAAGGGATCTGGTCGACCAAGAAAGTCTGCAGGAAGGACAGACGCACGTCTAGTTTTAGCTGCAAAGAGGAATAGATTTGTGTCAGTCCCAAAGCTAGTCGTACACTGGAAGAGTGCCTCAAATATAGACTGCAGCGTTCGAACGGCTTACCGAAGATTGCGAGAAGCTGGAATTCAATCGCGACGACCAGCTGTCCTAATTCCATTGAGTTTTGAGCACCGCAGAAAACGAGTTGCCTGGTGTGATGCCCATCGCTCATGGAATGACCATCACTGGCAGAAAGTCTTGTGGTCCGATGAATCGAGATTCACTCTGGATTTCAATGACGGTCGTGTCAGAGTGCATCGTCTTCCAGGTGAACGCTTTGCCCCATGCTGTATTAAAGAACACGAAATACATGGTGGTGGAAGTGTTATGCTGTGGGGTCCCGCGAGAAAATAAGTGGGTATGAATCATAGTATGATTTTACTATGAATTTTTCATACGGATATCATACTAAAAAATGAGTATGAATTTTTCATAGTATGATTTTCATATGATTTTTTCATACTATGTTTTTACTATAAAAATGATATGATTTTCTAATATGTATGAAATGTTCAATTTTCATACGAAAATCATACTAAAAAATGAGTATGAATTTTTCATAGTATGATTTTCCTATGATTTTTTCATACTATGTTTTTACCATAAAAATGATATGATTTTCTAATATGTATGAAATGTCCAATTTTCATACGGAAATCATACTATAAGAATGAGTATGAATTTTTCATAGTATGATTTTCCTATGATTTTTTCATACTATGTTTTTACCATAAAAATGATATGATTTTCTAATATGTATGAAATGTCCAATTTTCATACGGAAATCATACTATAAGAATGAGTATGAATTTTTCATAGTATGATTTTCATATGATTTTTTCATACTATGTTTTTACTATAAAAATGATATGATTTTCTAATATGTTTGAAATGCCCAATTTCAATACCAATATCATACTATAACTTAAGTTTATATATAATAACATACCCCAAAAAACGTAGCCTATATGCGTTTTCCACTCTCATTAAGATTCATAATTCGTAATATTTCTAATGATTCTTGGCACGAGATTTCAATCATACGAACCACCTTAGTGTGAAATTTATGTAGGGGTAAATCATGCCTGTGAAATTCATTGTTTGGCCTTTGGGTGGTAGACATGCCAATTATTCAGAAAACCTATGACTTTGGATGGAGATATGAACTTCGGGTAGGCAACTTACTTACATGATTACTTGATGACCGAATCTCAGCTTTCTGCTTTTCGCGATTCTTGTTCTAGTTATTCGTACATACTTAACATACTTAACTCCTACGCAAAGCTGGATATGATTGTTTCGAAGTGAAATTTACAGATGATTTTATTTTATTCTGGCTACTGTATTTTTGACGGTAGAGCGGTTGAATATCTTTACTATTCGCTGACTTTTGCAGGTGAATCAATCAGCTTGCAGGTTAGTGAATATGAACCGTTATATTTATTATGTTAAGTTACTAAATGACGTTCTCAGTCAAATGTTTGGACGAGATTGACCAGATGTCCAAACATCCACAGTCGACATTCAAAGCAATTCGTAAAGCCATTAAGGACATATTCCCCGTGGAGGAGTTATGTACGCAGACTCCAGAAGGTCAAGGAAGAGAAAACCGCGATCGAATGGATGATGCTAAACTTAAGGCCGTTCGAGGTAGGCTACTTGTGCTTTACATAAATAATGTATAAAGTCGATTTTAAAATTCAATCGAATCTATTTCTATAAAATTTTTAAACATTTTGAAAATTCAATTATGAAAATTTGAAATATGGTTTTCATAGGAAATTCATAGAATATAGGCCCTGCAGCTTTCAATTCTTGTCATGATACTATAATACCTCGAAAATGCAACTTTTACACTTCTTCACTTCAGAACTTGTCACATACGTTCTACATACAACCTGCACAAGAGCAACTGTCAACAAGGTGGCGCGGCAGATCAACCAGGAATGCCGGACCAAGCGGAAGATAAAAGGGCACCAAAGACCATCATCCAACGAGATGACCAACAGGAATGAGTTGTTGACATTGTTCGAAGATCGTTAGCGGATAATGGAATTGACATTTATTCCATAATTTCATTTTTAACTGAAGCTGCAGAAATAATAATGATAATGACCCATGGACCATGGTCTACGTAATTGAATGGTTGTTGATTCGTAAATAGAAATACTGCTAGATAATGTTACAACGCGAAGCTTTCTTCTTTTATCGAAACATATTCAGGACAGTCGTGTTCCCAATCTGAGGACTACCAAATATCTCACCACAAGTATATTAAGATTTTATGTAAATACAAGAAAATCTTTGCATGTCTATCTGCGGCGAAAAGATACCCACAAGAAGGAAAATCACAAATCACATAAGTGAAATGCTTGGAAAAGATAAGTTGCTTATTTTTAAGTATGAGATTTCATTGTTTTGAAATAATCCATGAAAATGCGTTAATTATACTTAGGCTTATGTACGCCTAATTATTTGAATAGGGGCTAAATATTGTGAAGGTTATGGCTACAACCTTCAACTTTGTCATTAAACAATAAAGGGAATGTTCGAACATCAATATTTCATTAAAGAACCCCCCTGCCGTAAGATAAATTACAGTATGTAAGGATCATACTAAGATCATAGTGTTGTGAAATCATACTATGTTTTTCGTATGAAAATATCATACTATGATTATACTGTTATTAATTCATACTATGTTCTGTGTATGAAAATATCATACTATGATTTGTGTGCAAAAAAGGTTTCACTTTCATACGTATGATCATAGTATGAATCATACGTGTGAAACATACGTATGAATCATATGTATGATCATACCCACTTATTTTCTCGCGGGGTGGTATTTGGCATGGCGGACGAACGACAGCAGTCATCATCAAAGGCACGTTGACTGGAGAGAGGTATCTCAATGAAATTGTGCTTCCTGTTGTTGCCCCAGTGGTCAGGGTGGAGGATCTCGTCTTCCAAGACGACAACGCAAGACCACATCGCTCCTCGGCTGTCATTGCCACTGTTAGGAGATTGAACATTCAAACCCTTGACTGGCCTGCACGCTCACCTGACTTGTCACCCATTGAACAAGTCTGGGACGAGCTTGGGCGGCGAGTGAGAGACCGCTATTCACTTCCACCAGTGTCTCTGAAGATTCTCTCTGAAAGACTGACAGAGCAGTGGCTTCTCCTTGAAACATCCTTCATTCAGAAACTTTGTGAATCTATGCTATCTCGGATTACTGAATGTATTGGAGCTAGAGGGGGGCACACGCGCTATTAAAGTTGAATCTGCTACATGCGTTGTTTTTCTGTGCTAGCGACTTGGTGGAGATTGTGACTAAATTATCAAGGTATCATGCATACATGTATATATACCAGTCAAAAATGAAAGAAGTTAAAGAAGTAAATGTTTCAAAAAATTCAAAAAATATATATATAATTAAAAACCAAAAGTCAGATGCCTGTAAAGTGCGACCGGTTTCGATGCATTATTTTTTGCATCTAATCATGTACACAGGAAGTCAAAGTAACATGACAACTAATGATAAAATTACCAAAAGCATTTAGAAATCATAAAGAGTTCAACAAAGGTTTAAATTTGGAAATATAATAGCTTTCTTTAGCCTCTATGATGTACTTAGTGGCATTATAAGAAAGCTGGAAAATCGGCATAGCTTTGATTTTAATGGGATAGTCCTTCGCGCAGATAGCTATATGTTTACTCACTGGTAGTGGGGTTTGCGCAATATGTTTGATGTCATGTCTATAGACTGCCAGCCTATTCTTGACTTCGTCCCCAGTCTGTCCAATGTAATATTGTATATATATATATATATATAATTTCGAGGAGTTGAATCAATTTCCGTCAAAGTGCTCAACTGTGAAAGGAGCAACGCACACCCAAAGTTTGGAGGAAAAACTCAGAACTCGGTACTCAGAGTTTCATATTATCACAATCATCAGCCAAAGGCTTTGGCTGATGATTGTGATAACATGAAACTCTGAGTACCGAGTTCTGAGTTTTTCCTCCTAACTTTGAGTATAAAATATATATTTATATATATATTCGTCAACATAATACTTTATTCATCAGTTTCATTTTTCCTTTTGTATCAAAAGAAACGGCATAATGAAATCATGTTTAAACACAGAGGTGCGTGCATGGAGGCATGCCTATAATGAAAGCATTGCTGAACATATAGCACTAATAAAGTAAAACACTCCCTGTAATAAAGTTGTGGTCTCCTTGGCACAGTGGTTAACTGTTTGTACTAGCGATCTTCTGGTCAAGAGGTCGAGCCCCGAAAGTGTCAGTGGAAGCCGTCAGAAGGGCACCCAGTTTAATACGCTCACAGCGCTCCGAATTAAAGTCTGAGTATGTCAACACCGTTCAAACTTCCAACACGGGGAGTAGTGACGTTAAACCATTAATTTTTTACATTTTATAACCCAGGCAGCAACTGCCTATATAAATGTAAACGTACCTAGATTCAGCTTCGAATAGTAGCCGTGGCTACTATTACAAACTCCTGACAAGAGGTGCGAAGAAATAGGCCTACGGTATTCGAATTTCACGTTAATTTCTTCATGTAATTCACGACCATTACCTTTAAATGTTTTATTTTATGTTTCATAATTTCACTTTCAGTCAGTAGTTCTCGAGGGAAAGTATTGGAAGCGTCGCTTCGACTCCGTATGCGTGGAATATCTCCGTTGGCGATGTTTCTACAAACTTCGACTGAGTGGGAGCGGATATGCAGAGGAAGTCAGCGATATGGAGCTGCTGGAGAAGGCGGTAAGGCAATGATATGCTGCCCCTGCCCATTGCAATGCATTGTTAAGTGTCATGACAGTCGAATGGGTCTGAAAAATGACACGTGGGCATGGACCACTAATCTGTATTGTCAAACGAATGCACAAAATACAAATGCTGCAGATAAGAAATAGAAATATTTTACAATAAAAAGTCTCTTGGAATTGATAGAAGTTGAAAACGTGTGTGAAATCAATTCATAAAGACACATCTTTTGTAGGGTGGACATCCGCAGCAGAATGCATTAGGCTCATTGGACGATGCAATGGATACGGAAGATTTGTTGTCAGATCTTGTCAGCAATCTAGAGTGGCTTCTGGATGGTTCAATGACAACAGCCGGAGGTTTGTCCATGTTTCCCAGCACCTCAGGGATGGCTAATTCACCGCCGGATGTTGGAGGCAATACAAACGCGGACATCATGCAGCCGCTGCTGCTTCAAGTGAGTGACTTACAGTACAATATGGTTCTCCGTGACACCCTCAAAGAGCATAATTGAAATCAGGACGAAAGGGCTTGGCCATTAGATCATGAGAGGCACGCTGAGATCGCTATCAAAGTGGCCTACTACATTATTGCAGGGTTACATAGAGAATTCCCGGACTTATTATTTAATCTGTGCGGCGACCTGCTTATTGCTTTGCAACATCGCGTCCGCTCATGCAGATTAAACCTGAAATTGATGACAACATGCATGCACCATAACACGACATACCCAATACTTAGGAGTTTGCCTCCATGTTCCCAGCCTTTGGCAATAACACCCACAATAGATGTCCCTTATCTTTCCCTAAGACAACAAAAAAATCTACCGACTCCTTCTACTGAGTCAGCTAATGCCCAGTTAGCACAAAGTACTACGTTTGACCCGAACTGTCAGAGAATCGACCAAGGCTTAAACATTCAAATAGACGGCACGTGTAATTCTGTTGGCCTTAAACCTGATTACCAACCCAACAAATTTAAAATAATTCAAGAAACAGCTACTCTTCTAGAAAAGAACGGTATCATTAGTCGCGTTAGAAAGCGAGGCCCATTTCTCTCTTACCCGATCCTTATACCAAAACCTGATGATCCTCCACGTTTTGTAGTTGACTTTTCACATCTCTCGAAGTTTGTACGAAAATCCTTCTTTACAATGTATCCGCTTCACAGCAAAATAAAGAACCGTTTTTGGAAAAAGAACCTGCTAGCTATAAAAATCGATTTGAAGAACAATTGGGTAATGCGCTGTCGCTAGATGCAATTACAGCATTCGATTTTGCATGATATTACGTGCATTTTGTCTAAATGCGGTTCTTCATTAGCACTCGAGGATCGTTTTTACTCATGACTGCCCTAATTGATTTGGATTACGCTGCGTTCTTCTATCTGGGGCCTGCTCAGATAGTTGAAATCGTGATTAAAATCTCCGTTCGTGAGGTGCAGTCTTATGACAAATAGCAGAAAAATGAGAGACTTCTTTCAAGATGTAGGGTGTGTTATTATACTATCAATAGTCATGCAAAGTCATGGTGTCAAGTGTGACAAGAACAGTTTGTATGTGGCTTGAACTTGTGACTTCTGAATGTTGTAGAACACTTTTAAGAAATCATGCTGGACTGTCTCAAAATTTCAATTTTCTATATATTGGTTTATTTAAATTAATAGAACACCAGATTTCAAGTCGTTATGCAGGTCGGCTACGTAACTGCATTTTTGTCAAGATGTGTGTGTAGAGCCAACAGCTTATCGACCTTTCTGTGGTATCTTATCATTGTTATGTGTTGGAAATCGTTTTGCGGAAATGATCAGACCGGTCTATGTGTAAAGTTACAATTTTCGAAAAAAAGAAGATAAAGTAAGCAATTCAATAGTTCCTCCAATTTGGGTCCTCCTAAACTTCTCCACGTGGGCCCCCTACACCGAGTTAGCACGCGATGTTGTAAAAGTTACATGCACTGATTGTTCACGAAAGTAATAATGTTGAATTGCGGGGTTGGTCAAGGTTGTGACTTTACGAGCGTACAAATGGAACAGGTGAGAGATGTGCTGAATATTGTAGAATCGGTCATCTGTAAGTTGTGGGTTGCAACCAGTGGTCGGGCCGCTGCGTAAATTTACGCACTGCGTAAATTGGCGTAAATACGTAAAAAATTTGAGCCCTGCGTAAATTTTTCATGTTCTTCTGCGTAATTTTCTTTATGTTCTACTGTCTATGTTTTATGGTCAGCTGAACATTTTTCAAGAACAGTTTCACACATTGAAAATCTAAGTTTATTTGTGTTATACGAGGATATTACGATATATTCTGAGTATATTCCACTTAATCTGTAGCATCATTTCAGGTCGCAAACGTGAGTGATATTGGGACGAGTAGGTTTGAATAATCCAGAATTAATCATTACTTTCAAGAAAGAATTTTGTGAAAGATCGGATTTTCTCTCTTATGTCAAGCCGTGCCAACTACCACGCAGTGATATCAACATCTGTTCGACTTGTATGCCTTACCAGTGACAAAGACTGCATTTGATGTACAATGGTTTTTCTTTCTATGGTGGTTCTATGCTGATTCTTCAACAAACCTCTAAGACAAATAAGTAACCTATTTGTCAAGACTGGTAGTTACAGTTATAACATGGACAATCTGGTTAGGATCTTTTTCTAGGTTTTGTTAACATGCTGTATGATAGAAAATTCTCGTTATGATTTCGGTATCATAATGTCGATTCGGAATATAAACACAGTACCAATCTCATCAACGTGGAGCAGGGCAAATTCTTGTGCCTTATAGATGCACGATGGTTGCAGTGTTTGGTGGTGATCAAACAACTATTAGAACAATTGGAAACATTGAAAAATTTTTTGCTGTAACTGTGGCGAAGTTAAAGAAGTACGAGCCTTTTACATCTCCTGTACACAGCAGCTGGTGCATACGTGCCGTTTACGAATAAATTACTGCGAAATCTGAGGTTCCTTGATCCGAAAACCTTACCTCCATTTACAATGAAACGTGGACGATCAACGTGGCAAAGAAGCTTTCAAATGTCTTTCAAGATGCTGATCTAGCAGCATTAAGATGCGAATTACGAAATATCAACCTTCAGGTAGAGCCGTTACCTGATGAGACAGTATTTATTTTTTGGCAGAGGTTCATCATCTAGCTGAACGTTCCTATCTTGAAACGATTAGTTCGCCATTGTTTGATGTTTCCCTACGGGAATTCAGATGCCCAAGACTCTTCAGCATGCTGTCGGATATAGTGACGAAAAAAACGAACCAGTCTGCATTAACAAAGTGCGAGCACTCACGTTTATGAGACCATATTTGAATTCGTGGAATGAGGCATGTTTTGAAGTGGGGCTTTCAGACGAATTGCGACAAATGGCACAAAATGCGAAGATTGCATGCAAAGAGAGCAAAAATGAAGAAAAAAGGAAAATAGCTGAGGCGGAGAGAGAACTAATCAGAAAGAATTGGAGTTTGATTTGTCGAGTGTCGAAGAAAGACAAAAGGAAGCTACTGCAAGGAAAAGGAAGGCTGAAGAAATGGAGCAGGAAGCTCGCAATTTAAGAGAAGCTGAGGCGATTGAGGAAGAGGAGCAATTAAAGCGGAAGAAGAAAATAATCGGAAAACAAGCGAAGGTAGAGAGAAAAATAGTGAATAAAATAACAATTAAAATAATCCACAACCGCACACTTGAGATATTCTTCATCTGGAATTTAAACAGCTTTTAATTTCGAATAATTCCCGTGTGCAATTTTAGGACTCTACGAGTATGCTTGTGTGTGTGAGTCAGTTGCATATTCAATCGTCAAGAATGTCAAGATTTTCGATAGAGTGTACATGACTCGATCATAATTGTTTCGAAGTCAATAGCACATCACACACAACAGAGATGAAAATTTGTGAAGCGGGCATATTTATATAAATTTCAATAGTATCAAGTTTAGATCATCCACAGGTCAGCTTTGTCCAAGCACCTAGCCTCGATTGCGTTGTCGTCTGTATGGTAATCATCAGTAAACATTCATTGAAATTTTCGATGAGAATCCTTGTCAAAGAATCAGAGTTTGGTTTGCTAGAGAACTTCAGATCTTTTCAACCATGGAGTCTTCCTTTGTTCATGCGTGCCGCACTTACTATCAAGCTAAGCTTTATGGTTGATATACGGATAGCAGGAGCGGTATTCACTGAGAAAATCTATTAAAGAGAGCTTATATATCCTCATTTTAATTTTACATTTCTTCATTTTTCACTGATAATGATCGCTATTGAAGCCAGAATCATATATCTATTATAATCTTTCATTTTCTCTTAGGTATTTATGCCTCAATCAAATGGCAAGACGTCGCAGCAAATATTCGCCGCATTTGATCACGTAAAATTGGAATGCTCGCGTACGCGCGAGAATGATGATTATCTACATCTTAATTGTCAAAAAGTAAAATGATCCATGATACGTATACTTCTCTCGATACAGACTTTTACACACTAATTTTTCATTGTATATCTCAATTTTGATTATATTTGTTCACGTCACACTTTTTAGAAACTTTTATCACTTTCTGTATTCAAGCGAATAGTGTGAAATATCTCGTAACAACAGTTAAAATTCTCCTTATTGTTATTACATAGAAAATTATCCAGTTTCAATTTCGAGAAACCATCCAAAATATTGTTAGATACAGTTTCTCAAAAATATTGCTTCTCGAGTAAGGTAGCCTTTTTTATAATTTGTTTATTTTTGTTATTATATGTCTTTGATAGTTTTATTGTGCATAAGTCTGAATATCGTCAATTTAGTCATAGAGTCCTTTTTGTACGTTCTTATGATGTTGCTATGACCTTTTACTCCAGATTTTACAAGTAAGAAGTTATTACATATTCATTCTAAAAAGCACTTCTATAAAGTCCTATTTTTCAACAACTACAGTGTATAATGTCACTATGAAAATTTGTTTTTTCATTTCTTTCTCATGTACTGTTTTACAATACTAAGATATTTTAAAATAATTTACACTTTTTAATATAAAATCAAATTACAGTAGGGCCTAATCCTTCATTTTAGATATAGTGACTTTAAGTAGACCAACAATGAATTTTCTTTCCACGAAAGTGTATCCAACATTCAAAAACCTTACCTGAAGATAATCTAGTACATTTTGAACCACATGAAAATGTTAGTTATGTAGTTGATGTGTTACGGGAAATATTACTGGCTGATCGTGTGCAGCTCTTTTGAAAGTACTACAATTAATCAAATTTTAACTGCGAACTGCGTAAATTTCTTCCTCTGAGCTGGCCCGACCACTGGTTACAACTTAGGACATGAAATTACCAACTGTGGTCGTTTCAACAGGTCAACAGTCTTCTGATTGTTTTCATTGATTAGATGCTTTATCTGACTGACTTCACTTTCTAAGTTATTATAGAAACATTTCCAGTTGTTTCAAGTGGAAAGTAATACTCCATTCAAAGTTAATGACGGCTTTTAAGTGCATCGCTTACAACTAACATTACAATTGGAAACAACTGCTCTTGAGTCAGCCGTCCAATACTAAAGTGTGAAATGCAGACAATAAGAGAACTTTGATACTAACTGCCTGATATAGTTTTCCAGCATGCTGTGGTGGATTCCATATGACAGAATTGACGCAAAGTGTTGCACAATCTTTCCTCTGTTTTATGTCGGACAACTCTTCGTTGAAAATGGCAGGCAATGGAGAATTTATGCCATGTTTTATCTGATAAGATTATTTAGAAAGGTTATAGTGACAGAAAATATCATAAAGGAGATCGCTTTGATTTTTGAGGTTTTAGTATATTTTCCTTTTATTATACTGCGCAGAGTATGCTACAAAATTTATGTGTACTATTATCTTGATGAGGGAATATTCTCAGGTATTCACTTGCAGATTTCTATAGCTGATAAGTAAGCAAATTATCAGACAAATTTATGAATAGTGTAATCATAAGCAGCTAGCTATATTATTGATTAGATTAAAAATATCATGGTTGAAGCCGAGTTGCCTTGTCGTGAAATTTAATGTGTTCTCATCTTAGTTGAAAAAGCTATGAAACGACGATTACCCCTACACAGGTATTACAAAGACTTGGATTGTGGCATTTTTCTCCATAAAATTTCCGAAAGAACCTTCTTCAGCTCCATCTATTAAACATGATTATAAGTAGGGATCACAATACCGCGATTTCGGGATTTAGGCAGTTTTAGGGGCAGTCGGTATCCCGAGATTGATGAGGTGAATCATTTTGTGACAATTATAGAACAAGGCTCGTAATACTAAATAAAGTGAATACAATCCTAGCAGAGTTAAATTTATTTACATTTCAGATCAAAATGATGACAGTTCGCATTCGAGTTTACCATCAACATAAACAGAACCAGTAAGAAAACCCAGAACTGTGCATTATTTGACCATGAAAGTTGAATAAGATACATGTAGTTCCATGAGATAGTGGCAACCCGCCACTAAGCTTTGTATTGATAATTCATCTTCCCTTCATCTAAATCTGCATCAAGTACTTCAACATATAATCATGGTCTGATGAGGCCTAATGATAATCTAAAGCACAAGGTCATCGAATGTCTCGTTATTTGTTGAAGTCTTAAAAACATACATATAAGTGTGGATGCATTGAACTTATACACCATCATCGAATGAAAGTTCGCACATTCGATAACATAATAATTTAACACTTCAAGTAGGAGAACAAAATATTCAGGTCTCATTTTCTTTAGTTATAGTGTATATGTCAGTGTAGCATTTCAATCGATTAATTTTATCGTGTTTTGTTTAACGATATGCATACACATGTCCATTGCATAATAAAACACAATAATGTAGATTAGCAATTAATTATCCGAAGCTACAACTTACTATCAATTTAGCTGTTCCTTCTATCTCATATTTTCTGGATAAGCAATGAATTTAAATTGCATCATTGCAAGTTTTAAAATGTGAATCCTTGCAATGTGATCAATTAGATTATATTTTCGTGTTACCAGACTTGCTTCAGTATGTTAGTACAATGCACAGACAGCAAATACAATTTTATATCGACATATTGAGCAAGTAATAAGCGCCTACACTTTTATAGACTGCTTCCAGAAAACTGGTGTGCATGAAATGTGGTTTACAATGCAATAGTACACAGAACACCTAGAAATTTCGGGATTCCGGGATCAGAAATAGTCCGGGATTTGTGATCCTAAATTACAAGCTGAGCGAGTGAGTTGTATCGTCCTGTACACACATTGCAGCATATCCAGACACTGGATATTTCTTTCATCTGATTTCGCTACATGTAATGAGAGAGCAGGGAAGAGCAGCTTTCACGGGAGATTGACTAGTGACAGAAATGATGTAAGAAAATGTTTCATCCGTTGCTACAATCAATCGATGTACGATGTAGCTCTTCTTCAGATGTCAATATTTCGGATAAATATACATTCTGCATATTCACCGAAAATGTCTTTTGCCATTTCTATTGATGGATTCAATATGAAATTTTCAGACATTTATTTTTCTGTAGAGGTTGTTGTTGTCGTTGATTGAATCAACCAAGATTGAAGAATATCTGAAAACTTCAATGAATTCAGTGGTTCGTGCTCCTGTAACCACTGCATCAATATGGCAATGTAATGATCAGTATAGGCAATATCAGTAATGCTTGCAATCAATGTAAGAATGAAGTGGTGTAAGACAGAGTTGGAACCGGTACAGATTTCTTGACCGGTATTCAGGATTTAACGTACATGTAATTGAACACTTGTTTCACATTGCAAGGCAGAGAAATACGAAGCCGATCCAAAATCCGCTTTCAATTCATAGGATTAGAATTCCGTTCGTCTTTGATCGGATCGCATCATGGCCAATTCTATGATCCGACGCACATCTCTAGTATACATGTATCAATTCCCTCAGAAACGTTTCGTCAATCTTAATTTCCAATCATTTAGTATTTTGCAAAAGCAATTCGATACATCAAGGCTGACAAGTTACTGGCTTAAAATCAAAGTGTAGAAACGGAATATGTCTGAAATTATGCTGACTGCTGATTACTTGTAGGAAAGGTCTAGGCCTGCTGCACACGTGAGCCTTCTCAGTTGATAAACACAAAACGTTGAATGCCAATTGTCATATAATATGTCATTTTAGTCAACAGAATGCATCGTCATTCAGAAATCTCTTGATGAAAGCTGTAATTCTATCTCGACAAAGAGAACGTGACACATCCAGGCGGCATAATAGAAAATGGCATAACGTAAATCCCGTAAATTCGCGATACCTCAAAAATTGGTCCGTCAGTTCTCGGCGGCTTGTTCAAATTTTTGTATTTAACTTCAATATTATCTCTCGAAATCATAAGACAAATGGGCGGTCAGAGTAAGACCTTGACCGACTGGCGAATGACCGATCGGCGAAATACCGGTCGGATTTTTCAACCCGACTCGTACCGGTTTAATCTCTTCTTCGGACGCCCTTGTAGTGATAGTCTCATATGCACAAATATATACCGACGCTTGGAACAATTTCTGTTATTTTCTTACATCGCTATCTTTATATTGTTCTCGCACATTTGTATGTACATGCCGTACATGCTTTGGTCAGCAAGTGATCTATATAGACGATTTCAGCTTGCCCATCAGTATGCATTTTGTATTTAACACCATATTTTAGAAAAAAAAGAAACCTGTCTCCTTTCTTCACTTACTTACCAAATTGAAGCTGCAAGTATCGAGACCATGCGTGGTGGAAACTGATCGGAATAAATGCAGACGTAAATGTTGAAAACCGTAGTTAAATATAATCCTAGACATGTTTCCCAACGCAGCTGTTGCACTACCTCGTTGCAATGATCTCGTCTCATCGAATATAATTTTCATTGTACCTTCTAGAAATTCGATCACGGAGATTTCCCATGTTTCATTGTATCAGACACAGTGGTAGCAATCATTTAGCTCTTCTGCGTAAAGCAGTTATTAAAGTGCATGCAACTGCATTCACATAATCTGCTGTTACGTGTGATAGCGATGTTACGCATTTACTTCAAAATTACGTTGGAATTCAAAATATGTACTAATACGATCCAGCTACGTATTGTATATGTATTGATTCATCAAGGTGCCAGCATCACCTTTGGAAAAGCTTGAAAGCATTGCACAATCAATAATGTAATTAGAAATTTTCAAAATCAGTCACTTGGATGTTATTCCAGTGTTAAAGCAATGGGATTTTTTGATTATTTGAATTTGTGCGGCCTTGTGCAGCGATAAAGTTCGTATCAACGGAAAACACACATTACTAGATGGGTTTGAATATGTGCAGGCAAAACTTTTTGTGATGTGGTTTTGTTCAATTTTCGGCAATTGTCTTCGTTCGGTGAGTTATTCGATAAGGTTATTGAACAATCTTGAGTTGGTACGTCAACAGTTGATGTGTGGTCTTGAATTTGGACTAAGTAGCCTTATGTCTTTATGATTTAATATTCCATCTCTTAAAACTTCTTTATTCTTATTATACAGACATTAAGTTATGAAACATATGAAAATAGTATTCGGACTTTAATAGCCGTCAGTATGCAGATGCACCTGCATCATTTGGAAATTTTGAATTGCAGACTTCAGTATATACTTTCTATTCTAGAGGATAATGATGCATATTTTCTCAAGTCATTGACGGAGGGACTGATAGAGCAACATAAAGCAACCGACAGATGAATGTTGTTCACATTACAGAAACACAGCTCCGTTCGATGCTTGAGGATTCAGAAATCATAGTGGGGAAATGGAGGATGACGTCATTGCATTATTAGGGTATGATCACAATGATGGAGGAGAAGTTGCTGTACTGGAAACAATTAGTATTCTCAGATCTCATGGCGGATAGTGTACAATCCACACGATACATTCATCCTGGGATCTCTAAATTGATCATCTCTCTTGTGATCCAGGTTTGACTTCTATATTGGTTGGTTATGCATTTCTATGAGTTCTGTGACACGGTGGCTAGGGGTTAAGAGTTGCGATCTTGTCTAAACGTTGTGTGATCGACTCCTCGAGAATGTCTATTGATCGGATCATGATTCCGTTGCTAATATTGCATATTTCCAGTACTGAATGATTATTAGATCAACTCCTGAGTGTCACTAGAAGCCGGTAGGAAGGGCATCAGGATTCCATGTTTCACAAAGTGCAAGAAAAGTCTGATAATGTTCAATCACTGTTCTGCACGAATGTCAGTAGCAAAGTAGCATTTTTTGGGAAGCAAGCAACTCTCATTAAGTTAGGATGAGTAACCTGCAGTGAGAGTAGTGGCACCCTTGCAGGTGAATGAACTCGAACTCTAGAAATTCTACATTTTTATGCCGAAGTGTGGCCCTTACCCAACCGAGCTATCGAACCATCTCCCTTCAGATCAGAATATGATCCATAGCCAACAGCGTTTGACTGTACCTTTTACTTTTCAGATGACTTCCAACCTGGAGGACAGCGGCGATCTGTTGCAGAACATTCTTGCTTCGCCTTCTCCCTCTCCTATGCCTCCGCCCTTGGCCTGCGGCTTGCCAATGCCTCAATCTCCCCCAAACCTCTTTTATCAGGCCGCTGAGCAGTTCAGTGGGTCCGCTGCAGGGCAGATGGTGGATGTGCCGATGGAAGTTCCGCCTCCTTCCACCTTCACAGCGATGCCCACAGTCCTCGTCTCCAGTATTCCTCCTCATTCAACGCCTCATCAGGTGATGCCCGGCACTGTACCTCAAGCAGTCACTGCCACAGCGGTGAATGCCAGCCGGCTCAGCTCACTTCTCACACAGCCATCAGAGCATCAGAGGAAGCGGCTAGAGCAGGTGAGACGTCAATCCATGAACCATAACAGGATCCGGTTCATGCCAAGTCATTCATTTTCTAAAATCTGATTCCACTCGATCTGCTCGTAGGTTTGAACTAGGACTCATTGGAAAAATCATTAATCTACGTCTTTCCAAGCACTATGTATCTTATTGATGTCACATACTCGCATCAAAATACATTAACTACAAAATTCAGGTTCTAAATTCACGAATCATTGTCACTTCGTCTGAGAAAAATCAAAGAGAATGGGACATCGGATCGGAATGAATTTATGCGGAAATTGAGATGCAACTTGTTAGAGATCACAATCCCGGGGTCCCGGGATTAAGGCAGTTTTGCAAGCATTCGGGATTTGTGATCCCTACAACTTGTGCAGGTGCAGAATATTTGTATATGAAGGGAGTGTCTTATATTGTACGATGACTTCAGGCCCGCTGTGTGGTATTGGTTACTTATCAAAAGATAGCAAAGTGAAAGTTTGTGTGGGTATGAGATAGAATGATGTCATCATACTTGAACAATTGAAGCACTTAAAGCTGCTTTGCAGCCGTAGACGCTGCGTTCTGACCTATAAGGGCTTGCTGCTGGGAATGACCTGGCTTCCGACATCTCGAATGGCTGACGTAAACTTTTCTATTGTGCACAGGTGACCTGGCAGTATGACAACATATTTCATGATTATCAGCTGCATGGCAGAAGCCAAGATAAGGGAATATAGAACAGCCTCAATTACTAGCCCACCTGTAAAGCGAGTCCTTGTAAAGCGAGGCGCAGCGCCTATGACTTCCAAGGAATTTTTATTGGCATTGTTCAAGTCCGATGACATATTTTTATTCTATGGTTTCTTCTTTTGTGATTGAATAGTTCACGGACCTTGCTTCTATCGTCCAACCCAGCCAACGGCGAAATAACGGACGTAAAACGTATATGATAATGATGACGGACCGGTCAGTATTGGACTTCATTTGGCGAGAAAGGTCTGTACTCTGTAAAGCTGAATTTGAGAATGTTGGCAACCGGCCAGAAATTGATTGGTCTCCAGAAACCAGCTGATGTCGACTGGTTTTTGAAACATGATTTAGTTCAATTCATCTAATCATCTCAATCTTCAAACAGATAAGGCACTTTGATATTTATCTCATCTATCAAATGAAGCATTTGATATATTGCATTGATATATATCGAGACAATGATGCTACTCGCAATTCAAGTTGATTCAATGATATGATGACAGCTATGTTTTGAGGGCGTCAATGGCAAATTAGAGGGCCGCGTTAGCGGCCCGACAATTTGCCATTGACAGCCCGAAAAATGTAGATGTCATAATCATTGTATGCCATGTTGCGAAATATTTCTATGGTTTCATTTCCAGGCCATGAATTCATTATCAGCCCAGGAAGTTTTCCGGGCCGTTAATGAATTTCTGGGCATTATCAAAGATATCAGTCTTATATACATGGTATACAATGACTTGATTCATGTTGATTCTTTTGACGGATGCTGCATTTGCATAGTTGGAAGCGTTTCATTTTGCCCTAATCATAAATTGCTGCTACAAATCCTTCTGGTATTTCATACCGATGCATTTATATTTCCAGATGCCATATACAGTAAAGCGTATGATATTATCTTTCATTGGATCTTTGATTTAACATTGAAACTTTATGCAGCAATTGAAACAATACTACACTCTACGCTTTGTAACCGATAGCAGTATAGCAGCATAACCGTTCAACGCTAAGTATTATTAGTCCAATGAAAGATAAACTCATGCGTACGTCGGCTGTACTCAGTCGGCTGGTGATGAAGTTTACATGCATATAATCTTATCTCGAAATCATTTAAGAATATGCTGCTCAACATCAGCACATAAAGTCACATGAAATGCTCTTATTGTCTTACTTCATTTTCTTCTTTTTATACTCAATAGACATGCAGATTTGCAAGAATTATGACGACATGAAATCGTATCTGTGAGATACTTGAATATCTAGGTAGAATAATAATTTCTGATGTCAAGTGAGTTGAACTTTTCGAATGCAAGGAGATGGTAATGGGTTAGGGGTAACGTTCATGTCTCTTAAAATAAAATGCCCATTGATATTTTGATACGAACGTACCATATTTATGTACTTACACTAGGAATATTTTATAATCTCAATCACGAACGGATTGCTCACGATATTTTGCTGGCATCGGGACTTGGAAAAATTCGTGTATTCAGCATCACTCTCATTGAGCAGATATATTTTCATGCCAGTTGATGGTCATGTGCAGGAGGTTATTCCTATTTCCAGCCCCTTTTTCTTCATTTTCCACTTTTTTACCAGTTATAGGTTCTGACGTTAACACTTCGCAGTCTCCACGAACTTTCTGTCATAAGCCCTTGCTGACTTGCATGCGTTTTTTTTGACTTGCCAAAAAGTCAAATATTTTCAAATTTACTGAAAATTTTGACCTTCGGGAAATTGTGAAATAAAAACGTCATATTTTCCTGACACGTGTGTAGTAAAAAAAATATTAGACGACCAAGAGAGTGTTTGAGAATGCTACAATGAAATTGCCTCAAGACACATCAATCTTCATTGTGTAAAGTTGTCATTGATAAGATGATATTGAGGTTTCCTGATTTCGAATGCCAGTATTGTCAGATAATACACCTTCGTTTTCATCATAATGAGAAAATTAGAAGTAACTACATTTAGTAATACAGGTGATAATTTGTAATTAGGTGTAATAGGGTAAGCACTAAATATGACAATTATTACTTAACTCATATCAAGACTTAAGGTCAAAAGTGCCTCGCCTCTCCCTGACACGCGAATTGCGTCAATAATTTTATTACTCTTTGGATCACTCTTCACTCTTTGTCAGTCGGCGCTTCGTGCCACTGACACTTTTATTGGGCTTAGATCTAAGCACAAAACGCCGGCTGTTTATAATCACAATACTTTTTTAGGAATTGGTCGATAAATCGAAGGAGTGACAAAATTATTTGGAGTTTTCGTTTTCCTCGGCTGATGGCGTCTTTTTATGTAATAAAGTTTATTTGACTTTCGCCGATTTGGAACTTGAAAATTTATCGAAAATAGCTGCCACTATCAAATGGACTGACGGGGTCAATTATTTCTTTTGTCCATTATTTAACGAAACTGTGTCAAATCTTAACTCGGTTGTGAATTATTCTACGTCATCTTTCAAAATGTAGCCCAACTGTAGCAGTACGGTTATTGTATCTATAAACTGCTTGAATTCTGCAAGTAGTTAGACTGAGTAGGCACCGGTATTTTGTAGAAGTTTGAATAGTTAAATATGCTACGGGTGGCTCCGCGTAGACTTGGATTTTGATTCTAGAATTTTCTCACAGTTCCTTATCATGCTGCTTTCCATCCAGCTACTACTTAAAGTTCGACTAATTGAACAAAGAGGTTTTTATTAGCAATAATTAACAACTAGTCCATGACATGCGCCTTCATCGTGTTAAGTGGTTGGGAAAATTCTGTGATTTTGCCACTTGTACAGCTTCTTAAATGCCAATGATGTACAATCCGATTGAAAGCACGAAGATCGCAGTTTGACTGTTAAGAATAGCTGAGAAATTAACGATACTAAGTCAGATTATGCTTACTTACTTCCCTATCTTTTCCCACGTTTAGCGGTTTTATAAGTTGCGTGTCAATTTTTTTGTTGAAAAATCAGTCCAAATAGGATAAAATGGATAAATGCGATAAATGTGATTGTATTTAGCACTTTATTCCAATGATGTAATCAGTGATGTTTATGCAATATATGACCTTTAATGTAGAATTGATATTTACAACCGCCGAATATTCAGCAACGGCAATTAATATTGCTGCCGTCAAGTAATTGGAATTTGATGATTGTTTCTGCTGTGATTAAGATTGTTCAATCCTATGTAGCAACAATTAATTTTTGACAATGCCGGCCATGAGGTGACACTTGGCGACGCTATCAGTCCTGTTTGAAGAGTTTCGAATAATTTGATTATTGAGCTACAAAAATGAAACAGGTCATCTGAATTTCATTCTAGCATCAACATTTCTGTTGTGAACTTTAGTATTCACACCTTTTTCACTAACTTGTCTGGCTAAGAGAAGGTACAACCAGATGTATTTGGTAATCATGAATCAACAAACATATACTTTGATCCTACAATGCATCATGCTGCACGTGATCGGAATTTGCCTCAATCAGCTGCTAATATCGATAAACGTCACGAATCAGAGAGCGGTAATACTAGCATGATCACTGAACATGCAATGCATGCTTTCATTTTTTTGTGACGAAAGTCCTATGAAATACTGCGATTCGAAGAGTCGTTTCCTTTTCTCAATTGCCTTCATCATCCACAAAATTCATCACCGTTTTCCCTTTCAAGTGGATTGCTGAAGTTCAACAGCATCATATATTTCTATGATTGCCTTTGACGTTGTAACGACGAGACTTTATCATCCTATTTGAATTGTGGATAACCTCTGTAAGAAGTGAGGCCTATAGAGCGACGATGCACTGACAGTTGCAGATTACGAAGTAGGCCTACTATTGCGGGACAGCTAATGAATTAGTACTCTAGTAGTTAATGCAATAGACGAGAATGTCTTCCAACTCCTTTACCACAAACCCCATACAGGAATCTTGTCTCGTACATGCAGATGAAAACTTCAGTCTCCATATTCCATTTCCTAATACTGATTTTGCACATTCCATTGAATAATGTACTGAATGAGCTACTTTCGACAATTAATTATTCAGCCATTAACTCAGGTGCTTCATTTCACTTCGGTAAATTCTATAACTTCTCTTAAATGTCAACGATTTTGATAACTCTCACTTAGTAGAATATCAAACAGGTTCATTCAACACTTTGTTTAGATTTCATTGTTTATATTTAACAATCGAGAACATGGAAATTCATATCGTCTAGACAGTGAGACGGTTTTATAATGTTAGTCTGTCAAATCGTTGTTATTTCATGAATTGATCTGTCAATCATTCTCTTCAGAAATAATCATGAAACAACGCTTGTTAGAATCATGAAACTCTCAATAGTGTTGAAATAAAATCACTTCTATATCCATGTAAAAATCGACACATCTGGTAGTGAGGCTTTGAACAGGCCAAATCTGGTATTGATTCAGAATTTCCGGCGTGCATTACCCGGTTGAAACTCAGAATATGGTGGTGTGTTTATGTAGATATGAAAAGGAGGATCAGAAAAGAATAATTAAGAAGGATCAAAAGAATTTTCCTACACAATAATGTCAGCTGAATAGAGTTATTGTGATGTGCCTTGGATGATTTTTGTTTTCGAGACGATTACACTACTGAAGAGACAAGAATTGTAAAATAAAGTAGCACAGTTGAATATGCTTCGACAACAGAGATAAATTGCTCTGTCTGCGTATTTGGGTCAAGCGACGACATTTTTCAATACTGATGTTCTCGAGGGGCAAGAAAAATTCGGACGAACTACATCATTGACAGCGCATTGGACGTATAAAGCCAGTAAATTTACATCGTGAGGAGTCGAACAATGCAAATAACTTTTCCAATTGATGAATTTATCACGGAAAATCAGTGAGAAACATTAAAGATATGTACTTTTCACTTGGCGGATGTTCAGTCTTCAATGTGACACCGACAGCTCGTGTGCTCCCTAATACAAGTTTCCTTACGCATTGCGCGCGCTTGGCCAATCACGTTAGCCAAAAGGAGACGAATCTTTCCACATCTTACTACCATTACATACAATGGCTGAGATAGAATCACGTCACTTCTAGAGTGACCGCGACATATCGAATCCATCTCTGTGCCTTCGACTATCTCTCTTCGAGAATGATCACATCGGAGTAGTGCTGATGATGGAGGGTTTGAGGATAGGGCAGAAGAGACTAAGCTAAGTGAACATGTAAAAAAAGAGGACGAATACAAGTGTGTTTGTGGAGAAGGATGCTGGAGCGAGGGTCATAGGACAAGAGAATGCGAAAGCATGCTGGATGGAAGAAAAATGCGATTGAAAGAGATGGAAAATTGATCGGTTGTGGTGCCTCTTCATCAGAAGCAGCCAGGCCCATTGCCTGTCACGCTTCGCTAATCTAAAGCGCAAAATCTTGTAGGTTTCAAAATTCTCTTCGTCGTCTAACTGTAATCAAGATTTTCAAAACCAGTCCTCATACAATTTTCGAATCGATGTTCTAAAGGACCGAATCTGAGGTATATCAGGTGCCACCAGGAATGACTGCATAACACGTTCATTTTTTGCAGCGTGTTTTTGGCATCTTGAGAAATGTGACAGCGAAAACTATCCCAGATTTGAAGTCTGTTTCCAAACTTCATTGATGGTCGGTTGTCATATAGGAGATGGAATCTGAGACCAGGCTATTATTGGAGACCTGTTTTTATTTCATTTCCTAGTTTATCACCCGGCTATTAAAAGAGAGGATGCGGCATGTCGTGCCCTTGTGAGTTATGCGGCGAAAGCAATTTCAAAATGACCCGTCGACATCTGCACAAATGCATTGACGAACACATTTATGGTGCATCACCATCTAACAAAGATAGTTCAGTGTATTGGTCAGGACGTCTTGCTTGAAAATGGTCGAATTATTTATCCACAAGAACCAAATAGTAAACCAAACACGAAATACTAATCAGATCCACTCATACTTCATTGATTTCGTATTGTTTAAGAATTTGTGTAGAACTGACCTCTTGTGTGCTTTACTTCTACACAGTGATGATAGCAGCCTCGAGACTACTGAAACACGTTTGCTGTGCCTCGCTGATCAAGGCAATTGTGTCAATATCTTTTCAAAGATTCTTTAAGTGAGAAGTTTTGAAATAAACCCTTATCTCATTCTTATATCAGAGAAAATGGATTCTTCATTCGTCTCCATTCCTTCCACTCGTATGAAAACCGTCACATGCAGCTAATGTTGTTGCTCATTCTCTAACCTTGAACTTTTGAAATAACTTCGATCAACATGTCACAAATATCTCAGGAGATTTGCACTCACTATTGCTCTACACAAAATTAGATCCTGATCATTGAAATGC
Organism: Prostheceraeus crozeri; assembly: GCA_907163375.1. NCBI lineage: Eukaryota > Metazoa > Platyhelminthes > Polycladida > Euryleptidae > Prostheceraeus > Prostheceraeus crozeri. The sequence continues at coordinate 225,741 of CAJQUW010009219.1, forward strand.
GTGAATCAGATTATGTTTCTGAATTTTTATTCGTTTACAGTATCTCATGGAATATGTATACAGTTAGAGCAACTATTTATAGATCCCCTGTCGTTCCAATATTTTTTCTATTCGATCGATAATATTCTCAAACAGGTTCAGGAGCGACTTCATTTGTTAGACGCGTGTACCGTCAAGAGTGTGTATTTCAGCCGTCTCATTGTGTAGAGTTCCTGTCGCCTAGGCTAATGAAGTCGAAGGGTCTGTAATGTATTAATGATACTGATTAAACTTTTATCGATAGTGATATTGTTTGTGAAACTATTAAAACTTATTGATAATAAGCAGTGCTGCACGATGATTCAAGAAAAAGCAATCACGACGAGATATATTTTCACTGGATCTCTTGTGGATTTTATAATCTTTTTCCATATTCTACAATTGACGATTTAGTATTTTTGAGTGACGACGATACAGAAAAGTGTCAAAAATTAAAATGGTGGTAAATGAACTAAGTAAGTATGAAACAGATTTTAATATAGTAAAATTTAGGGACAATGAACATCAACGTTGAATGGTCTATCGAAAATGTTCAACATTGGGCCTGTGTGTGATATAATGCGGCATATTCATCATTATGTGAGACTATACAAATGCGTTAAAATAATTGAAAAGGTCTATTTGATAAAACATGCAAAAATTAAATCAGAAAACAAATTTGCATAGATGTACACTGTATTAGTATTCTATTTGAATCTGCTCTGATTTATTTTGATAAATATTATGTGCATAAGTTGGCCCTACATTATTTTAGTAAAGCAACGTTGATAAACGAGATTTTTACTTGTTTTACATGCAAATACATTCCCGTCTCCTGACCCCTAGATTGTGGGTAAAGATTGCAGCAAAGGAAGTATTGGTATTTATTATACAATCAACATCTATACAATCTATATAACATATCTATTTCAATAATTACACCACAGTGAGGGTGCATATGTCTCCACAGTTTCGTTTTAGTGTTAAGAAAACTCGTCATCAAATTCTCTTACACCACACTTTTCAGATTGCAGTCTGCGAAACTGTGTAGAATAATTCTCTTACACCACAGTTTTGCCCGACACTCACTCACTTCATAGAAAAGTAATAAAAAGGCCTTTCTAAACATCTCTCACTGTGTACATTAGGTCGGTGAGATGTTTAACAAATAAACAAGTAAGCACATTGTAAGAAGTTTAACGAGGATCGCAATAAATCATTGGAAGAGAAGGATAATCTTGTCATAATGTCCAATAAAGTCGTTGAGGTAACACATTTCTATTGAGATTTTTGCTAATGTAAATGTAAATGTGAATGTGAAATCTTTAAGTTGTATTAAGCATCCATGGCGTCGTTCATTAACTAAACATTCTGCCAACATTAAATTTATCCGAAAAAAATATTCTGCAGTTTCTGAACGACGGTGTAACACCGAAATAGGCTCAGTATTCTGTGGTTTTCGGTGTTGTAGAGTCTTTCAAAATAATGGACTGGTAATTCTGCCTAACAGATAACTAAATCGGTTCACTTTTCTGTCGGTCGAATTTTTAGTCAATTAATGAATTTAAGTTAATTGCTAGTTCGGGCCTATTATATTAGTTGTGCTTTCGCACATAGCCTATTTCACACGCTTCAAAAAATTATCTATTTAGCTAAAGTGTTTAAACGGTTATCGATTTGATTGCATAACATTATAATTCTGATGTTTGCAACAACTTGTCCCGTGTGTGGGACAAGTGGTTTTTCAATGGGCAAATGGTTTTTCTTTATGTTTCTAACTGTAGAAAAAACTCATACACCACAATTAGACCAATTAAGGAGCAAGAAAGTATGATGAGATTTACACCACTGTTTTGTTCTCGTGTTACGAAAACTCTTCGTCAAAATCTCTTATAAGACCACTGTTTTCGGAATGTAGTCTGCAAAACTGTGGATGTGGAAGAATGTTTCTCTTACACCACAGTTTTGCCCCGCGACTCACTCACTTCACGAAATGGTAATAAAAATGGAAGCACAACAGTGACAGTGTATATGTCGCCACAGTTTTGGTCTCCTGTTAAGAAGTCAAAATCTCTTATAAGACCACAGTTTTTGAAATGTAGTCTGCAAAACTGTGGAAGAATGTTTCTCTTACACCACAGTTTTGCCCCGCGACTCACTCACTTCATGAAATGGTGATAAAAATGGAAGCACAACAATGACAGTGTATATGTCGCCACAGTTTTGTTTTGGTCTCTTGTTAAGAAAACAGTTGCCAAAATCTCTATACTCCTAGGACGTAGGATATCAATGTCAATGTAAACTACATGCATGGCCCTCTTCATTAGCGAAAAATTTAGTCCTCAGAAAATTCAATGGGTTAAAAATTCTGTCGACTTTCCTAAAACATAAAAATCATAAATATCCTCTTTTGTTGAAGATGAAATACCTCCTCACCGAATTCAAACTGAGAAATAGTCATGCTTTGATGTTCATCCACTTCTTGAAGTTCGAATGCCTTGTCGTTGTAAAAACAGAGTTTCCGTTGAAGTCATTCGTCTGCCCCACACCGCTTGCCCGCGCCAGCCATAAAATATCCGGTTTCTCTGATTCTGGCTGAACAAACACTTCCCCCTCATGCGCGAACTGTGGAAAAAATCTCATACACCACACTTAGACCAATGTAGGGCTAAGAAACTGTGGTGTAATTCGGTTGCACCACTCGTAATTCAACTCGCGCTTCGCGCTCGTTGCATTGACTCGTGGTGTAACCTACAAATGTATACAGAGGTGTTGGTGCGAGTGAGTGTGTTGATTGGTCAAAACACCGTGATTTCGAAGAGGTATTATGTCCCTGGAATTTTGTATTAAAATGTGTGTAATAGAATCCTTTACAAATATCCTCTCGCTGTTATGTGACACGTCAATGGTTCTATGTCTGGGTCGGTTCCTGAGGACTGTGCAAATAATAATGTTATTTGATATTATGACTCATGTTTGCTATTGTCCACCACTGAGGATCTGTCTGATCCGGGTACTCATTCAATCAATCTCTCACTCATACTTTGCGTCTGTTGAGCACGTCCAATGCGGATCATCAGATCACTGTCAATGAGTACTAAATAAATACTTATGATAAGTGGGTAATTATGTAGTTCTTTCTGTCCAATATTCATGTAATTTATGATCTGGAGTAAATTTGAATGGTAAACTAATTAAGTTCAGTCACCTATAAGGTGAAGGCGACAGACTAAAATGAAGAATAATATAAACTAAGAAATAGTACTAATTTTCGAAAGAAACATAGCGGAGGTATGTATTTAAATAATACTGGAAGGAGGACTACTGGTCCAAGCACATATTTTGTAAGTCTCTAATCCATTGATAAAATCTGCTAATGACGCATATGTCAATCAACTATGGAGATGACGTTGCAATTTTAGGACGGAATTGCATGCATGAAACTAGTAGTCTTATTGAAGTTTCAATATAAAAGAGATGCTTCACAAGCATGTGTATGATAAACGAGACTGAAATCAGTCTTTGCACGAATTAGAAAGTCTGTGTTATAGTTTAATGTGCGCGTCTCCAAAGGACACTGGAAGGACATTCCAAAGCATATTGTAAGGTATAAAAGAGTATCTGGAAATCCTTCAAACACGATTTCTGAATTCGATTTATGTAGGCCTATATGCTGCTTGTGCCTACAACTCGACACGCAGCTATAACAAATGACTTTTTGTACCTAGAAATATAATAACTTAACCCTCGCTATTCATAATCTGTCCACCCCAAACAGGGTAGCCAAGTAGGATCCATTCAGCAGATGGAATATGACAATTCTTGACAGCAGTCAAATGATCACATCCGACACAAGCGCTTAACTACTATGAAATGGAAAAGCTAGTGGACTTTGGCTTTCATCTAATGACACGGTTAATTGCTCATTCAATGCGTCTCCTAGGATTGTCTAAGCTAGGAGTTTAAATACTGAGATGAAGATGGGTTCAGCTACGTAATAAACTTATGTAATGGACCGTGGTGCTTCAACGCGTAATTGTGTGTGCACATGACATCCTTCAATATGTACTCAATACTGTATATTGAGGGCTATCCTTTCTTCAATGATTCGTCAAGATTAGTGATTGAAACTTGGAGTACGTTTGGGTCTTTTGCTTTTTCCGAGGAAAACCGAGGAATCCTATGAGATGCTGGTTAGCGCGTGGGAATGAAACCTCCATCTACGTTGCGGCAATGTAAATAGAAGGACCTTCTCCGTTCCAAAATCCTCTGGATCTGAATAACATCGAGTGTCAAAGAAACCAACCTCCTTTCTGCCAACATCATGAATGGCCTTCCCATATCAACGCTGCTGTCAAGTCTTCCTCACGAAAAATGTATGCCTTGCGACTTCTCACTTATACGCTTCCTTCTGTCCAGAAGAGATGTATTGATTGCTTAATGAGATCTGTTCTGAAATATGCACATGTTGTCTACCCAAATCTCACTACCTATCTCAGCAAAATACTCTCACGAATTCAAAGCATTGCACATCAACTCATTTGTAGAGTGCCGTTTTCCCATTTGTGTAGTTAATAATCATTTGAATGTCTTTGCACTCAACGTATAGCTTCTGGAACTCGCCTGCTTTTGAAAGCTGTAAGCCATTAAGATGATGTTTTACATCTTCTCATTCCACTGAAGTCCTCTCGATCTAGCTGTTTAATCCACCCAGACGCTGCTTCAAATCGACATTTTTCATCCTTCATACATTTTATCATTGCAAAAATATATAATTTCTACGTTGACTGACCGGATACTGATTCATCACTTACAGTGACTTGCACCTGTACTGAGACTGAATTGTACTGTGCTGAATACGCACTAAATCGATTTGTACCTTCACTTCTGAAACTGATAATTTTCATTCCTTCAAATAAAAATCTTGCTTATAGTGGGTGGTTGATCGCCCTTTTGCTGGAGGCGCTTCGGTCGTATTGTCATTTTAAATCAAAGCTTGGAGGGAGGCGGCTGTCGCATTAAAACCGTTTAAAAGCAATGCCGCGTGAGATCGCTTCCCGCAGCATTTTTGTTTTCCGTTTTGATAAACGCGTTTTTGGTGAACTGAAGAGTACTTTCTCTTCTACGTAAATAACAAACTCACTGCGCTTTGAAGATCAATGTATTGATGGTTCTTGACTCACTTATGACTTTGGTTTAATCACGGCATCGTTTCGAAGCCACTTCTGCCAAAATTGGAGCACAGAAACGGATTAACCGAGAATTAGAACGGGTTGTTTTTATATCAGAATTAGACTTCAAAACCTTGCTCATGACATCAACGCTGTCCCACTTTTAGAGCGCTTACTGTCAATATACCCGCAAAGCCATCAAATATGTGCCTCTCCAGATTGCAACAGAGCTATGTTCCTGTCGCCAAAAGCAATGACATTTGATTTGTAGAGTCATGGGAAACTTCTCGACTTCATTTTGTCATGCATATCTGTAACTGGCGTGATGAGAAGCAAGCCGTATCGCAGTCTGCTTTCTTCGCACTTTAATCCTCTATCTAGCAATTTCCTCAGAAAACATGACTGACTACAAAGCCAATCTCAGTGGCTTGTGAATGGTGTTTCTAAACCGCTAGCAATTTTTCTCGAAAGATAAGATTAAGATAAGTGATCGATCCTTGTATACGTTTGTGTTCTCAAAACAAAGCATCTGAACGATAGCTGCATACTTAGGCCCTTGAAACGATGATTAGTGAATCCTCTTCTGACAATTTGTTAAGTTTCGGTTAATTAGTATTTTCTTTGCTGATTAAGCACTTTTTGTGAAGAAAAAAAAATAAATTTTTATAATTGATGCGGTTCGTATGACTGTTACACTCTCAATACTTAACGAAATTAGTAACGAATTGTGTTCAGAAAAATATATATATTTGATTTGATTTGATTTCAAGCTGGACAATGAACATGTTAGTCTGGGTGCCTATCACGAGATGATGCATTCTTCCCTTCCTTCAATGGGTCGGTACCGGAACCGGTTGTTTGAGATTTAGGCATATAGTAAACCCTTGTTATAACTTCAGGTTCTGTATCCAGTTAGTTGTTGCTTGGACTTCTAGACTCAGTTGCAGCATGAATTGCAGGAATTTATTTGTCTCAGACTCTTACCTTTGATGAGCTTTTTCCTTGTTTTTGCCACGTGAGCTTCAGTTACGTAATTTTGCAATATTACGTCAAATGATGCACTCATTGCATGTGATCAGTAGAATCATATCCACTCATGATGCATTTTGTGATTGCCCTGTAATACCAAAAGTGCAATATCTAACGGAAAGACCCACACACGTGATTAACAAGTTGCTTTTTTTCTGTCAAAATCATTGGAGAGAAATTTCCCACTTGAAATATTGGATTTTCCAACCTGGAAGTCCGTGAATAATGTTAATGAGGAATCATCAATTATACATTTCATTTTTAACTTCTACTTGTGAAATGCTTTTCCATGTATAATCTTCATTTATATCTTTCTACAATGAAACCTGGACATTAATGCTCCTCACATATTCACATATTCCGGATTTTTCAGATTGATGAATCTACTAATTACCGTATTTCCTCTAATATAAGGACCCTTCTAATATAAGCAACGGTTTTAACAATCCTGGTGTCTCTAATATAGGCAACTGTTTTTTATTTGAGCAAAACCAATTAAGGAGTTGTTAGTTCAGAGATTATTCTCGGAGGGTGCACCTGTTGCGTTCAGGTAGTCTTTCAACAAATCTCTAAAGGACCGAATTCAGCTGCGTTATCTTCGATGGGAGGCGTCTGTCAACCACACATTTGCTGCTAAAGGAAACTCGAGGGCTCCATCTAAGGCACAGCTATTTCAGTGGATTGTCGAGGCTTGGGAAGAGATCCCTCGAGATCTGATTCTCAGGTCCATGAAGGCCTGTGGAATCACCAACGCAGGAGATGACTCAGAAGTCCATATAACTCTTTGCTTTAAAGAAAATGAGGCGGTAGGCCTATTCACAGGTAGAAATGTTCTGACTCAACGCTGACAAGATAATCAGGACTCTTTGGAAAACAGAATCACCGATGACGGAGATGAGGTCATCATGGAAATTCATAGATTTGAAGTGCATCTTAAAGCTTTTCTGCGAATTAGCCGAACATATACTAATATACAATTCTAATGCATCACTTGTGATTTTTTAGCAAAATACAAAAGGTTCGTATCAAAATATATACCGCATTATAATAAAAAATAGTGTTTTTCCATGTCGATTATAAGCTACGATTCTAATATAAGCAACGAGATAGAAAATGAGGTCAAATTCTACAAAAATGGAGGTGCTTATATTAGAGGCAATACGGTAATTATGTGCAGAAAGTTAAAAGCAAGTAGATGGGCAGTTCATTGCTTAGCATGATCTTAGTGGAAGTTCTTGGCTTCGAATGCGTGCATGACCCTGGCATCGTCTCTGACAATGAACTAGCAGTGAATGTCGGGTAGTAAAAGGGGTGGGAAGTGGATTGACCAACTTTCCGTACCGAGCTATAGGATGACATACTTAATAATCCTGCAATCCCATTGAGGTCTATGGATTGAATTCAAATTTTACAATAAGTCTGCGATTTACAAGTCTACATGTGCGACCCGACCCCAAATTTGGATCGGGGCGAGTTCGCACACCTCATAATGTGTATAGTCGATGCTGATCCAACCGCCAGACAGACTTCATGATCATGACCTCTCGAGTCACTTAGCTTCTACTCATTTGTTTAAGTTAAATTGAAATCTATTCCAAATTCTTGATGACTGATGAAGAGCAGCAAATGACTGTTAATGAACCAGGCACGGCGGAACGGGGGGGGGGTCTACCAGGTCCACGTAGCTCTCCCCTATAAAAAATTAACAACCTTGCATGCCCTTCTCCCATAATTTAATGAATGTTCAAAATTTTCAGACATCTGATTGATTTGACAGAGCCAAAGATTGGCGATGAGTTGCCAAGTTATCATTTTCCACGTTTATCTGTTAATCACAATCCCATTCAAGTGAAAACGACGCCGCAAAACGTGGTATGGAGGTGATTGTGTCATGCTTCACAGGCAATGGATAAGGCAAACAAATTTCAAACATTGTATTTCTGAATTCGACGACCCAAGCAATGTAAAACCTTCATCTTTTGTATCCGATGAGATAGACAGTCCGGACTAAGTGCGTATCTGCCAGTGTTGACAATTACAGCGCATTGCGCAACACATTCAAGATTATCTGACGAAAAATCAGGAAACAGTAGCAGTGCAGATGGATTGCTTAGAAAACTGGAAAAATTCTCGACGTTGTTTGGACTTTTGCTGACTAAGGATATTTTTGAAATTTGTGTTGAAATGCAAAGGTTTCACAAAGTCCGTCGATAACAGCTTAAAAGTGACAGTGAGCTTGATAGACTCACTAAGAAATAAATTAGAGTAAGCTCGAGATCATTATGATAATTTTTACCAAACGACAGTTACTATGGCAGAAAATTTTCACTTAATCGGTCCACCTGAGATGCCAAGAAGAGAGTCAATTTCCAGTCATCTGCAGCACAATTCACGGTCGATTCGCCAGAATTCTTCCGTCTACAATTCTGTGAGCTCATAGATGTGTCTCCTTGAGCTCCTTGGTTGCCGTTTAAATCAGGTGACATAATTTGTCTTGTTTAAAGTTGAGAAACTGCTCTTATCATCTTGTAGAGGTTCAAACGAATGGGAACTATCGGAGGCACCCATGAAATTATATGAAAGGAATATTAATTTTAAGAATTTGACCACCGGTTAGGAATATTTGGAGTGTCGTTCGAAGCAAGATTATGAATGTGACTCTATGAACACGATTTCATGTTTCTTCGCCGATCACGAAACAATGAAGACAATATTACCCAACATTCACACACTCTTTCATATGTACTTGCTTGCACCACTTACTACTGCGTCAGGTAGTTTTCAGCCCAGCGAAGGCTAAAGACTTGTATGTCGAATGTCTCAGAAAAGATACAACAATTTACTTCTACTGAACATCCATCAACAAAGAACAGACAATGTCAACTCAACAGACATCATGAAACAATTCATTCAAAACCAACCACGACGACTAAATTTTGTTGAAAGTTTTGACTGACTGTATTTTGATTGACCTAAACTATATTCAATAGCATTATCAACTTTCATGACATCGTGCTTTTATTTAAGCATGGAAAATTCTGCCGTTTTTTAAAAGCTTATTCAACTAATACGCGCCTGATAATGACGTAAGACATACTCGTACATGTATTTACGCACACTTAAATTTTATTTTCAATGTCAGCAGCATTTTGGAAAATGTTCCATAGTTTAGTATGGTCGAAAAACTCAGGCATAAAAAGTGCCTTTCTGATTTGGTGCCACTGTCCCTTTCATCATTTTTCGCCGTTCCTGTGATGAACTCAAACACTATAGTAAAATCTAGCGATGAAGTTACATTATGCAATAATCGCCTCATTAGTAACACTGAGCACACGGGTCTATGTCGACAAACTGAAAGACGCGACTTCTTTCGGGCCATTCTATAGTCAGTTGTCATCGACAGTCATGCAAGACCATTGAATAATGTGATTGAAACGTAACTTAAAGCCTTCTGAAAGGCATAAGTAAGTGCTTAAAGCAACGAAAACGTCCACTATGCACAAAATGGGATTTGTCTGTTAGCCCCAGCAACCTTCACACTGTCTACTGGTTTATGGAAGTCAGATTATCATCGAATTTGTACTTTAATTATCTCGTTGTTATCATCAAGGTCGCTTGTCTGAGGATGGATGCTTTGTTAAGTACCGACCTTGACTGCCACACAGTCTGATGTAATTATAGAAACAACAACTCAGCCACACCTGAATTCCATTCTTGGTCGTAACGTTCAGTATATTCAGTGAGCACCGACAACAATTATGGATTGACATTAACTTGTGATCATGTGATTCGAATTTGTGACAAATTGAAAAGGAACAAAACTTTATTTCCGACATTTTGGGTATGGAAGAAAACAATTAGTTAGTAAATCATTGGATATCAAAGTATTGATCATTCCTGTACAGTTTCGGAACTTTCAATTTCTGTACACTCTGTGCGATGTGCGCATTGCAAAGGTCCTAATGAAACATGGTATTACAACATGGATGAGAATCTTGCGGATTTTTAATTTTGGCAATTCTAATTGTACTCGCACTTTTCAGGCATTTAGCTCTTCAGTTTCCATCCTCTTGCTCTCGTCCCTGATTACAGACAATAAGACTGTAGATGTGTCCATCGATAAGAGCGCTGTGGTAGTCTCTCAATGCATCATATAATTCAGTTAGTATGAATGCGTAGGTAATAGAGATATAAATCATTTGCGTCGAAAACTGAAATTCCGATTTTGATTTACTAGCCAAGATCAAATATAAACGAAATAGAAGATGTTATAGCAAGCCTCATCCTACTCACTATTTGTGAAAATCACACGGCAGTAGAGGATGCAAAATTCCTTTACTTCGTTAGCGATTGATAGCATTTCTTCGACCTGCGCAATGGATAATAATCGCACGAAGTTAGTAGTGGTAATTTTTCTTAACATCTACCTTGTAGTCACCTTAATTTTGTGACTAGAGAACACAACTTCTCAACACTGCATAAAGTTTGATTTCAATAACAGAGCTTGCGAAGGCGATGTGATCACCGAACAACCTTGTAAAAAGATGGAAAATGTGCATTAAGAGAAGTTCCGCGGGCGAAACAGTTTAAACTATTGTCACTGTCACGAGTGATTGGCCATCAAGAGAGATCTCAGAAGCAAACGGCTTCCAATGCTGAAATAGGAACTGATAATATTTTTAACTATGAAAAATGTGTTTTTTCTTAATGCTACAATTGGAAACAAGTATTATTTTGAAGCTTAATCTGTCACTTGTTAAGTACATTGAATGTCGAAGACGTTTATTGCCCTTACAAGTTCGTCCTTTCCACTGTTTATTAATGATGTTTTTTTCCTTCCTAGAGCTCACCAACCACCGGTACTATCAATGTTAAACTTCCCCCTGGATTCACTTGTGTCCAGTCAACCTCAGCTGTCTCCATATCATCGGTCTCCTCTTCCACACCAGCTTCAACACGGACTACCTCGAGTGGTCCAGTTCCCACCAGAACCAATATCCAACCTTACAGCCGTAAGGAGCCGTATGCAAAACGAAGGAAACGATTAACTGCACCGGTGAGTGAAATTTTGCATAGATAATGTGTTCAATGTTCGCATGGACTCAGTTACATGTATTGCTTTCCTCTGAACATGACTGGCATATGCTCGCCGAAACGCTTGCCAGCTTTCGATAAACTATAATAGACAAATCTCATCGAATTTTGAATAAAAGTAGCTCGATAAAAACGAGTGTTACACTTGCAATTTAAAATTTTCCTTAATTTTCATTTAAAATTTACGATTTCACTCTGTCAAGCTATCCGAAGTTTCTGACTGAATAGAAGCACAATCCATGTGGTCTGCGAAATTCTTATGGTTTTCAGACAGTTATTCATATAAATACCAGGCCCATTCCCTGGTATAGGACATACCCTGGGTATGTCTATACAATTGCATTACCAGCCGTGCTTCGCTTGTAAATTTATCAGTAGCTGTCCGTAGTTTCGTGGGATTTTCTGAGAACGTTTTATGTCATGCTTTTTTAGCGGGTTTGGCTGAATTATAATTGACTATTGAATGAACAAAATGCAATTTTAATGTTTAATTTTATTATCATCAACAGAAATGACAAATAAATGTTAGATGCTCGTAATCATTTACGTATCCCCAGGATTATCTACGTCCCTTGAACTGAAAATGAGGAGTGTCGATAGCCTACGAACCAGGAATTATCATAAATGGATTGCAATGCAGTTGCTCTTTTCAATAAATTGATGGTAATTAAAATTCTAGGCAATCAATAAAATTGACAGATATCAATTTTTGGCAACGATGACATGCATCTAGAAGGAATAATTGGCTGAAGCATTCTAGACAGATGCCGAGCAGAGATTGCACACTTTTCAGCTGATGGTCTTGATATATTTGTAGCATCTGTTGAATGACGAATAACGAGAGGGATGTTCACGCGCGTGTCGCATCCTGTTGCCTAAGGCAGATGTTGAGGCCTACCGGCGTCCGTGGGGTTATTGACTATTGAGAAATCAAAAAAATGTCAAGTTGCTTGAATTCCCAAGCTTTTGTATGATAGAGTGCTCCTTGTCGGATAAGTGCCACATTCGATATTAGAGAAGCATGAAAATCACGAGTGATGTATCTGAAATATGTTGACCAAATTGAAACAACTTACGGGGCGAATAATTTCGCAACATTTTTTTAATACCCGTCCAAGCAGTGTTGGTTACTATGCGAATACTAATGATGCGCTCATGGAAATTCAATGATTAGGGAAGCATTTATATATAGTAGTTCTTTTAAAGAGATTGTTTTTTGTTGTGGTAGTTTATTTATTACTACAGAATTTTTGACTGCTCGTCCAACTTCCAAGTATTGTCGTCCGAACATCTCATTAGGAAGCTATTCATTTACTTGACATCCGTTAGTTGTTGCACTGCCGCATTGTGTCAAATTGATCATTTATGTTGCTTAATTGTCCCTTTTCGAATGTCTTCGCCACGACATTTGAAATTTAGCGACATAAAATCATCAATTTACAGTTACTGTGTTGTCAGTGGTTGAAGGGTTTCCTTTTACTATTAAACATAATTCTGGACAATCACTTACAGAAATTTCTTTACGATCAAACAATCTTGTGGAAACCTCCGTGACAGCAGCTATGTCCCTTGTCTGCTTAATGGAGTGTCCCTGTATACCTGCATCCATTGTGACATATCAGGGTCTCGACGGGTGGTACGAAGCTGTTGTTACTTTTGTTTCCCAAATCCTTTTTCGACCATTTCATGTTTATTGATCTGCAATTATTCTTCATTGTATGTCTTTTCTTTGACACAAACTGAATATTTGCAATGCATCGGCATCTTGATATAGTTCGAAGCTGAGGCCTTTGTTTTCAATTCAACTGAATCTACATTTCGTAAACTTGAATTTTATTTTTCTTGATTGCGGTTGTAGCTAGCTTGCATCAACGAACACAGAGTACTAGTCAATGGATTTGAAGATGAAGAACCTCGGCTTTTTTTACGAAGACATTTCATTGTAGAGTTTTCTACTATGTTGGCCAAAAGTTAAAGTCCATTGAAATGAGATGAAAAATATTCTGCATCTTTTTATAACAAGCTATACTCTTACTCACTCATAAATGTAACCGTTTTACCTCTATAGATATGAAAGATATCGCATATACTCTTATAGTCACATGTTCTTCCCAACAAGCCAAATTGCAAAAATCACAATTGTGTCAAACTGACAGTGCTTGTTGAAAAATATTTGAAATGTTTCATGAACCCTCGTTAGAGAGATATCATGGCATTTTCCTCAGTCTACGAATCACACTTTCCCAAACGAAATGTTCATTTAGTCATGGAAATTACCTTGAATTTTGATTTTTGTATATTATGTATATTATCAACTGTTTTTGAAGATAGGCATCTTGAGAAATATAGTATTTATGAAAATGGCTCAATCACTATTATTTTTTATTCGCGAATTTTCGTTGTTGCAACTGCAACACTTCATCAGCAAGATAAGATGACAGAAGTATTACAAAACATTATTTTGAAATTTATATAAAAATGAAGAGAATATGCTTATATAGTCCTGTGTACCTTACGTGCTGATAAAAGAATAAAAAATAAATTAATTATCAACTGTAAAGACTCAGTCCGACTGGAGAGTTCCGACTTGCTGGAATTTGACATTTGAATGAAATGCATTTATGGCAAATTTTACTTATTTACTTCAAATTATGTTTATTGATAGGTTGAATGCTCACGCAAGGCGTTATTTCATGTCTTTATCTTATCACTTCTAAACTTCTTTGTTAGATTCAGATGCTGGTTTTTAAGCGGGAAATGGATGACGTTTGACAATTTTATTGCCCGCCTATCAATCAGTCTCTAAAATACTGACATGTGACTGAAATGTATAGAAAATTGATGAATATAAATTGTTGCGGTCATGCAATGAAGAAATATCATTTACTTTGCGAATGATCGCCACTTGACGGTTCGTTTCAAAGTCCAAAGTGTAGCAAATCCGGAAATCCACTTAACCTCCCCCATTCCGAGATACTTAACATTACCATGAACCGAAGAGACACTATTCATATGATATTACTAGCAATTAAATGTTTTGAATTTTGATCTGCTCAATGTTGATATTGCAGGCATTACCTTGAACATTCCAGTTTAGTAAAAGACCGGTCATTGAAAACACCGCCTATCCAATGTAACATTGACATTTGCTTCATTGACTGATATGTCTCACTCAGACAGCACATCAAAATCAACTATGTAGTTCAACCTCGATTACCCACAATTCAAGACCAGGGCCTTTCCGCCAATTGTCGGATATTTTCTGTCCTCAAAGCCTTCAATGCGCAAATTCATGTAATTCGATCTTTTTGTGGAAGTATTAAATTCCGAATTCCCAGGTCTTCTATGATGCAGATATCTTGACCATTTCCCTTCTACCTGCAACCTTTATATTCAAGGGAACTGATTTTTGTGATTTCTATTTTGGTGAAATTATGCTGCAAGGATTTCTAAAATTATTTTTGATTGCAACACACGGGAGGTAATTGAATATTGCCATTTTTCAAAATTTGAAAGAACACTCCCTTTTTAGAGCCGAAATGTATGGAGAAAAAAAATGTAAAGGAAAATGACAGAAAACCCAACTTTTCGATCGTACTGATCTTTTTGTATTTTTCTTGTTATCTTAGTTTTGAAAGCATGTAGCTATGTAACTATTGGAACACGATGCTACAAAGGTCTCCTTAAGGTCTCCTCTGTTAAGTGATTGGCCTAGCGATCTTCTGGTCCAGAGGTCGAGCCTCGAAAGTGTCATTGCAAGTCGTCAGGAACGGCGTCCGGACTAAAAGATCACAACACGTCAGATTAAAGTCTGACTATGTCAGCACCGTCCCAGCCCCCAGTAAGGGGAGTAGTGACGTTAAACCATTCATTCTTCATAATTTCGAAAGTTATATTGCGATTCTGTGCATACATACTTCCAAATTCAATCGAGCAGCTCAAGTGATTTTACAACTTGTGTTTGCAGAATGTGTCGGGTCGTTGAAGGATGTGGCCTAGGTAGACAGTCTGCGTCTTTTGATTTCGCGCAAGCTCAGATCTTGATGTGAGGCCTGTCCATTCACCACTTTGTTTCACCACGTCTCTCCAGATCTTGTTTTGTCTTCCTTCTGCTCCTCTTTTGCTATCCACTTCCATCCACAGACCTTTCTGATCCACTTGCCTCTTACCAAGTGGCCAAACAGACAAAATATTGGCCTTGATGTCTACAATGTACTCGAGATAGTGTTTTTTTATTCGGTTTCTTGTCCGCTAGTCTGACACCATATATCCACCGCATCATTCACATCTGCTCATGCTCTATCATCCTTAGAGGGATGAAAGCAATGGCCATGACTTGTAGCCATAGAATATGACCTGCCAAACTCGCAGAGCTGGTCCTTCGTACGTCAAGAAAGATTACAGTTAAAAGACTTTGCTCTTTCCACTTTTTATTCTTGCTGCTGCTGACTGAACACTTTCAGGGCTATCGTGTATGTCCGTCCCTCAGATGGGAAAACTGTTGGCGAACTCAAGGTGTGTTAATTCTCAGTCGACATTCAGCAATCGATTTGTCGTTCCGAATTGGTCTTGATTAGCATTTTTTGCAAACGAAGTTGGTTGCCCTGCACAAGTTCCACTTCACTTTTCCGCATCTTGAATAGTGATGCATTATATTAGTATCATATTAATGCCAACTGATTCCCGAAATTGACCAGCTTCATTTTGTCAGAACTCCCGGGAAAAAGAAATTTTTGGTCTCGAAGTTGTATATTGATAAAAGTAAACCTTGAAGGGCCTTCGGCGTCCTGCGCCTTATGGGGTTGATAGCACAGTATAGTTGGGAATATTCTTTGGCTATTCATTTTATTTTTAGAGATTGGAAAGAGCCAAGTAAATTGGTAGAATTTATTGATAATTGCTCATCACTACTATCCGCAGGTATCATCGGGCTGCTAGTGAATGATTTACAGAATAAAATTAGAAATTCGCATCAAGAGATATATAAAAAAGATATACAAAATATACAAAACTATGGTAAGAGAAGGAGCTATGCGGCAGGTAGTAAAGGGTACCAGTACCAATAGCATTTATAGTAAATGAGCTGACAGGAAGAAAAAAGGGAAGAAATAGGATGTGAATTAAAAAATCTGATTACTGTGGAATAACAAAGTCAATGAAGGAAGAAATCTCTATAACTGTCAAGTTCGTGTCTTGAGTTGACGTTTGATTTTAACTTGTTGATGTAATCTCTAAAAATAGTACAGTATATCCTATCTGCGAAGGACTGACTTCAAGGGAATATGGCTGGTTTGTTTCTATTGTACCAAAGCTGTTCATTTCGTTTTCTAATCACTTCAAAACAGGGGAAAACAGTGTGATTTCAAATCATATTTTTCAAATATGAAATGCTCATATCCTCTTCACAAAGTATGAAATGAGTGTGATTTTGTGGAATATGCGTCACGTTCCATAATTAAGATTATAGTACAATTCATTACTGAAATATGCGTGTGATCACACCTATCTATTTCGGTGCTAGAAATGTGGGTATTATTTATACTTTGTTCATGTGTAAACAGAGCGCTTTAAAATTCAGTTTTATATAACATTAACCTTCATTTGATTGCGTTAAAAATGATATCAGAACCATGGGAGATGATATTGATGTCAAGAACTTCAGCAAGGTCATTCTCTCTTCGTCTGAATTTATAATTCCGCTGGATGAAATTACTTTCATAAATCACAGATTATAGTGTAGCTTAAATCACGTGTGAGGCATACAATCACAAAATCGATCTGAAAGTCATCTTTGAACAATGGTTCGTCTGTTCGGGTCAACTCTAGCATTCTTAATTCATCTCAGTTGAATAATGGTGTGAATCATATGTCAAATGATTTTTGATCGGTGATGGCTTGTGCATAACAATAAGATGAAAGTTATTTGCATTGTCTGTCGCGGTCTAGAGATGTTTGCGTACAAAAACACCTTCGATTGTTGCAAATGTGTCATCTACTAATGAACAAAACTTGAGTGACAGCAGTTGTAGTGTTGAAATTGTGAAACAGAAAATTCCATTGGAAAAAGAGGGCTCAAAAACATGAGCTCGTTTACATTGCTTCTCCCAAAAATCAAATCATCTATGTTTTTATCTTTTCTTTGGGAAGATTGCATAGAATATATTCATATTTTTATATAATTAAGGTAGCTATAACACTACTTAAATTGGAACTTCTTGTGAGGTCACATGTTGAAGAACTTAGTAGTCATTCCGGAATAAATTTATCAGACAAATGATCATTTTTGCATTCTCCGTGGCACAGTGATAAAGCACTTGGCATTTCAAACTTGGTCCTATGGTCGAATCGCTGGTGTCACTGGAAGTTAACAGAAAGGGCATCCTGACTAAAAGTTGCATATCACTCTAGAAAAGTCTGACTAAGTCGACACCGTCCAGTGGGGATTAGTGTCCGTTAAAGCTTCATGTTCACACTAAATAGCGTAATTTCTCAGTAAACTCTCTACATTGTGAACCTAATTGAAATGCAAGACTTGATTCATGTTTGTGACGAGATGCGTCCTTGAAATTTTTAATGTTTAGGAAAATTATGATTGAGTTATGAAGTTGAAATATAGTTGCAATAAATTATAAAGTTGAATGTTGGATTTCGTTTGTCATGAAAAATATTAATAATCTTTCTTCTCGGCTCACAGCAAGTTAGGCAAGTAAAAGAGAGAATTAGCGATTGCAATGTTATCTTGTTATTGAACCGCAGCTGGGATGTAGACATTCCACACAGAGAGGCATTGCTTTACACTGATGATGTCTGTACCGGTCGTGTGAGGTGATTGAGTGTTACTTTTGTATTTGATGACATTACAACTTGATGTGCAATTGTTTCTAGAGCTAGAAAACCATTCATTAACAGAGGATAGATGTGCGTTCATAATTTCTGCCAAATGTTAAATTGACTCCTCAGATAAGAAATTTTCCTTCTATAGTGCTTGAAGCTAATCGAAATATTGTGCTTAGCGTCTACTTCACCCGAACACAGATAGTTTAAGCAGAGGTCACAACACGTCCCACATAAAATGTGTCCTTAAACAAGTAAAAGAAAAATGCACAGAAATCTCTTTTACAAGGAATTTTCTCTAATACATTTCTTATATTGCAGTGGAACTGTGTAGAGCTGAAACTGTTTGATTATATCTGTTTGTAGGATATATATGATTTTTTGCAGATCTCGGTGGGGTCTTTGTTGCACAGTGGTTGAGTACATGCCCCTCTGATCTCTTTATAGTATCCCCGAAAGTGTCGCCAGGAACGTCAGCGGGACTGAAAAAAAATCACATCGCTCTGTCAAAAGTCCTTATCAGCACCGTGAAAGCTTCTAGCGGAGGTTAAAATTCAGACTGGCTGCTCAACTTCGTACAGCTACCATCTGTCTCACAAGCAAACAGCTAATCACCATCCGTAAATTGTCTAAATGAAGAATTAAACTGCCTGAATGATGGTGAGAGGATGTAGTTTACGGCTTTTCTTAGCTGTGGGATGATCCTGATAAAATCTATATTGACCTTGCAATGTCACGGTTGGATGATCTGTCGTAGACTTTCTAAACTATTTCGTGAATTTCACCCGGAGGCGTGACCCTTTCTGAATTGTAGAGGCTATTGTAACGTTTCAAACGTTCAAAGAGAATAATGTTCCATTCTAACGTTCATTCATTACAACACAATCTAAACGGTGACATGACTTATTTTCACACGATGATGAAAATCATGTCAAAATTCATTTCTACGAGAATATAAGTGAAGACTAAGACGTTTTTCAAACCGTAGGATCACAAATTCAATGTTCTTGTAACAAACCAATTCTTGAAAGAACCCAATATGGCTTTCTCGTGGCAACGAATTATAACTGATCGATCAGTACTGATGACCCATCAACACGTAAAAATGTAAAAATGAAAATATGTCTCAAGCCTACTTGCACTTTATTGGCAGCTAGAATCTATGGACTGATCGCAGATTTCCGGGCAATGCAGGAAATGCGCATATAATTAAATACTGTAATAGTCAGATATCATGTCAATTTTATCATATTGTGTGAAGGGTACATGTACAAAGCGAAGTCCATAATGCTCAATAAACATTTGTTTTCCGCATTTTCCTTTTCTTTTATGCTAGCTTCTTTAAGAGTATTTGCGGGACTATATGCTACACATTTTAGAAAGCGTACGAAAACTCTAGATCAAAACTGTCATGACCTTAACTCACCTGTTTTCAGAATGCGTAGGCAAAAGCCGTTCAAATTTGCAAAGTTTTTGAATATTGTCCATTGTAATTTCATTGTCGCAATAATTTGATGATGGTAATTGGTTGATTAATAATAGATTTGTATGCAGGAATTTCGAAATACTTTGTTTGGAAGCGATTGAAAAATTTTCCACGAAATGTGTGGACACAAAGACAAGGAATGCTTGTGCATGCATTGATTGATCGCTATTGAATTTCCTACCAAAGATCGCATGTATGCAGAAGTACAAACAAGTTAAGGCCCTGTCCACCGAGTTGTCTCAGTGAGGAAACAGACACAACTTTGTAACTACCTGTATATCACCCATCATCCTTAGAATAGAAGGAAAATGACAAAATCGATGAGGTTAGTTCTATCTTCGGAAATAATTCGACGACATGATATATTTTCAGTACTTATTTTAAATATTACATGGTCAAATATTGTTTTTCCCATATTCCAGGATTTCATTTTACTGATATGGTTAGTTTAGAGGTAATAACCTCAAAGAGGTAATAAAATACATTCAGTGGTATAACAATAGTTATGTAGAATAGAATAGAAAAATGTTCATTACCGCTAATATATGTTTGAGCATCATGTAGTGATGGAGGTCGGGGGAGGGGGAAGGGGTCGATAGCATTTTACATGTCCATTCTATACTAACACTTACTTCGCACAAGGCCACATGCACGTTTATAAATACGTTACATGAATTTTTACATTGAATTTTTACCAATCATTGAATTGCATTACTACAACCAATATGTCGAGGATACTATGGTAATTGTGATAATGTAGTAGATGATGGTGTAATCTTGTGATAAGACAACTTCATCAAAGCACAACCATCATCGTGGTACAGTGGATAAGGTCTTGGCGACTCTATCCCATGGTAATGGGTCAAGTTTGTCGAGAGTATCATAGAAAGAGCATCTTGAATGAAAGTGTTACAATGTTGCAACTACTTCTTGTAAGTGCCATTCCACCTCCAGTAGAGTAGCGATGACGTTTAAAGCTGCGTCATCAAGGACAGTAGAGAATTGATAGTTCTGCATGTTTCTAATCAAACTGCTCCAAAAATCCATCAAATAACCAAGTTTAGCTATCGAAGTGACTTTATTTGTGAGATCTTTCTGATGATGCTCATTGGACCCACTCACAAATGTGCTGTACGGGAAGCATTTCAAGTACTGGACTTGAAAGAAGTAAATCAGTCGAAAGTGAAATTGCCTGAAAGCTGCTCTCGAAAACCGATGAATGTGATCAGTAGTGAAATGTATTGAAGGAAGTTGTATTAACCAATGAAAATACCGTCCCTGCTGGAGCTTTGATTAGTTTAAGATGATGAAATTTCTCCACGTTGTCACAAAAGGAACCATTTCCATCGAATTTCAATAGATTAAATCTACAGGAATGAAATTTATAAAGAACTTTTCACTAGAAGTGACATTAAGCGATTGTATTTGAGTTTCAAACAACGCGGGAACCTGCTCGTAGTCATGTGCATTGAACCAGATTTTCAATGACCTATACTCATGGACTCGAACTCAGTGAAAATTTCAATCTCGATCCGAGGTATCCATTTTTCCGCAAATTGATCAAAAAATTTGTTGGGTCTCTCAATTCGCTCAAAAGTGTAATAAAAAATCCATTACTACAGCTTTTAACTTCATTGAAATCTGTCTGGTGAATACTTGATGCATTTTCTCTATGCACTTTCTATTAAATTGCACACATCAATGTTGTTTACAACTCAATTTTCGAATTTTCAGAGATGTAGCTGAAGATGCTTTTATATAATTTGAATGATGAATCAATTCATAATTAGTGTGTGGTTGCGTGTGTTATGATATCAAAGAGAAGTTAAAATGGGTGATGTATCCACACCACACTAATCGGAGTGATTGCTGATCAATCATAAGTAAGATTGCTTTCATTTATAATATCAGCATGACTTTGAATCGAATAGTGATGGAATGAATGATGAATGAAGGATTGATGGATGTGTGATTCTGAGTAGAATTAGCGAAGCAATGGAATTAGTCCTAGGATATCAGTGAAGTAATGGAATTAGTCCTATAGGATATTAGTGAAGTAATGGAATTAGTCCTATAGGATCTTTAAACGGCACCTTCGGCTGATTATTCTACTGTTCACAGACTGTTCTACCGTGGACCTGCGGTTTCGAAAGTCAATTACTCCCAATAGCACTCCACAAAAACTCATGAAACATGGCGTATTGTGTATAATTGTATAATGAAATCATAAATCACAAGAAAGGAATGCGATGCTGTTTCCCTACTTTTTTCTATTGGTTTCGGTAATGAGGAGATTTGGGGACCCTGCCTCAATCGCTTGCATAATATATTAAAAATAGTAATGTAATAGATTTTCAAACATTTTTTCGACTCATTGAATCATCGCGTGCAGCAGTTAGAACGATCGGAATGACGTGTCGTCAGATGTGCTCATAATTCATTCATTCTTGTAACCTTTTCTGATGTTCGATCATTGCCTCAGCTTCACATCTTTCAACGACTTGACGATCTCTTAATTACAGATCGTCAATGATAGCATTCATGTGGAGAGAAATTCATCGCCTAGACGAATTTGCACTCTTATTTTGTGTGAATGCGAATATCCGTAGTTGACGCTTGCTGGAATGTCGCATTTCAGCCACTGTTGCTTTGCTGACAAAATCGGGGCTGTCGGCAGTGTAAAAACTGGTTGCTGGCGGTTCACCTGCGACTGTATACACACATTCACCCGATCGGAAAGCAGTTTCTCGTACTAACTTCTTCATGTTATACTTTCAATTTGTTTTACCTGAGTTTTTACTTGATCCTTTTCATTCAGTTGCTGAATGATGTCAAGACAGTATCGCAGCCACACCATTATTTAATGTATTGTCGCTGGAAAATAAGTTATTGATTACTTTCAGGTACATTCATGTGGTGATGACACACAGATTGTGCTTCCGTTCTTTACTGAGTTCTTATTCATAAAATCTCAACAGATGTAACCGCCACGAGACATGGTTAGGCCTGTTGGGCCTTATCAGTCGTGAGTAGGTTCGAACCAGTGAAGTTGTAGCTAGAGGACGTGCAAGCATATCCGCTAACCACAAGGCCACCGGACCATCTGTTGAGAGCGAGAATTAGCCAGGAAGGCACTATTTTAACACCTTAGGATTTGATAAATGCCTTATCGTTGTTGAGATTTTACATATCTATCCATTGCCAAGTTACTTATAAAAACATGCGATGTGTTCTTATTGTTTTACACAAGAAAAATTGTCTTACATTGCCGGTAAAGTGGTTGTGCTTACGGTGATCGCAAACAGACAGTCCTTAGAGCCCCAGAAAGTCTATCTGGGAGAAGTATCTGCAAGCACTATACTATGAATATTTTACTCGTACTTAATGAGAGATGTTTGAGGACAAATAACGTCCTCCGCTTCTAATATAATTCTTTGTCCAACCTCAATGTTGAATAATTGAGCTTTAAACTGCAAATTGCAGAATTTTGGCATCGTGTATTTCAATTCCTAGGTTGCAGTCTTCACTCGTGATCTGACCGACACGCGCGATTGTATTATTTCTACTGTAATGAAGACTTGCTGCGCTATCTATTCTTTCTTACTTAGTAATTTAATTTCTTCATACTGAAATGTGTGATTATTTGAATCACAGGAATGTCAGCTTTCTTTGGACAAGTCTACAGGCGTCATAAGCAAACGCTAATTTTCTTGTTAATGCCGCCATTCATTTCATGTGTATTCTGAAGATTGATAATGATTAGGAGGTTAATGGTGTCTGAAATGCTCCGCGTGATTCCACACTTTGATAACGTCGACGTTGATGGACATAATTGTTCTCCGTTGTTGGTCAGGAATATGTCAGTTAGACCTTTCTTCAGTAGTTGTAGCAAGCGAGAGGTTTTAATAATATATAAATGTGAGAGAATGTGTAGCCCCTATACATGAAGTGCTAAAGGTGTCGAATTCTGTGAATTCATGTTATTCAAAAATATGATTCATAACGAATTAAATTCATGACATTAAACAGTCAATCGTTAATATACTAAACTCAGTGACTGATTGATTTTAAGGGACTTTCTCCTCCACAGCAGGGGTTATCAAAAATTATCGGCAAAAATACCGTGCGGTACTGCTTCCTTTTCTAAACTAGTATCATGCAAGGAGGTGTCCCAGAGCTGACGGGTTTTGAATATCTGTAGGTTTATGACAAGACAAAAGGAAGGTATGAAACATTGACAACAACGTAGATAACCCATGGTCTGAAGTTTGTTCCCAAGCTCATTAAAATAAGTGCCAGCATGGAAATACAGTTATTTTTAGGAAATGTTAAAGATATTGCTGCCATTACCTTCTCTTGATATCCTTGTAATCTCTGCGAATGATTGATTGTACACGAAGAAGTTTTCTTGTGGAACACTTTGAATTGCAAATTCAATCATTAAATTCAAGTCGGAGATATTTCAGGGAAGTTCTTGTAAACTTTGCTTTTTACGTGGGCCCATGAAGACGTTATCAGGAACAGCATGGTTCGATAACCACACAGGCCACCAATTGTGGAATGATGTCTTCATTGAGGGAGAATCAATCTTTCGGGAAACATCTGTTGAAGTATATTGATGACCCATGTACTGCCGGGATGTGTGAGGTAGGTCCTTCTAACTGAAGTCATCATATCTCTCCTCATCACCCTTGGATTTTTAGAGTTCAAACAAAAGTCAATTCTAACACAACCTCTCACATGGAAATGCGATCTGACATGAACATGCGATCGAGGATTTTGGAGGATTTGCTATTCATATGTGAGAATGCTTTGCAAAAGTCCACTGTGGCAAATTCATCGCCTTCCGATAATTCTCGCGCCATCTGAATCTTGTAAGGACAAAGTTATAGCTCGCAGCTTGAGATGGTTTGCAAGCTTTCATGGTCAAGTCAAATTCACAGGAAAGACAAGGGTTTCCCTTCATTGCTTCACCGACTTGTGCAACGATGCCTTAAATGAATAACAAGAATTTACTGTTGTCTACAAAATAAGCCATGAACAAGCCAGCACCTTCGATTCCCTGACCTCAATTCCCTTTGCGAGTAGTCGAATCGAAATCCGTGATGGAGACGAGCTCGTTTCGCCAAGCCTGCAAGGAGGAATGCAAATAAAGGCAGATGTCATTTTGAAGAGATGTCGGCAGCTCCATTTACGTGTTTCACAGGACGAAATGCTTCGTGCTCGTAGAGAGACAACACATCATCTCTCAACTATAAAGTTAACTTCCACTAGATATTGTTCGGCAATGTGCGGGATGTCATGAGAGCAAATTGTTGATGTTTAGCATCCTATGGCGTTGGGGTGTGATAGGAACTATTACAAAGAGACCCGTCTTGAAATGTTTCAAAAAAATTGTGCACTGGACTCTCTTGGGTTAAAAGCTTTAAGGGGTTAAGATACCTTCACTTGCATTCATTTTGCGCTGTCAACTTGGCATTGTGAAAAATGTGTCTTACTTACATGTCCATTTGATTCGATTTTTTAGTCAAGCGATTGCGGTCAAAGAATCAAGAGTGTTAAGTGTCTCTTATAGACTGGTTGATATTCTCTTTAGATATTCAATGTCCAACGACTGACAGATTTTGTCAAACCTTGTCATTCTTTTCAGGCGATGTCATAAGTAAATCGCGGACCTATTTTGGTAGGTAAGAAGATATCTTCACATCTGTATTAGATAGGTGGAAATAGAATCACAAATGTCTATGAGTTTGTGCATTCGTAGATTACAATGCCATTTTTGAGATATTTCAATTGAATTTCTATGAAGAAGCTTGATGACGTAATTGAAATTATGATCGTTCAATTAAATCATAATTTGAATTGTGCAATGTCATTTTGTTTAACATTAACCTATTGCATACCGACTGTTTGAAATTTGCGTAATAGTCCGGGAGCTACTGACACTTTCTTCCTAAATTCGCGCACAAAGGGCTTAATAGCATGGATTTGTAGATCTTGAAACGCTGAATACAAAAATCAAATTCTTGAGTGCCACAGCCATTCACTTCGGTGATAGGTAACGTTAAAGCATTCCCATTTGAATCCAATAGTAAAATTCAAGAAATATCTATGGATTGTGAAACACATGGGATTTTTCGTACATTTACTATTACAAGAAAGAAACTATTTATCAGAATGCCATGAAATTTGAAACATGATTGAGTTCAGAACATCGACTTTGATACAAAAGTTGAAGTGAGTCAAATGATTCAGTATTTGATGTCTGAAAACCTCTACAAAATTAGTAAATTTCATGTTTTGACTTAATTTTGGTTATTTTACTCATTTTGTAGAGGTTTTCAGACATCAAATACTGAATCATTTGACTCACTTCAACTTTTGTATCAAAGTTGATGTTCTGAACTCAATCATGTTTCAAATTTCATGGCATTCTGATAAATAGTTTCTTTCTTGTAATAGTAAATGTACGAAAATTGCCAAGTGTTTCACAATTCATAGATATTTCTTGAATTTTACTATTGGATTCGAATGGGAGTCCTTCAACCTTACCTATAACCGAAAGCGACTGGTCGTGACACTCAAGAATTTGATTTTTGTATTCAGCGTTTCAAGATCTACAAATCCATGCTATTAAGCCCGTTGTGGGCGAATTTAGGCAGAAAGTGTCAGTAGCTCCCGTCCTATAATTATGTTCTCACGACTTCATTTCTTTATCTCAAATTTTGATGAATGCATTCTCTTGTTAATACTTCTATTCATTATTGTTACGAAGACAACTATCTTCTTCCAACATACATGTGCATTAATGCTTGCAATTATTATGCAGTCATTTAGCCGAATTGCTCCAGTTGAATAATAATTTTCAAAAACAAGTAAAGTTGTCTATTGCCGAATATTTTTTGATAACCCCTGCTCCACTGCTGAGTAGGAGAGCATCCAGAGTGGGAATTTTACTGGTGGGAGTTTATGGAATCGAGATTTTCTGGTTTAAGACACATGTAATGAAATATTGGAATTAGAATAAAATGTTGCGCTTGTAAACTGCAAAATTTGTTGAATCAATTAGTAAATCAGAATTGTCGCATCATTCAATTTAGACTTTGAGTTTAAATGGTTTGCCGACATAATAAAGCTTATGATTGTGCCAGTGGATGTTTGGTTTTAGTGCGAACATATTCCAATGATCCTATTCTGGTTGTGGTGCATATTACAATGACGATATCAAGTGATAAACCTGTCTTCAATCTTGTCTATTTTCTGTATTTTCTGAATTGTGGCGTGGCACACTTGGATCTACACTGATTGGATGTACCGTTATCTTCCATACATGTCCGTTTGCAACAGGGGTTGGCAAAGCCTTAAACCCAAAACCCACTTGGGATTTGGAGTTTTGATATTCAGTAGTATTAACACTACTAATTGACCCTTTGTAATAGATTTCATGCCATTATCAGCATACTTAATGGTATGCAGACTCTGTAATCACATTCAATGATCGTTCATATGTTTGTCTGTATGACATGTTGAATATAATGCAGACAAAGATATATACGATAAGCACAGTTTTTATCTAGTTCTACTGAATGCTATGAGCGCACATGTAAGTACAGCATCATCAAGGTTTATTAGCTGAAAAGTGCTAATTGTGCTTAGAAGCGGAGTAATGTAATATTGGACGGACCAGGACAAGTAAGAAAAAAAAATAGGAACCCCCTGAAATTTATAAAAAAAACAGTAAAAATAGATGCAAAATAAAAAAAATACAAAAATAGGAAACTACCTCTAAAATCACTAATTTATGGGCCAAAATAGATGCAAAATAGGGTCCTCCTGAAAAATACAAAAAAACAGCTAAAATAGATACAACGGCCCAGGACAAGTACGAAAAAATACATTATGACCCATGAACAAAAATATTCATTTAAAAATGGAAGATGAAAAAACAAAAGAACCGTCAGCCCCTTTATATCCTTCATTATCATATGAAATGGATATAGCAAAACACAAAGATAGAGTCAGGTACATGAAAGATAAGGAAGCCCAATTATTACTTAAACTAGAACATTATAATAAATTAAGAAAACGATGGACGATAGCTAAGAATGTGACACAAGGCGTTGGTATATGTTTAACAATTTCTTTAGGCGCTCTCACTATTGTCATTTCGTCTGGCGTTCTTACAATTCCTGTTGTCGCTACAGTTTTAACAGGCACAGGTGTCTTCACAACGTCACTTGCAACAGTGATAGATAAATCTTTAATGACTAAGAAACGAAAATCCTTAAGTAAAAAACATGCACATGTCAAAGAAGTATATGATAAACTACATTACTACTTCCAGAGAGTGTGTGATGACAATGTTATTACGTTAGATGAGATTGAAAAATTTGACCAAATAGCTAGAGAAGCAACTAAAATTCCTGTTAAACCTCAAGACAAAGTAAACAATGAAGCTTTTTTAGAAGAAATAAGAACTTTATTAAAAACGTTAGAACATCAGTAAAATCGACTCTTCAAGTCTCAGCACCTTTGGTGCAGTGTTTTTGCTGTGTCTCTATGCTACCACAAAATTCAAATATTATCTTATAAAATAATGCAGAGCAATGAGACAAAAATAAAACAACTAGAAGAATTAATAAAACAGAAAAATATTATGAAGAAAAAATATAGACAATATCGAATGCTACAAGCTGGTGTTCAATCCAATATGTTAGAAAAAATACGCCTAACTGACCAAGTGAAATCTGATATTAAGAAAGAACTTGTAGTTCATGATAAACGAATTGATATCGCGGATCCAGTGCAGAAAATCTTCATGGATGATTATGGTTTATTAGAAGCAAACATAGAAAAGAAATTACCCAAATCTATGCTCTTTGAACATTCTACTTCATTTAGAGATGGAAAGTCATTTATGAGATTTTTCTTAGGTGGAGAAGAATTATTTATAAATCCTAAAGAAAGTTTAATTTTTGCACCAGACAACACAGCTTTCAGTTTAGACAGAAATTTCGTGGATTTATTAAGAGGAGCGAAGTTAGATAACTATCACCCCGATGATCTACTGAAATACAAAACTATGCTAGATAAGGTTGGAAGTGGGAAACATCTTAAGCGTTATAAACAATTAGAACACTTATTATCAACAGCAGCTGGTGTTCCAACATCAACCAGTGTTCCAACAGCAACTGGTTATTCAACACCTGTTGTATTTTTATCAGACAACCCACAAGAATTAAAAAATAGATATAATATTTTATTCGCTGCAGCAAAAGAAGGGCATAACTCCGTTTTTAACGAAATGCATGCCATCTTAGATAAACTATTCCAAAACAGAGTTCTAACTGCAGAAGAGTACAAACACTTCTCTAGTGATATTATTTTACTTAGCAGGACTAAAAGGCCATAAATTTAGCAGGACTAGAAGGCCATAAATTTAGCAGCACTAAAAGGCCATAAATTTAGTTAAAAAAATGTCTTCGGCAGAACTAGAAAAAATTAATAAGCATTTAGAAAATTTAACCGAGATTTTAACCTCATCAAAATTTAGTACGACATTAAAATTTATAACAACTATTTCATCCCATACCTGTCATTTAGATCCTATTATTCACTTAGAACAAGACAAACATTATGAAGTAGCACTAACTAGTTTTTCAACATTTAACACTATACAAAATATTATCAAAGATGTAAATGACCGATTTAAATATTCTAATGATCAAGGTAAAACTTGGAAAGAATTAACTTTTCTTCCTGGATCTTATGAAGTTGAATCGATTTCCAATGAAATAAAAAGACATTTAGGCATTCAATTTAAAGACAAGAAACAATTACATTTCGCAGTTGAACCAGCAGTAAATAAATTTTCTCTTACTTTAGATGAAGATCATCAAGTTGATTTTAATATTGACAAATCTTTATCAAGACTCTTAGGATTTAAAAAGCAACTCTATACACAAGGTTTTCATATAAGTGAAAATATACCTAAAGTAACTGAAATAAATTCAATCAACGTTCAATGTGATATTATAGAAGGTGGTTATGTTAATGGAAAGCTGTCAAATAATATCTTCAGTTATCCAGCATTTACAGTTCCGATTGGTTACAGTTTGAATGTAATCCCAAAATCATTAATATATTTCCCTGTTACAAGAAAAACAATTAATTCAATTACAATTAGAATAACAGATGAGAAAGGAAAGGAAATAAATTTTGGAGGTGAAGAAATTATGATAGATCTTTTGGTTCGGGAGGTATAATTAAAAAAAAATATTGACTTAAAAATGAGTGAAAGCAGTTGTGAAAAATATCCACTAAACAAGAAAGTGAAATTCAATCATCATCATAACTTGTCAAATAAAGTTTTATCAGTTATTTGTGGAAGATCAGGTTGTGGAAAAACATATCTATTATTTAAAATTCTCACGACACCCAAATTTTTGGATTATAACAATCTTATCATTTATACAACAACAGCAGAACAACCTATTTATCAATTTTTGAAACATGGTTTTGAAAATAATCTTACAA
Source organism: Prostheceraeus crozeri (assembly GCA_907163375.1). Taxonomy (NCBI): domain Eukaryota; kingdom Metazoa; phylum Platyhelminthes; order Polycladida; family Euryleptidae; genus Prostheceraeus; species Prostheceraeus crozeri. The sequence goes on from CAJQUW010009219.1 coordinate 255,909, forward strand.
AATCAACTATAGCTTCACTGTTTGAAGAATATGAAAAATCGGAGTATGAAGAAGAAATAAGTTCCTGGTGTGAAGAAGCAGCGAAAAATAAACAACTATTAGAACCCAATAAAAAAAAACACATAACGATACAATTAATAGATGATAGTGGCAATATGCAAGATCCTAGTAAACTAAATAAAACGAAAAAACATTGTGTGGTGTTTGATGATTGTGTTAATGACAGAAATCAGGCAGTGCAGAGAAATTATTTTACAAGAGGTAGACACAATAACTGTAGTGTCTTTTATTTGACACAAAGTATGTATTCATTAGATGGAAGTGTTATTAGAAAGAATGCTAATATTTTTATGCTTTTCGAAATCAACCAAAGAAACCTAAGTGATTTGTTAAGAGACTTATGTATAAGAGATAAAGATGAATTTAAACAATCGTGTAACAATGCTTGGGCAAACGACTATGGTTTTATCACAGTCAATATTGATAAAAAAGTACATGATAGAGTTATAGAACATTTGTTCACAGAGTAAAACTCTGAATCGAACAATTGTTCTCTGACTAGGCTTCGCCTCGAGGGGCTTTGCCCCGACTGAAAGTCTATAGAACATTTGTTCACTGACTAGGCTTCGCCTCGAGGGGCTTTGCCCCGACTAGATGTTAAAGAAATTAAAAAGGTAAAGTAGTTATTCCATCAGGTAAAATTTTTCTTTTATCATCAAATGGGTCTAATGCTAATTTATGTTCTTCTTTTAAATACATTTTATGTTTTTTTGAATTAAGTCTATAATTACATGCTGTTTTTATTTCATTATTAAATAATGCATTTTTATAATCTTGAAATGTTATTTGGTTAACCACCGATGCCTTTGAAATTCCTTTTAATGTTTTATGTGTTTTAACGGGCGAAGCCCTGGAAGACATCTCCGATGTCCTAATATTACTAGTTGTATCATAACAGTAACATTTAGATTTTAAAAATATAGCTTCTGTTATGTACTCCTCATTTCCTTCTAGTTCATCTTTCACTTTACATAAATCAGAAGGATGAATTATATCTTTTATTTTATCTATTTCTTTATCAAGTGAAGAATTAAATGGTATTGTTAATTCTAAGAAAACAGAATCCGTATCGCTGAAGTGAAGTTTATAGTTTTCACCATAAGCAGGCGCTAAATAATCATATATAAAATTGTACATAAATAGCTTAGCTAGTTCTAATATAGTAAATCCTATAAAATTAAACTTGTCATGTTTTACAATGCTTTTTCTTAGATGAACAGCACAAAGTTCATCACTGAATCTAGTGGTTCTTTTATATGTTGGTTTCCTAGTTAAATTTTGGAAACGATCTTTATTATAAACTATTTCTATGTTTTGTCTGTTACGTACATTCTCTAAAGTCTTTCCATAAAATGCGTTATTCATTAATTTAAAGAATACGTTACCAAAGTCATCTTTATTTCTCTTAGCTATTTTACGTTTCTCTATATTAAATTCTATATAATTTTTTAACCACTTAGATTTCTTATATACTAATTTTCGGTGAATTTTAGTGAGAATCATTCCATGATCTAAATACCAATCTAACATCCTTCCTTCAATAACATATTTTTCTTTATCACTTTGAGTTAACATGAGTTTCTTGGTTGGTCTGTACTTTGGGGGGATTATGGTCTTTTGATAATCTGTAAAGTCGCCCATATTAGGTATTTTATTTTCAGGACAGAACGGGAAATACTTTGTCGTATCTTTTAGTTCATCAGGGTACTTTAAGTCAACTTCATACACATATCCATATCCATATCCATCTTCAACAGTACGTTCATAAACTAATTTGTCACACCACTCCATCTCACCCGTAGGCAATTCTTGTATCATACAAGAAGAATATAAACTATTAAAATCATAATACAACAAATAGTTCTCTCTCATGATTTCATCAACTGCTGCTTGACTATCTTCATTTGATATAAGTCCTTCTATATTTTGATTAAACAATTTTATAAACTGATCACTTTCTTCTGGAGATAAAGGTTTCATTATTCCATAATCATCAGGATTTACTTTTTTATTGTAACACTGTACATAACGATTACCTAAAACTGATGAAACCCCGCCTCTAATTCCAGATTCAAAAAATAGCAATTTATCGTAAGAACTTTCTTTATAATATTTCAACTGAACGGGCTTTGTCCTAGAGCCATCGGCTTGAACACCAGTATGTTTTAATCCTGCTAACCATGTTAAACCTGGTGTAGAATAACAATAACATGGATCTATTCCGTAATATTCAATACACATATCACGAAAGTTTTCAAATAGATCAGCTAGTATTAACACATCTATCTGTAGATACTTCATTGTATAATCAAACATATTGTGACAATTGAGTTCTGCCCAATTCTTCTGTGCTTCTGCATAATCTTCTTCTGATAGTTCAGATTGTTTCAATGTTGTTTTAAATTTGTCACGTGGTGGAAGTTGTTGTTCTTCCATTATTTCATTTATCTTGTTTATGTCTCCAGTTAAATATTCATATGGAAATATGCCTTTAAGAGGACTCAAGTTATACTTATTTAATACTTTACATTGTTCAGGTTTTAATGTTTTACCCATGGCTTCCAATGAATAAGGAGTAAAAAATCTAAATGCATCTAATATTCTAAAACAACCAAAATGCATTGAGAAGTATTCTTCTTCTGTTTTACACAGTATGTTTGTTCTTAATTGCTGTAATATTTTCGAAGAGAATAACTCTTTTATTATTAGATGGAAATCATACTTAGAACCATTATAGAAATATAAAGGAACAAAGTTATATCTAAATTTATTTGCATTAAGATTACAAGAATTATGTGCTGCACCTCTATATAAACCATTTAGATGATCATGATCTTTTACTTTGTCAGTGACTAATTCTTTACCACAGTAATAACAATTCTTTTCATTATTAAATTGTACTAATTGTTCAGACGTTAATGGAAGCATTGGTTTATTTGTTTTAAGCAATTGTGAAAAACGCTCCTGCAATTCTTCTATTGTGTTAACAAACTTTATAGCACTATCCTCGCCATAGTACTGGTAATATTCTGATTGAAACAAATTGGGATAATTTGAATGAATGTACATTCCCCAACATAATGGTTTTTGCTCAAACAAATTATTGTTACATTTGTCTGTAATTTTAACATTATATGCTTCAAAATCACAATATATTACAAATGGTACTTTGTTCTTATAGTGCCATTTGTTGTATTCTAAATAATCTTCTTTTGGAAACGTATTTCTGACTGCTTCATTTTGTTGACAATTTACCAAGTGATTATTTAATGCTTGCTTGGTTCTAAAGCTCGTCATACATTGGAGACAAGGGAAATTAGTATGATCGGAAGTTTTTGTAAAAATAGAAACATCTTTACATAATATGTAATGACCTTGATAATATAGTATATTTGCTTGTGCTGGTTGTATTAAATGCTGTAACTGCTGTTGATACTGTTGTTGTAACTGCTGTTGATACTGTTGTTGTAACATCTGTGACTGTTGTTGTAACATCTGTGACTGTTGTTGTAACATCTGTGACTGTTGTTGATATTGTTGCTGTAACATCTGTAATTGTTGTTGATCTCCAGAAGTAACAGGACGTCCTTTATAATTATTATGATTAATCATTATGGGCGTTAATGTCTTTTTAATTTCATATTTTTCAGTACATATTACAACGTCTTGATAAATAATATTATGGTGTATATAATTACCGCGTTCATTATATTGTATTTCCGTTTGACATAATCTATTGTTACTTAAGTAAAATTCTTTTACGTTTGCATAGACAGTGTCATTAATTGTAACATTACCAGTATATAAGGGAGTAATATTCCCAACAGAAATGTATTTTATATTAAGTTCGAACACATTTACTTCTATTAAATCTTTGTTCTTTTTATGAAACTTTGTTAGCTTATTATAATCATATGGAAATTCATCTAATCCATCAGACAGATCAAATTCATATAAGTATTCTTCTTTATTATAATGACTTATTCTTTCTTTGTGATATTGTGCAGGATGTAAATGTGCTATAACACTCCACAGAAAACAATACTGATCATCATTTTGAATGTTAATTATTTGTGGTGAACTGAAAGGTAGGGGTATGTAACTACCTCCAGTATTATTTTTATATTTATTAATTACTAATTTCTTGGATATTACTTTAACAAGCTTCCAACCAGATTCACGCAATTGAGCTTCAAGTATAGCATCTTTTAATTTATTAATCATTGTTTCAAATATAGGTTCTATATCCCCTACGTTATGAATTTCTTGTGTTTTACTGAAATGACCTTGTATTATTTCTTCAATATTTCCATCAGGCCCAGTCTTTGTGTAACGTACTTCTACATTCATATAACATTTGAAAGATTTTCTAAATATGTTATAAAAGTTATATAGAATATCATAAAAGGTTTCATCGGTTTCTGCAGTTTCATCATACACATCATGTTCATCATTAAATAAAAACCTTACATCTACTTCAGGTTCATCTATTACACTAAAAACTTTTTTATATTCTGAATACGAATAATCATCAAATACTCTTTTAACTTCTATATCAGTAGGTAATGTTTTTAGATAGTTTATATATTCATTCATTCTCGTTATATTACTTGTATCATGTCGTTCTACATTCTGTAAATGCATACGACTATTTAAATGAGATTTATAACCTCTAGGCGTCTGTAACTGTTTGTTGCACAGGGTACAATATAGTTTACCTCCTTCCATTTTACCTTTTTTTAAATAAAAATTTATGTTTGTTATACACAGGAATATTTAATTCATTTAATGTCTCTAGATCGTAAGCTGTTAAATGTTCTTTCTTAACCAACCACCATAAATTATTATACGCTAAGAATACTCTGAAACTTCGTAGACACGGTGGTAAGTATCCATTTTTCATATGTGGTTTTAAACCGTGTTTTATTTTGTAGTCCTTAACGAACTCTATGTATTTATGATGGTAATGAAATTTAACTTCTTTCTTGGAATTTACAGGATTTATAGGATGACGATAATTTTTTAAAACTGGTACGTGTTCTATTTTATAGGCCTTTGTCCTCTGAGTTTCACTCACCTCATTAATCATTTTTAAAAAAAAAATTTACATATTATTAAACTCATTTAATATTGGTTTTATGTCACTCAATGTACTTTTAGCATCAGTGACTAGAGGTTTCACATTTTTTAGTACATCACGAAAATCATTAATGCCTGTTCTAATAACGGCTAGTGCATCTCTATTCTCTAATCGTTCAGGGGTTTTAATTTTTAACATATTATTTAAATAATGATCGAAATAGAAATAAAATGTTTCGGGTATGATTGTTAGTGGTTCAAGTGATTCGTTTTCTAGAAAAATTGTTATTTCTTCTATATTATGTGGCGACAAGTTCTTAGCACTTGCGTAGAGACTAATGTCAAAATCTGTTGCATTACTATAAAAATCATGCTCAGTATCCAATAGTATATTTAGATCGCTATCATACACTTGCATTTGATTCAAAATAGTATCAACCCGTATTATACCGTACTTAACATGTACATATTTAGCTAAGGGTAAAGTTAGTTTATAATTTTTCTTGATATCCTCAAAGAATGCTGCATTATTTTGAGTAGTTGTATAAAAGGTTTCCACGTTTTCTCTAATCTTATTATCTACATCACAGGCTTTATGAGCTAATACTACAATTTGTATATGATGGTGACGACCTTTTGTAAATATTTCTGATATGTTCTTTTGCTTCACTAAACTAGCTACATCATCTAACACTAGTAAAGACTTTTGCGTGTATGTCCCAGCAAAAGTACTCATATCTTCTAACATACATAAATCTTTTTCGTTATAAACATTTGAGTATCCTTGCCATTCATCTCTCTGTAGACAAAACACATGTACATTTGTTTCATTAGGAAAATGTTGATTTATATATCTTCTAAGAAACGTAGTCTTTCCGCTCGCTGTCTTGCCATATATTATAAAATGTAAGTTCTCTTGTGCAGCACGTCCTTTAGGTTTGTCGTCGTCATGAGTAACTGGTCTCCAACCTTTAAAGTTTTTGGTTTGACTTTTATAAAATGCAACTTTCGTTTGTTCTGCTGTTTGTAAGAACCCTAACCAATTTATAAAACAATAAATAAGATAGATAAGAACACATAGAATAATAATTTTCACACAATGAAATTTTAGAAACCCAAAGAAACGACCGAGATCTGAATTTTCTGAAAATAAAGATTGCGAATCATTATTTTGTTCACGTTGATTGACGACCGTGGGAATTTCGGAATACGATTTTTCATAATTCATTTTTTGATTTTTTTATATGAAAATTTGTCTAAAACTCTCTTCACTAGTCCGACACTCAGTTGAGCAACTGTAATAGTCCGGTGCTCACTTGAGTGTTTGACCTCTGTAGGACTTCCGGACTACTACGGACTATTGAGTCCGGGGCTCAAATGAAGGTAAAACACTCAAAAGAGCACCGGACTATTACGGAAGCTCAAGTGAGTATCGGACTACTACAGATATAAAATTAATCAAATTACACAAATTGCTGCATGTCGTGAGAAGTTTCTCTCCAACAGAACTTTATTACACTTGTTACATCTCACTTGTGTTTTTAAACATCCTTTACACCGGTATTTACTATCATAAAATTCTGTTTTGAGCTTAACTATTTGACAATTAGTGCATTTTCGTGTACTAATAGCACATGAATTAGAATGATTCAAGAAACCTTGACTAGTAAAAAACTTATTACAATTCGAACATTGTCTATCTTTTACTTTTGGTTGTGATGGTGATTGACATGTTTTTTGGTGACGCATAAAGTTCTTAGATGTTACACTTTTTCCACAATCACTACATGTTCTCATATGTTTATTTAATGATGAATTGTTGGTTAACATATTTTTAAATAAAAAAAATGATGTTAACAAATGTTGGCGGGTGTGCTTACACACCGAATAATCAAGAATCAGAAATAGAACTAGACAACTATATCATGAAAACTGGAGACATTTTAACAGGTCCGTTACATCTTTCTATTCTTCCACAACAAAGTACTGAGTTAGCAAATAAAGAATATGTTGATAAACAGTTCGATAGAATTGTGTCACTGCTCTCTCCACTAACGAAAGAAACCAAGCTTCTAAAGCAGAATGATGAAAGACTGCAAGAAAAGCTAACAGACCTAAGTAGCAAACATGGAAATCTAGAAGCAGATATAGTAAAACTTCATAAAAAAATAACAGAACATTCAAAACTTGTGATCCTGTTATCACTAAATTTAAAGTCTGCCATTGCAAAGAATACAAAACAAAATATACAACTGAAAGAAGAGTTAGAAAAAGTAAGCGAAAAGAATCGGAAATTATTACAGCACTTACAACAGCTGCAATCCACATTCCAAAAAAGTGTTGGTGAATTAAGTAGCCGTATCACACAACAAGTAAAGCAAATGAACAGAATGATAAATGAAGTTAAAGCACTTAAACAAAAGATTAGTGACTTGAAGACCCTTAAAACGAATTTCGATAATATTAAAGTTCAATTGGCCGCTCTTAAAACAGAAGTAAAGAAAAGTGAGAAAAAAATAGAAGTAAATGAAAAAGAAATTAAAGTACATCACACGCTGCTTGACGCAATAGATAAAGTGCAACAGGCAATTAATAAAGTTACCGCGAAGTTGTTGTCCATACACAAACGTAAATCTTAATAGAATTTAGCCGATCGGTCCAAAAGTCAAATTTAAGCTTAAAAAAATGCCTATAATTTATAAACACAATCTTAAACATTTTGCTTCAAATAATAAAATTGCTCATGAACCACGTATGAATCCTGTGTACCATTATGATAGTGTAGAAACTGTTGGAACACAAAACTTCCTAGGCACTGCAGGTGCCGTCCAAACAGAAGGAGCTGGCATCTTTTCTGGTATCGGCAGTATCGTTAACTTGATTAAAAATAATAAAGATTTGATTTCATCTGCTGCTAAAGGTGCAGCTGCTATAGGTAGTACAGCTAGCGCAATATCGAATGCTGTTAAGTCACAAAACGAATTAAAGCAACTAGAAGCTATTCGCAAACTTAGGAATGATGCAAAAGAAATGCAAAAAGACAAAAAGCTCTCAGAGGAAACAAAAAACAAAATTGCTAAATTAGCGAAGATGGAAAGTAAACATGATGAAAAAACAATTGAAGAAATGAGAGGAAATGGGATGCAGTCCCTAACCACTAACGTGGGAAATGGTCTAGCAAAATTCTAGTAGAACCTTGTTCGGAGGTTTTAGCCGAGTATCAAACTGATTTTTTCTAATAAAAAAATATAATGTCAACTTTTATCGAAAGCAAATTTAGATTAGACGATCCCCCGTTCATTACTTACAATCAAAAAAAGAATGACTATATAAGAATTGCTATGAACCCCGGTTCTTCCAGTAGAGTGAATACAGGAGGCGATTTAATTTTTGAAGTTGACAATCAACAAAGTTATTTATATTTACCCGATTCATTTTTACACTGTGAATATTCTCTTTATTCTGATGCTGATTTTACAACACCATTACCTGCTATGGATAATATTACATTAGAAAACAATTTCTTCCCAAGATTATTCACACAAATGCGTTTAGATGTTGCAACACAAAATATAGAAACCATAAGTGATTCACCTGGCATTATTGATTCAATGCTTCGATTTGTAACAATAGGTGAAAATACTAAAATGCATGAAATCGAAGGATGGTTACCTGATAACCATACCGGCATACTTAAAGATGATTTAACTCACACTGGAACAGATTCAGCAGGAATTGCGAAAGATGTAGAAAACATAGTGAAACAGTTAAACAGTACACAAAATAGCTCATACCAGAAAAGACGCAATTTTAATAATAAAAGTAAACAAACTGTTAATTGGTCATTGTCTCCATTATTCGGGTATTTAGATTACACTAAAATATCATATCACTTAAAATTCAAACTCATAGTTCATCGCACTGTAAATAATGAATCAATATTTTATGGAAAGGCTGGGAAGAAAGCATACCTAAAAATTGATAGACTTGAATGGTGGATTAAGCACATTACTCCTAGTTTAGAGGTTGAATTAACTATTACGAAACGATTAGATACTAATAAACCAATTCCAGTAAGTTTTATGAAGCGTACTGCAAGCTCTGTCACTTTTACTGAACAAAGATTTAACTGGCATTTCACAAGGACATCAAATACACCAAGATATTTTTTGCTCACTTTTCAAAAGAATGAAACGCCTAGTTTCGATAAGAACAATAATCTTTTCCATATTAATTCAATTCGAAGTTTACAAATTTCATTAAATCAAACACGTTATCCTATTGATCCATTGAGATTTGATAACGCAAATAATCAATTCATGGAAGGATATGACGCTTATAGAAATTTGTGCCGGGAATTTGGAGTTGAAGCACAATTAAATCCTGTAGATTGGAAGAATTTATATCCTGTTTTCTGTTTTGATTTAAGTGCACAATCTGAAGATATTATCAAGACCGGTTGTGATGTGACAATTAATATTGAAAAGGCAAATTCCACAACATCATTGATGGCTTATGGTTTATTGCTAGAAGACACCGAATATTCTATTGAAATTATTAATGGAAAGATGGTTAGGATCGGTTAGTAACCTTAGGACCTTTGGTCCGATTGGTTAGAAAAAACCCACTACTTCGATAGGCTAAAGCCAGAGGAGCTTCGCTCCGATCGGTTAGAAAAACCAAAGACTATAAATTTTTTATTAAAAAAATGGCGCAAGTGAATAATAAAACGGTTGAATTAAAACTACGTAACATCATTGACAAAAATACCCCTAAAACTATTACAATTAACAAAAGGAAGTATTACATAAGTAAACCAATGATAGAGAATATCAAATTACAAGAAGAAAAGAATGGTGGAATTCTCCCATTAATTCCGCTAATCATAGGTGGTATAGCAGCAGCAGGAAGTGTTGCAGGTGGGACAGCTGGTATTGTCCAGGCAGTAAATAAAAATAAAGCAGAGAAGGCAGCATTAGAAGAGCAAAAACGTCATAATAGGGAGTTAGAGAAAGCTGCTAGAGGTGATGGAATAGTAGATAATTTCATTAGCAAATTAAATTTAGTTGATGAAGGGAAACGAGTTCTTAAAAATGTCCTACACAATATTGATGATTTGATTCAAATAAAAGAAACAAAAGACGGATCTGGCATATATCTAAATCCTAGTATGGTGCGATAAGATTTAATCTTTAAAAATGTCTCTGGATAAACTTAAATTTTCAAATATGGATTTATTAAATTTAGCCTAAACCAAAACCGCTGCTATAAAGGTGATAAGAACAAAGTTCCACACCACTTCGGTGGTGATATACAAAAAGCATTAGAAAACTTTCCTGGCTTTATTTGGGTAAAGTATAAAGGAGAAACATATACCTCATAATTTTACTGGCCCCGGCACAAGATTAGATTTAAGATTAAACGATGATAACACGCCTAGAGAAAATAGTAAACCAATAAATAGAGTAGACGCCGCCGCTTATAAACATGATTTAGCTTATCGAAATCATGACCTAAGTTCTCGACATGAAGCAGATAAGAAAATGATACAAGAATTAGATAGTATTCAAAATCCTTCCTTTAGAGAAAGAATTGAAAGAATGTTTGTTAAGAAAGCTTTACAAGCAAAAATGCTTTTTGGGCAGGGGATAGATAAAACTTTAGTTCCGTCAACTTCGTTGAATGAAACGGCAGCAAAGCTGTCTGAGAGCAACGCTCGAACCTACGCGTCCGAAATGTCGAATGACCCAAGCCGCTATGCGTCTGAAATTCACAAGGAATATAGAAAGCCGAAATATCTATTGAAGGTAAAAGTATTTAATAAAGATGATATTTGGAGTGCAGATCTAATTAATATGCCTAATGAAAGAGGGTTTAAGTACGCATTGACCGTTATAGATTTATATACACGATATGCTTGGGTAAAGCCTTTAAAAAACAAAAGTGGTCTGTCAGTTAAATATGCGTTTGAAGAAATCTTTAAAGAAAGTTTTAGAAAGCCAAGGAAATTGTTTGTTGATAAAGGGTCGGAATTTTATAACCGAAACGTAAAGCCACTATTTGGAACTGTTTATTCAACTGAAAATGCAGGAAAGGCTGTAGTAATAGAGCGCTTTAATAGAACGCTAAAAAGTAAGATCTTTAAGAAATTTACTGAGCAAGGAAATCAGAAATGGTTGAAGATATTACCAGGAGTTGTAGAAGAGTATAACAATAAGATTCATTCAGGTATTGAAGAAACTCCAAAGAATGCTTCTGACGATCCTGATTTGATACGAAAGAAAATATTCGAAAATAATTATTCGAATGAGAGTAATCCGAATTTACAGAAACGTAAGCCGAAATTTAAAATTGGGATAGGGTACGAATATTTAAATATAAGAACAAATTTGAAAAGGGCTTCGTCGGATACTGGACTAAAGAGATATTTGAAGTTTCTAAAATAAATCAAACTTATCCGTTTACTTATGAAATTATAGATTTAGATAATGAGGATATCAAAGGTAGATTCTATGAAAACGAATTACAGAAAACCGAGCTTTAATTATTATCGTTTAACTCTAACATTATATCTAAAAATGGTACTCCTTTTTGTAATTTGTACAAAACGTATAAACATAATTGACCACAATAAGTTGTTCCCGGTTTTTGAATTTGAAATGTATTATAAATTCCATTGCCAAGTATTGCTCTTACTTCATTTGTAGGGGGCAAACCGTATGAATCAAAATAATAGTTCTGCTGATGATTTTTAACGCCTGCTGACCAATGTACGCCGTTTTGGTCTGAAGTGTGAAGATTCGTTATGAAATTTACAGTTGGCTTATTTTTTAGGAATTGTAATTCGTCTCTCATTAAAACATGAAAGTTCTTTATTCCTAATTGATTAGCAATTTTCTTTAGGTCGAAATTCGTTGTTGTCTGTGTTCCATAATGCTTTAAGAAGTCATTTATGTTATTCATTTTACATGAAATAAATTCTACTAACTCAACTCATAACCCATTCAGACCCGAGAATTAAAAAACATCTCATGCTGTTTATATTATATTTCCATGTTGTTGCAGAGTTTAGTGAATTGAGCGATTTGTTCACACGTAGACGCGATCTGATTGGTTGAAGCAATCATCACTGATCATGACAACAGACTCTGAAGAGGAATGAAAGATAATTCTTCTCTCAGTGATCAGTGAAGCGCATACTCAGTCATTCTATCATGAAAATATATTTACACTTCAAACACCAGAAGAGCAACAATTGTTCCATTATTCAAATCAGTCTACTAGCAGTAGACCAGAAGACAATAGAGAATACTTTCTCATTTACAAATATAAGAAGAGATCATACTACTGATAAAATTGAAAGAGAGACAATAAATTCTTAAAGTATTTATTGACTTTGCGAACCAAAACTCATTTCTGCCATAAGATTAAAATTCTGTCGTACGATAGAATTAGATCTGATAATTTCATTAAGAAATAACAATAACTTACATTGTAAGGAATTTCAAATTCTTTCAGTTTTTCTACAATTTCAACAATGTCGAATTGGGCAACTTATCACTTTCAATTAACTTTGTTATTACACCAAAACTGCTTTCGATTGAAACAAAATCTTCTTCATTGACATTGAACACTTGCACGTTGTCGAAAGTAAGATATTGCTCCATTTATATTTCCGCTTCCCATTCTTCAAAATATTTCTTGGCCGTCTCTTGTTCTGAATCACTTATTAACTGCAAAAGCAGTGGCATGTAAAATGCGAAAGATTCTGCTGCGGTACGTTTGGGCATTTTTGTTATGAAGACACAATCTGATCACAGTATACAATGATAGAAGAGAGAGAAATGAAACAGTACCGCTGGCAAATGTTTTAACGTCATTCGGGCGTGCTGTCGCGCTGGCAACAATTAAAGCAAATGTGTAAACGTGTGATCACTGCATCATGCGTTACATAGGCGCAACCAAGCGTTACCTAGCTATCTGCAAGACCTCCAGAACGCCAGACGAAATGACAGTGACACATTCTTAGCTATCGTCCATCGTTTTCTTAATTTATTATAATGTTCTAGTTTAAGTAATAATTGGGCTTCCTTATCTTTCATGTACCTGACTCTATCTTTGTGTTTTGCTATATCCATTTCATATGATAATGAAGGATATAAAGGGGCTGACGGTTCTTTTGTTTTTTCATCTTCCATTTTTAAATGAATATTTTTGTTCATGGGTCATAATGTATTTTTTCGTACTTGTCCTGGGCCGTTGTATCTATTTTAGCTGTTTTTTTGTATTTTTCAGGAGGACCCTATTTTGCATCTATTTTGGCCCATAAATTAGTGATTTTAGAGGTAGTTTCCTATTTTTGTATTTTTTTTATTTTGCATCTATTTTTACTGTTTTTTTTATAAATTTCAGGGGGTTCCTATTTTTTTTTTTTTCTTACTTGTCCTGGTCCGTCCAATATTACATTACTAAGCGGCGAACTTTGGGAAACACTGAACGAATGATTGAGCAATGTAACACATACCAAAAATTGTTTTTGATAGAAATAAGAAGACTTTATTAAAAAATGACGAAATAGACCAACTGTCAGTTGATTCTTCTATAATTTATTACATGTAATTAGAAAATGTCATCTCTAAAATTGGGAATAGTTTTAAAATAATATTCGGTTTGCTTCAAAACTTAATCAAATGATAAGGGCATGTTTGCCAAAAAAGTCTTGATGGCTTAGTTGTAGTAATCGCATTAGCGTGTTTTTCGTACGGAAACTTTTATTTTTCGAGCTTAAATGTTACTACTAAATTAATTGTATTCACACTTCACTAAAAGCCGATAGCTCCAAAAGTGTCATTAAAAAGTGTTAACTGGACAGAATCATGCATGGTTGTAGGAACAGTGAGTGCATGCTGATCTCATTGATGATGGCCATCGGTCAGAAATCTATCAGTTATCAGAAAAACATGTATTGATTCCTATTAAAGGGCTGGGCCGAAACGACGGATTTTGTATTTTACATTTCTGTGGAAGACAATCATGTAACAATTTTTTCAATGAATGCGCACAATAGCTCGAACAATGTGCTAGCAAAGCCAGAAAAATTGACATGCATGGAGTTGGAGGGCGATTACGATTTCAAGGCCTAATATACAGAGTGGCCCAGAAGTCTTCGGCCTGGCACATCATTTTAACAATTTTTCCGGACCGAAGACTTCTAGGCCACTCGAAAGTTTAGAGCAAAAATCTAAAGATCCTATTCTTGGTTAATGACAACCCTTAAATCCGACTAGTATTTTGCTTTTAAAGCACTCGTGGTTCAGAGCCGAAAGCTGGGCTGCTTCTCTTCACGACTGTTAGATGCTACTGCGCAAGTACTTCACAACAGGGTTTGGAACCGGCCCACAAGTTCCAGGAACGCTGTCCGCCGACTCGACCGCAATTTCAGAATATCGACCCCACGTCCGCTTTTTAATCTCACTGGCCTGACCCGGACCGGTTCTAGACCTGCTTTGCAATTTACATAAGTAAATAAACCTTGTTTATGCTCGGAGTCACATTAGGCTAGCCTCTTTCTTTCATGTGGCCATCCACATGTTATCCATATATTCGACTTACATTCTTTTTGTGTTGAGTATTAAACAAGAATTCAGTTCATAGTGTACCTTTGTTAAAAGTCCTAGGTTTGAGTCGACCGAGGTTAGAGTTCAGGTCTTCCGGACGCAGAACGAACACTCCACCACAAGGCCACTGCGTCTGTAAAATTTAAGTGAACAGCTAAATTCATTCACTTGTCATTCAAACTTTGAACTGGATCAATTCTCATCATGCTTGGCTTCCTTAATGATTATTTGCAAATTCTGGTCAGGATATCCCAAATATTTCCTTTTCACTCTTCACAGACTATTCGTACCTTCACAACAATCGCTCCGAAGCCATCTTCCCTCATCGCTGGGTCCGATTCCGTTCCAAAACCGACTCATCTACCTCGTCGGACCTCTCCCCTTGCCGAAATGGCTTCTCCCATGGCCTCGACGCCGCGCGTCGATGAATCAGCGACAATCAACTGCCAACGTCTGCTCTCCAACGTTAATCTTGGTCTTCGTGAATGGCGACAGTCAGGATTGAAGACTGAATGTACCTCTAGCTCCCTCATCTCGTCTGTAGCCTCATCATCAACCGGCGACCTGACGGAGGAGAAATCGGTGTCCACTTCTTCCAGTCCCTTAGTCATTCGTCCATTGTCCGCTGACTTGTCCGAGATGCAGCAAACATCGAACTCTTCTGAAGGTAGACGGCGATGCAGCATCAACCAAGGACTTGTGGTGAGTAATCGTCTGAACATACATGAATTGATTATTACTGGGGTTGCACGTTGTTTTATTTAAACCTATCTATGCTGGTTCCCTCCGAAACTAAGCATTGTTCTGAATCACAAAAAATCTCATTTCAATATATTTTGTGTGTGGACTTTCCAGTGGAGGTATCCATTTTCCCTATCTCGCTCATCTTCGTGCTAAAAATAGCAGTTCAAGATTTAAAATAACCGATTTTGACAATTTTTTTAAAATGTGGATTATGGCTATTAATCTCCTTAGTGACAGCTATTTGCGATGTCAAGTTGGCTAAATTTTTGTCGAGAGGCTACTTATGAGTGCGACGAAAGATTTTTTGTGCTCTGAGTACAACCCAAATAAACGTGTTTGAAATGTACGAAGATTCAAAAGCAGCAATTTCAGTGCATCTGAAAAATTGTATTATGCAACTCTTTGTAGCTTCTAATGTAGTTATAGAGAGGTGAACGACTTGCAGATGCCCACCGAATTCAAATGATTAGGAAAATACACCCAATTGACAGTTTATATGTCAACTACTGCTAAATTGTTCGATAAGTAGTATTTGTATAACATTTGAATTAAATACCTATTCAATCTCCGTAGCATGACAGATGATCATGAAATTATAAAAGCTCTCGTATTTATAGAAAATTGGATGTACTCATATTTATATACGATGCGTTTCATAGAGAGTTATGACACAAAATGTGTCGTGTGAGGTGGATACTGATTTCAGTCTTAGGTTATTGATATCTGAAGATCGTACCATCAACTTCGAAGGCTTAAGTATCGTGCTAGCACTCTGATATCCTTCTGCCTCCTGATTGGCTGAGGGAAAATTGACATAATTGAACATGATTGTTGGAATCGATATTCGCTGTGTTGAAGGAGGCTATGCATGCGGCTATGCATGTCTCGAAATAGAGAAAGGTCATAAACCACCTGATCTAGAGGAAGAGCTGATTGAAGTGTTGGGTTTTGAAGTCAGAATCTAGATTTCAAGTGAATGAATAGCGAAAAACGAAATGGTATTGATACTTCAAAATGATTTTCAAAAACAAAATGTTGTTTATAAATGGAATTTGTTTCATCACTTTGACGAGATTCATTAAGTTGTACGTCATAGACAAGCTCCTTTGTGGAAAATGAAATTTTACTGGATACCTAAATCTTACTCTCCAATTAACCGTCGTGCGCTGTCAATACCGCGATTGACCAATGCTGAGATGATTTCAAAATGCATGGAAGCAAGAGAAATCCTTGTCGTTGAATATATTTCCCTGAAACATTGTCTTTGAAATCATTCAACAATGACTATTGAGGACCATCGGTCTATGTTCGATGATGACTGTGAGATTACTTGAAGTTGAATATTTTGCAGCAATAGGATAAGTTTTCGTAGTTATACAAGAGGTTAGATTGGATGATTACCTTATTCATATGAGACAAGTTCAACCGGTTGTAAATATCTATAACTAATTATATCTATATTGATGCATTTAAATGCTTCAATGAAGATTGATTAACATGCATGATCTTTCCAACTGAATGATGTTTGACTTAAAACCGGTGGCTGGCAGTTCAGTACAAAAAGGAAGAACTGATAAACAGAACGTCATCCTTTGAATAAGATGCCGCCATGAATTCAGTTTACAAACTTCCCAACATTGACTGATAACGCGAGGTTTGAATGGGCAAGATGAAAAGATGAAAACTTAACCTTCAATCGGAGATATTGTTCATTAGCGTGTTCATGTCGATAAATCATTTCTCTTGCATGATGTGAACTATGTAGAAAATAGTGCTGGTCTAGTTGTGTGGTAAGGTATTTCATGGTGCACGTGTACCAGTTGTATTCAGTTACGATCCGTTAAGAATGGAATTGAATGAGGTAGACATTCAGTCATAACCTCAGTGTCAATAGATAAAGATGATGGTTGTTTCTTCGACGAAGAAAAGTAAAAGAGTGGGTTGAGAGTGCATTCATTAGTGCAATCTATTATGGTGGGTATATCATCAATGTATCTGAAGGAACATCTCTATACCTCTGAAGGGAATGTCCTACGACTGACACTGCACATGACAGAAGAGATGGTGTCGTATTTCGAACTTTTATTGCTGAGCATGTGCGCACCTGCTTCATGCATACTCACGAAACATCATTCGCTATAGAGAGTCTCCGAGAGACGATAACCTCATATGGGAACGTTTGGACTGGTCTGCTTGCACCTGCTTGCACCCTGCATGTTTGGAAATTGGCCAGTGCCTTGATTAACCGTATTTGAACCAAAGATCGGCCATGATAAAATGATATTCTATTCTGAGGAAAAATGATATCATTTTATATCATCCTATTTTTGAAAAATAAAATGATATAAAATGATATCATCAAAAAATTTTGTTATTTGGTCTATTTCGTTTACTCTACTCATGTCCTTCCGCACTGGTCCATTCATGTAGCGAAAAGCAACAGGCTATTGTCTGTCAGTCTGTCTATCACACAAATTGTCAAACAACTCATTAATAACACTGTCTAGATGTTTTTGAAGTCTTGACTGTAATCTAAATATTTTTAGACTTTTTCGTACTTTAGATGCTGTTGGCCTAACCAACTGCATATTGTAGACATATTTGTAATTCGAGTGTACAAAGCTTAAATCAAAACTTGCGATGTCTGATGTATAGGCCGTAGGCTCTCCCTAAGTTTTGATATGCAAGAAGCTTTGCATGACTAAACTGCTTTCTTCGGTCTTCCATTACTTGGAATATATCGATGCTGCATGCAATTTAATTTTAATTTCATTGCTAAGAGCAGCAAAAGTAGCATGGTAGCAGTGTAAATCGAAAAATTCGCATGACTAGATCTATCTGTGTTGTACGCCAAGGTATATTTCACTGAAAAATGGCATATTTTACTATAAAAAATAGAATGATATCATTGCCGATCATAGATTTGAACCAGTGATCCCTCCAGTGATTGATCCCGTGGAGTCTCGGCATTCCAATCCCGGTCAAATTTATCGGTATCCCGAATCCCGGTAGGTCTCATTGTATGAAGCACATTAATATGGATTTACAGCTATAAAACAAATGCACAATAAAAAAGGCATTCAAATGTCTGTAAAGTTCGTCTCAATTAACTGTCAACCGATCAATCAGTGACAGTTTCTGGCACAGTGTTGGTGATTAATGGATGTTTGTTTCACAAACGTTTTACTTTACGTACTCTATGCTTAATTGATTTTAGTTTTACGTGATTTGTTATTGTAAGACATTTCAGTTTTTAACAAAGTTCAACCATAATGTATTTTTCATGTACTGTTGAAAACTAGTTAATATTACAGTAGTTGAAATCGATTTGGGTCATTAAGATATTATTCCACAAATATGTCATGCGGCGACAGCATCGTTATTTTCCTTAAAAGTAAAGCAAAAAAAGGATCAGCTTCGTCTTTCAGCAATACTTTATGAGAAATAGTTATAAATTGATGAACATAAACGTGGGTAATTATGATTGTATTCCAAATTATGACAATATCCATTCGATTATTGCCCAAAGGTATCACTTAAATACCGAAGAGCAAATGACATGTTGTATTCACAATAAAGTTGAAAAGGTGGCATAGTTGCCATCAGGCGACCTAAATTTAGTGAATCGATGTTTAACGTTAGCCACAGGTGGGGCATGGCTGTAATGTGATATCATGAATGACAAACATTTGATGAAATTTGGGTAGAAAAGTTCGATCATGTTGGATTATGAAATATTCAATAAAAATTATTGCCAACTTCATAACGTCTATATTATTACAAATGTAGTATATTCGGATATTCTGCTAAATGAAAGCACAAGCCCAATCAGCAAAATTTGCTTGCATACTTAACCCGCAACAAAACTTATCATTACCTTTCGAAGAGAAACAGGTAGCGATGGGGATCCCGATAGTTTTCCCAATCCCGACGTTTTGTCAATCCCGTACGTCTTGCGCAATCACTGCTCCGTTGATACGTAGCTCCTGATAAAGCTAATAAAGAGGTCGTTTTCCTCTCATTGTTTGCAAAATTATAAGAAGAGCAGCTTCTTATCCCTAATTTCCTATTGATTCTTTGTATCGATATACGTAGAATCGCTTTACGCAAGGTTTTTCTAAAACGCATCCTTTGTGTGCAGTGGGTTATTTACTGTATTTACATAACATTCATAGTGATGATTTATGCGATTTATTTGCAGACTACTTAGAGTTTAAGTGTGCTAATTATTCATAGCTCTACAGCTTATTTAACTTCACATTTCACAACTTCCATTTTTTTCTAAAATCAATAATTCATTTTTCTATCTTAAGCAAAAAATCATGAAAAACATAAGAAAGAAAGAGAAAGTATAGCAAAAGTATAGCCGGATTCACCATCAAATTTGCCTCGCATACAGGATGCATAGAGTTGTTTCAGTAAGCTGCAGTCAGTGCTGCGCTCTACACAGCTGCTTCATCAACATAGGAGAGGCTAGGCCAGGGGTGCTCAACTTTGTGAAGTAGCATTGCAACAGAAAGAGTCATAAACTGCGAGGCCTCACCCAAAAACTTGTAAATGAAAAATACCTTTGTTGTTGTGAAAAGCACAATTCATCAGACGAAATCAGTTAATGTGAAACTTGATGCTGCTGAAACTCCTGCGCACTGAGGAGAAATATTCGGTGCAGCAGATGAAGCAACGAGCAGCATCACGTTATTCAAATAACTGTGAATCATTTCAGTTGATGTGATTATCCGCAGAGCCAAATCGCTGTAAAGGGCGTACGCTAGTGAATTGAGATTTAGGGTCGATAGCCGCAACATCAGACTAAAAGGGCTCTTTTAGTCATTTCTAATTCGTGACTTTTTCCTTGTGCTATGTTCGCGTAATTTATATTCTACCGGCCCTTGCAAGACGACTCTTGCTGAATGATTGTGGACGTGATTGATAAAACATTGCATTGAAATTGGAACAACTATTAAACAAATATTAGCTATTAACTATTGCAAATCCCGGTATGCAGCTCACCAGAACATCAAATCCCGGTATACAGCTCACCAGAACATCAAATCTCGGTGTACAGCTCACCAGAACATCAAATCTCGGTATACAGCTCACCAGAACATCAAATCCCGGTATACAGCACACCAGAACATCAAATCCCGGTATACAGCTCACCAGAACATCAAATCTCGGTATACAGCTCACCAGAACATCAAATCCCGGTATACAGCTCACCAGAACATCAAATCCCGGTATACAGCTCACCAGAACATCAAATCCCGGTATACAGCTCACCAGAACATCAAATCCCGGTATACAGCTCACCAGAACATCAAATTTCGGTATACAGCACACCAGAACATCAAATCTCGGTATACAGCTCACCAGAACATCAAATCCCGGTATACAGCTCACCAGAACATCAAATCTGGGTATACAGCTCACCAGAACATCAAATCTTGGTATACAGCTCACCAGAACATCAAATCCCGGTATACAGCTCACCAGAACATCAAATCCCGGTATACAGCTCACCAGAACATCAAATCCCGGTGTACAGCTCACCATAACATCAAATCCCGGTATACAGCTCACCAGAACATCAAATCCCGGTATACAGCTCACCAGAACATCAAATCCCGGTGTACAGCTCACCAGAACATTAAATCCCGGTATACAGCTCACCAGAACATCAAATCCCGGTATACAGCTCACCAGAACATCAAATCTCGGTATACAGCTCACCAGAACATCAAATCTCGGTATACAGCTCACCAGAACATCAAATCCCGGTATACAGCTCACCAGAACATCAAATCCCGGTATACAGCTCACCAGAACATCAAATCTCGGTATACAGCTCACCAGAACATCAAATCCCGGTATACAGCTCACCAGAACATCAAATCCCGGTATACAGCTCACCAGAACATCAAATCCCGGTATACAGCACACCAGAACATAAAATCCCGGTATACAGCTCACCAGAACATCAAATCCCGGTGTACAGCTCACCAGAACATTAAATCCCGGTATACAGCTCACCAGAACATCAAATCCCGGTATACAGCTCACCAGAACATCAAATCTCGGTATACAGCTCACCAGAACATCAAATCCCGGTATACAGCTCACCAGAACATCAAATCCCGGTATACAGCTCACCAGAACATCAAATCCCGGTATACAGCTCACCAGAACATCAAATCCCGCTATACAGCTCACCAGAACATCAGATGTTCATGTGAATCTTGCATATTCAACCCGCATCCTTGCTGACTACATTTTTCTTTTCATTTTATTCTATATGGTATTTTCGTAAACCTTGAACTCATTTCATTGTCCACTGCAACTTCATCTGTGCATGTTTCGATTCAAGTTACGTATTGGCTTTCATTGAATTTCCATTTCATTGCCATCTCTGACAGTGTTGACGGACTGTGTGATGCGGCACATCTGTACATTTGGGTATTTTCATATGAAAATAAAACCCTTCAAATTTTGACTGTTACATGTCGATCATCGTAACACTTGTCGAACCTCAAGGAGGATATTCGCGAGTTGCGATGAGTGACGTTAATTTATTTTCTAATTTGGGCTGTTCAGGCAGTTCGTTTCCACGAAGCTTATGTGATGAGTATGCATCGGATTCCACATATTCCTTTCTGCACACAAAGGCTCAGCATCGCAGTATTTCCGACGGAGTAAAAAAGAAATCAAATTATACGTAATTATACCAAATACTTAGCATATTCACTCCGCATGCATGTGCATGTCCTCTGCGTTTTTCACTGAGGGTTTTGTACACTCGAACGTAAGGTAGTCTCTAAAATCAGTCCCGGTTTCCTTATTAGTACATTTTGTATACATTGTTATATGAAAAGTTAATTGCTCCCCTAACAAGGCCTCATATGGTCATCATTTTTTACGGTGGAAGCCATTAGATCTCCCTCTATAGCAATGAAAGAAATATTTCGACTGTTGTTGAGTTTGAAAGATCGATTTCAGCTTGCTTTTTTCGTTGCGACTCTGGTAATGATCTTTATGTTTAATTTTACTGGTTCCTTGCACTTGGGCTTGATATTTGTTCACCACTTATTCTTGTAAATGTTGTATGCACTCATGATAACAAATGCAACATCATCATGAGATGTACAGCTCAGTATTTTGTTGCATATTTCCATACACTACATACAATGATTAATGTGATATCTAGTGATGAGTTGCACTACTGAACTCTAAGGTAGTTGCGAAATTGCTACATCCTCTCACGTGATGTGATTGCCTGGACGCGCAAGCGACTGTGACTCATGAGGATCCTAGAGAGGGAGAGCAGAGGAAATCTGCATAACACGAACCACTTCTATTCAAGTGTTCTCGGCGCATTTGAAGTTTTGGAAGAAGTTGGCGGCATGGTATTAAAGTTGAGTAACGTGAAACTTGCAGCCAGTGATCCATACAGCGGTAAACCGATTCATTCGTGTAGAACTTCTGACGTTAAATGAGCGCATCAGTTTTCACGATAAATATGTGAAGCTGACAGCCAGCTGTGTTCCACTCAGAATATGCTCTGTAAAGCATCAATTTAATGATTCCAGTCGTATTTAGTGAATTAGTATTATCAGTCGTATTAGTCGTAATCAGTCGTATTTGGAGAAATTAATAATGTTCAATAATTCGTGAAATTCCATTGGTGTGAAGAGAAATGACGGGATAGGGAATTGACACATTGGAGGTACGATAAAGTGGAAGCGATGAGCAAGAAAGTGAGAAAGGTTAGACTAAGATGGTACGGGCATGTGATGCGGAGAGATGATCGACACATGGGATGGAATGTGATGACGATGGAGCTGCCAGGGACGAGGAGGCATGGAAGAGAGAAACGAAGAATATATGGATGTGCTCAAGGAAGACATGAAAATGATTGGAGTAAATTGTTGCACGACCAGGATGGGATGCATGGGGGAAGAGGATCCGCTGTGGCTACCCCTAACTCGGTGGGGAAGTGCGGAAGGACAAAGAAGAAGGAGACTTTGCAAAGTTTGGCATGGGTTGGATGAAGTTGAATTATATGAGTGGTTATGAATACATTCAAGAGAAAACAAGGTAAAAAACAACTTAGTCGGGTGCGGTGGAATAAAATTGAGGCATGGGACAGTAAACAGAATACGGTAGTTCTTTGTATTTCACTTGTGAGGAGGGATGTCAGTTAACACATGAGGGAGCGCCTGTCCTCTTTTTCTTTACGCGGCTCCGGTAACAAAACTACTTGGCACTGCCTAGTCATGTCATCGGGTATGGCACATCTTGACGCTTTGACTTGCATTAATGGGTTCCAGCAGGATGCTTCCACCACATCTTTTGGAAAGGAAACTCTCCAATGAGACGTCCCAGGTGCTCGCTATTGCTCCCGTTTGATGACATTTACTTTCTCCAACGTCTACCGAAATTGCTCCATCTAACGTGCGATTTTCTCAAGCCGACGGATGCTAAAACCGCGGATCAGTTTGTTCATCTGCATAAAGTCGTTCTGGAGAAATAAAAGATGTATGAAAACATGAAATTATGTTAATATTTTATTATTGTGTTATATGTATAGAATTAAGTAAGAGATTGTAGCAGCATAGATGATGCAGCAAGAATTATTGATACTTAGAAATCTTTTTTATGCTGTGTCTTTAGCACAATCTGACTAATGGTTAGTTCGATCGCACTATTTCGAAAGTAGCATCGATGCGAATTTCAGGATTTTCATCGACTACTGGGTGAAATCTCGCACATGGGCGACATAACTATCTCAGTAATGGCTAATTTACAAAGTGCATGTGCATGTGTATATCTTTATGAGCGTGATTTTGAATCTTTTCATTGGTCCAAAAGAGATAAAATAAACATCATGTGTTTTTCTATGAAAAAATTCTTACACCACGTTTCCTGCCATACGATACGATGTACATATTATGTTCTCAAGAAAGTTTTGTTTCCAGATGTGATTAATGCCACAAAACGCCAGAAAACTTAGTTGAAAAATACGATGCCTCTTTCACAAGATAAATAACGATCATTCACTTTTGATAACACACACTGCTACTTCAGGAAATCAGGGTTATGTGGTATAGAACGTAACAAAGTTCAGATCGACTCAAAGGCATTAGTAAGTATTCGTAGTGCTTCCTCAAACTGTAGCTTATCGAGACTGTGTTAGCCGGAGCTGGAGTCTTATCAACTTATTCCGAGGACTCTGACTCTACCTTGGAGTTCGAAAAGCAAAAAATATCGACATTGGATTCGCTGCCTCATTGTCCATCACTCTCAGGGCAACGATGTGCGAGTAAATAAGAGAAAGACATAGACTTGTTCTCATTCTACTTCAATGAATGAACTTGGCGCATCGTCGGAAAGACTGAGTACTCAGTGCAATTTTTAATTCAATTTTGTTACTTCAGAGTTTGCTATTCTTTCAGTGTAAGAGCCAGGCTTACTGATCGAAAGGAATTTCACTCTCATTTCTTAGATTCCATCTCTCCTACCATATGCCATGGATTCCTCAATAGTAGTGGCCAGGATGGGAAACTGTAAAGTTTCTCTCATCGCAACTATACGCAAGAAATGTCACTTTTCGGGAAGCAAATTTTCTCTTACACTTGTGTGATATCGCAAAATAGCGAGAATCACTGATCAAGCGATGAGCATTGAGACCTACAGCATGTTGGTCAATGGTCAAACCAATGGAAGGAACAAGTAAAATAGATAAGCAATGTTTCCGTTTGACAACACATAACGCTTGAAAGCATTAATTTAATTAGAAATTATATCTGGAAAATCGATTAGATGTGTGTTTGCATGCCTTCCTTTACCTAGCCACACATTTTACATTACTTCTCTATGAGGATCTGACGATGCCTTGTTTCGGAACCGACTCTGCTAAAGAATCGGCGGGGAGTATCCAACTGGTTCACTGAAAATTAGCACCGATTGTGATATTGGCACCGCATTGTTTTCTGTTTGAATAAAGTTCCAAAACCAAGTTCATGACATGAAAATGAAATAGACGTGTGAGCGCTTACTCAGATGGTGTCAATATTCCTGCATGGTCATCAAAGATTTATCTATCCAGACTGCAACATGACTATAGACTCCTGTCCCTGGCTGGCAAAAGAAATATTCAACTGCAAGAATGTGAAGCTTTTGTGCAGTGTTCTTCCATACAGTTATGAGGTCAGTGTGATGAGAAGCAAGTCACATCACAGTCTGCTTTCTTCTGTAAATCAGTCTTCTGTTAAGCAGTTATTCCTCAAAAAGCATTGCTATGAATCTAAATCTAACCTAGGTAGCATGTGAACGGTTCTCAGAAGCTGTAATTTTTATCGGAAGATAAGATTGAGAATAGGTGATGATCGATCATTGAAACGTTCTTGAAACAAAACATCATCTGAACGATGACTGTATACTTTGCCCTATGAAGCGATTATTTGTGAGTCCTCTTATGATAAGTTGTGAGGTCTCTGTTGATTGTCCTTAAATGATTAAATAATTTTCATGAAGAAAATTCTCATTGTCATTTGCTGTTATTTCAATAGTTGATAAAGGAATTCGTGTGACAATTACACTCACGATGCTTGCGCAGTAAATAACTAAACATGTCAGTCCGGGTGCAGATAATAATTTACCTCAAAATCCAATACATTCCGTCCTTCCATCAGAGTATTGATACCGTCACCGGTTCCTTGAAATTCGGGAACATATTAACCCATACTGCTCGGCTCCGAATAACAAATCCTTGCACAAATGTTACTAAGATTTTTCCCACTTGGTTCGGTCCTCGTCCCTATTTGAAGTCAGTTGGTTCATATTTTGGCCGTATTTGAAGCGCAGCGGTTCGTATTTTGGCCCTATTTGAAGCGCAGTTGGTTCATATTTTGGCCCTATTTGAAGCGCAGCGGTTCGTATTTTGGCCCTATTTGAAGCGCAGTTGGTTCATATTTTGGCCCTATTTGAAGCGCAAAGGTTCGTATTTTGGCCCCTTTGAGTCGCGGAAGATCGTATTTGTCCTATTTAAGTCCACTAGGATCGTGTTTTGGCCACTTTAGGTGCAGTAGGATAGGGATTTGGTCGAAGGTTGTGGATGCAAGGTCGGAAAGGAGGTTGGGAGGTGAACAAAGGAGAGACCGATGCGCCTCAAATAGGGCCAAAATATGAACCAACTGCGCCTCAAGTAGGGCCAAAATGTTAACCAACCGCGTCTCAAGTAGGGCCAAAATATGAACCAACTGCGCTTTAAATAGGGCCAAAATATGAACCAACTGCGCGTCTCAAGTAGGGCCAAAATATGAACCAACTGCGCGTCTCAAGTAGGGCCAAAATATGAACCAACTGCGCGTCTCAAGTAGGGCCAAAATATGAACCAACTACGCGTCTCAAGTAGGGCCAAAATATGAGCCAACTGCGCCTCAAATAAAGCTAAAATATGAGCCAACTGCGCTTTAAATAGGGCCAAAATATGAACCAACTGCGCTTTAAATAGGGCCAAAATATGAACCAACTGCGCTTTAAATAGGGCCAAAATATGAACCAACTGCGCGTCTCAAGTAGGGCCAAAATATGAACCAACTGCGCGTCTCAAGTAGGGCCAAAATATGAACCTACTGCGCCTCAAGTAGGGCCAAAATATGAACCAACTGCGCCTCAAGTAGGTCCAAAATATGAACCAACTGCGCGTCTCAAGTAGGGCCAAAATATGAACCAACTGCGCCTCAAATAAAGCTAAAATATGAGCCAACTGCGCTTTAAATAGGGCCATAATATGAACCAACTGCGCGTCTCAAGTAGGGCCAAAATATGAACCAACTGCGCGTCTCAAGTAGGGCCAAAATATGAACCAACTGCGCGTCTCAAGTAGGGCCAAAATATGAACCAACTGCGTCTCAAGTAGGTCCAAAATATGAACCAACTGCGCTTTAAATAGGGCCATAATATGAACCAACTGCGCGTCTCAAGTAGGGCCAAAATATGAACCAACTGCGCGTCTCAAGTAGGGCCAAAATATGAACCAACTGCGTCTCAAGTAGGTCCAAAATATGAACCAACTGCGCGTCTGAAGTAGGGCCAAAATATGAACCAACTGCGCCTCAAATAGGGCCAAAATATGAACCAACTGCGCCTCAAGTAGGGCCAAAATATGAACCTACTGCGCCTCAAGTAGGGCCAAAATATGAACCAACTGCGCCTCAAGTAGGGCCAAAATATGAACCAACTGCGCGTCTCAAGTAGGGCCAAAATATGAACCAACTGCGCGTCTCAAGTAGGGCCAAAATATGAACCAACTGCGCGTCTCAAGTAGGGCCAAAATATGAACCTACTGCGCCTCAAGTAGGGCCAAAATATGAACCAACTGCGCCTCAAGTAGGGCCAAAATATGAACCAACTGCGCGTCTCAAGTAGGGCCAAAATATGAACCAACTGCGCGTCTCAAGTAGGGCCAAAATATGAACCAACTGCGCGTCTCAAGTAGGGCCAAAATATGAACCAACTGCGCGTCTCAAGTAGGGCCAAAATATGAACCAACTGCGCCTCAAGTAGGGCCAAAATATGAACCAACTGCGCGTCTCAAGTAGGGCCAAAATATGAACCAACTGCGCGTCTC
Source organism: Prostheceraeus crozeri (assembly GCA_907163375.1). Lineage (NCBI taxonomy): Eukaryota > Metazoa > Platyhelminthes > Polycladida > Euryleptidae > Prostheceraeus > Prostheceraeus crozeri. Next base: position 284,037 of record CAJQUW010009219.1, read on the forward strand.
AAGTAGGGCCAAAATATGAACCTACTGCGCCTCAAGTAGGGCCAAAATATGAACCAACTGCGCCTCAAATAAAGCTAAAATATGAGCGAACTGCGCTTTAAATAGGGCCAAAATATGAACCAACTGCGCGTCTCAAGTAGGGCCAAAATATGAACCAACTGCGCGTCTCAAATAAAGCCAAAATATGAACCAACTGCGCGTCTCAAGTAGGGCCAAAATATGAACCTACTGCGCCTCAAGTAGGGCCAAAATATGAACCAACTGCGCCTCAAATAAAGCTAAAATATGAGCCAACTGCGCTTTAAATAGGGCCATAATATGAACCAACTGCGCGTCTCAAGTAGGGCCAAAATATGAACCAACTGCGCCTCAAGTAGGGCCAAAATATGAACCAACTGCGCCTCAAGTAGGGCCAAAATATGAACCAACTGCGCGTCACAAGTAGGGCCAAAATATGAACCTACTGCGCCTCAAGTAGGGCCAAAATATGAACCAACTGCGCGTTTCAAATAAAGCTAAAATATGAGCGAACTGCGCTTTAAATAGGGCCAAAATATGAACCAACTGCGCGTCTCAAGTAGGGCCAAAATATGAACCAACTACGCGTCTCAAGTAGGGCCAAAATATGAACTAACTGCGCGTCTCAAGTAGGGCCAAAATATGAACCAACTGCGCCTCAAGTAGGGCCAAAATATGAACCAACTGCGCCTCAAATAAAGCTAAAATATGAGCGAACTGCGCTTTAAATAGGGCCAAAATATGAACCAACTGCGCGTCTCAAGTAGGGCCAAAATATGAACCAACTGCGCGTCTCATGTAGGGCCAAAATATGAACCAACTGCGCGCCTCAAATAAAGCTAAAATATGAGCCAACTGCGCTTTAAATAGGGCCAAAATATGAACCAACTGCGCTTTAAATAGGGCCAAAATATGAACCAAGTGCGCTTTAAATAGGGCCAAAATATGAACCAACTGCGCGTCTCAAGTAGGGCCAAAATATGAACCAACTGCGCGTCTCAAGTAGGGCCAAAATATGAACCTACTGCGCCTCAAGTAGGGCCAAAATATGAACCAACTGCGCGTCTCAAGTAGGTCCAAAATATGAACCAACTGCGCGTCTCAAGTAGGGCCAAAATATGAACCAACTGCGCCTCAAGTAGGTCCAAAATATGAACCAACTGCGCGTCTCAAGTAGGGCCAAAATATGAACCAACTGCGCTTTAAATAGGGCCGAGGGCCGAACCATGAACCGTGTGCGCGTCAATTGGGAAAAATCTAACTACTAGTGTTATCTGCGACATCAGTCTCCCAGAATATCCATTCATAAATTCTGCTATCAAGGAATCCGTGCATATACATACCTTTTCGTGTGTTTACTGATCGCCATCTGACTGAGATGTCAGGGCATTCGCTTTCAGTGAACGTATTTATTGTTGTTTCTCTCGTTCTGTACAGTTTTAAAAGACGCAAATTCGTTGTCTTTGCGTGTCGTTCTCTTTTTTTCTCCAGGCATGTCATGTTGATTACTGCATCATTCTCGATGCGAAACTTCCGAGGTGAATTCTGTTTAGATTTGTTGCGCAGTAGATATGAAGGTAAACAAAGTCAACAAACATTGTAGTTGCAAGTAGTGTTACGCAATAGTCGATAGACAGAATGACCTCTGAAGGTTGACAAATTCAAGTTTTATACAAAACAATATGTCTTGCTGCATGTCTCTCACGGAGCATAGCCTGTGCGGAATGTTCGTTGATACAGTGAATGTCCTTATTTGAAGGCGCAGTTGATGCGGGTAATGTATGTCATTGACTTTCACAGATATCTTTGTAAACAGTTGGTGTTCAGCAGACGATGCTACGTTGCATGTACAAGATGGTGTATAATGCGGCAATTGACTTACAATTAGGTTGAAATCTCTACCATATACTCTACAAATACTGCTGTGTACTGTAAATATATCAATTCAGGAACACATAGATCGAAACAATCACGTCCATTAGATGCTTTGCTTGTTAATGAAACCGCGCATTTTGCCGAATTCATATCTTTATTTCTCTAAATGCCTTTTACCGATCTTCTCTACGGAGAACACCCGGTAGAAAGAATCCAAATTATTGACAAGTGGGGAGTACAAATGCATGATAAAATGTTAAGTTCATCTGTCACAGCTTTTCGTGTAATTGGATGTAATGGCGATCGTAGATATCTACGTGATAAATTCTCCATTTTTGAAAAAAGCCTTGTAAACCATAGACTATGTAAAAAACCGACAGGATGACGACATTATAGCAATGTGAATACGATTTTTGCACGACATTGAAAATATAGAACGAGCGGAGCGATTTAGTGTTAGGATAGTTCAGTTGTTTAAGGGCCGCGTTTCGCTACAGATATGCAGAAGGTCCTGGGTTCGAGTCTGTCTTGTTAGGAAGATACCACCACTCTCACTAGAGGTTACTAATGCTAACCCTGGTGAGAGTTGCGAGTGTGTGACGGCAGTCCCACCTTTAGCTCTGTGGTATGGCTCGTTACCTTTGGTGGGGTAGCATTGAGTCAAAAATAGCTTTGTAAATTTTCGGAATAGAATGACTTAATTCATGAAATGCAGTTTTAAATTTGAAATGCTGTTTATGAGAGTATATAAACAAAGGAGCATGTCGATGATTGAAAATCATATGCCTAGTCGCTCTCTATATAGAATCACCTAAATGATGTTCACAATTAGACGCGTTTGTCTTTATTATTGGAATTTTCATAACTAAAAAGTTTTACACACTTTTAACGTGTATTTGGAAAATTATAAGTTCAAAGCAGCTCGTGATATTTCAATGGCGGAAATGGTGAAGGAGACATTCCGTACTTGCGAGATACCACAGTATGCATGTTCGTCAACTCGTGTTCCTTTCTTGATACCAAGCATCACATTACTGGTGCTACCAGTCTGGAATACTACTATGAGATAGAGCATTCTTTCAGAATAGTATATTGTTCCTGACGTCGCTTACATGCATGCTTGGGCCGTAACATAAAATAAAAAGGATATAGGGATATTCAGGTAGACCGATTCTGAGAAGCTAACTAAACTTCTTATAAAGCCGCTGACTCCTTTTGTCCACAAAGTCGATATTTTGAGCTCAATTTGCACAACACTGGGAAGTGACAAGTGGAAAGGTAGTTCATCCACACTTTTGTTAGCTTTCTGAAGCTCATGATTTCATGGTCTTGATCATGTGGAAGTCGAGGTGGATACCAGTTTGAAGGATCGAGGTCGAAATACGGCATGATCACCAGGCCAGTCGGAAAGAACGGTATTCGGCTGTCCCCTATAACAGACGAAATTGGAATGTTTTTCAAAAAACTCACAGCATAAAAATCATTGCATTTGTCAAGAAACTGAGAATGAGTCTTCCAACTTGGCATTTTGTGTCGCAGTAAAGAGTTAGGACTTATTATCTACCCGACCATTTTTAAGTTTGTTTGAATGAATGATAACTTGAAAACTATGGAAAAAGCAATTTATTTGATTCATTGAAGTTTGAAGTTTTAACGTCACTACTCCCCCATTCTGGGGACTTGGACAGTGCTGACATAGTCAGACTTTTCTGGAGAGTTGTGGTACTTTTAGTGCGGATGCCCTTCCTGACGACTTCCATTGCCACTCTCGGGGTTCGACCTCTGGACCGAAAGATCGCTAGGCCAAGCACTTAGCCACTGTGCCACGGAGACTTCACTATGAAAAACAATTAGAATCCAAGAATTTTCCGTCGAACTTCCAAGCACCCGATTGATGGAGTAACGACGCTAGATCGTCATTTTCATTTATTCTTCCACTGCAAGTAGCATATATCACAGAGAAAATGAGGTTCAAGATGATTCTGTCCTGATTTTTGAAAGTACGACGAGGAAATTTCATCAGATCCTGCGTTAGACCGACTGTTATGATTCGCATGTCACTTCTCTTTGACGTCATTGATAATTATCAACCATAGGAATGTCTCATTTGCCATCTGTATTCAGATAACAGCTTGTAGGAAAGCGGTGATAATCCTTTGCTGAGTCGAAAATATTGATTGCTCTCCTTCCGGATTGAAACATTTAAGTAGCTGACAGATTGAGATGCATCATTCATTTTCATCAGCAAAGCATTCACTCGAACTTTATTGCTATTAAACTCTGTTGAAAATTAAGGATTTTTACGAAATTCTACTTTGTATTGATATGATATTTATTAGTATTGGAATGTATTAAATATTGGCCGTATTCATTTACTAAAATTCATCATGCAGAAATTATATTGATTGAATTGGTGGTCTCCGTGGCACACTGGCCTAGCGATCTTTTGGTCCAGAGGTCGAGCCCCGAAGGTGTCATTGGAATTCGGCAGGAAGGGCATCCGGACTAAAAGTACTTCAACGCTCCATATGTTTGACTATGTCAGCACCGTCCACGCTTTAGTATAAACCAAGGCTTAAAGAGGCAAAACAGGGTTTAGATAGCGGACACCTGATCAAGCATATTTAACCATATCAGCAGATGTCACCCTTGATAGTGATGGCACCCCCTAGGCTGTCAGACTAGAACTCTTAGTCTTCCTCACTTCCGTAGCGAGGCGTGACCCATAGTCAACTGAGCTGCTCTACCACCATTTCTTACCTTCATTTCTTATAAAACCTCTTCATGCTTATTTAATAATTGACTTCTTTATAAGAAGCTAATAAATTTTAACAATTACTGCACTTGACCCTACTAAACTAAATACAAATGAATGACCAAGGAAAATTATTCAAAGCTTTGCCTGCAAGGAATAAAAGAGTCATGTAGGCGTGTGTAGAGCATGAAGAATGTGTTGAGTCACTCATTTGTGAAGCGTTTTTATTATATCCTCTTATCCAAGTTGGCGTGAACTCACTGCATTGGCCCGCATGTAATTCGATATTGCCTGATTTTTTTTTGTATTTTATCTCTCATCACTTGAAGGCAACATGACTCTGAGACGATTCTGAATTGATGAAATTTGATTATCCTTACAATACAGTTTTATTTATAAGATGAGAGAAGTCATTGCTTTGATGATTTTTCTTTATTGTAGTAACAGTATTCAGTGGAGCGGCTAAAAGGCCTCGCACATGTTACTACAATAAAGAAAAATCATCAAAGCGAGGACTTCTCTCATCCTATGAATTAATGGCTTGTCCTTTATTTTCTGAAATACAGTTTAATATAAGGATTTTTGATCAACCAATTCATTTATGAAGTTTCTTCTTATGATCAATCAGTTAACTTTCTCAGTCAATTCCTTTTAACTTCCGGTCTCTGTTCTTGAGCAATTGGTTATTGCAACTGCTTTCAGTGTCGTGAATGTCTCAATTGTTTTCTCGCAATTTCAGACGCTACATTCGATGTTACCTGAAGGTGTTTGTTCCGGTCCCGGTGCGAAGTTAATTCCTATGTCGAAGGCAATGATTCTCCTACGCTCAGCGGAATACATTCGAGAACTGCGCAAGGAGATTGTGGTCAACGAAGAGAACGTGGAAAAGTTGCGGCACGACGTGGAGAAGCTGCAGCAGGACATTAAGTTAGTTGAATTTGCATATAAATTCTCGAACTGTGCTTGGTGTGATAGCTCAGTGGTTAGCGTGTTGCTCTCCATGATAAGCCGAAGGTCTGAAGTTCGTCTCTTTGTCAATCCGACAGTGAATGATGATCTTTTCTTGTGTCATTGTGTAAAGGCGCCTGGGAAGCAGGTTGACTATCCACTCATGCCGTGCCGGCCTGTACACAATGTACATAATAATGCACCTAATGTAATTGTGGATGTGGATCCCCAGCAATATCATTTCCAGTAGCGTCACTCTTGCATGTGTCCATCCCTGTTCATATGTAGGCGTGGTGGTGACATATCTTAGTAATGCGGTCATAATAAGGACAGTAGCTTGCACTTTACCTTGCGTGGATGCTGGTAGTCATTGGTTGGAAAGGATGTTTTACGATGCAGGTGACAAGCATGCAAGTCCATTAGTGCACACGAGCAAAGCAATATCGAATCAATCAGTATTTATGAAAAATACACAATTACTCGTTCATTGACAGTTGCTGCATGGTAGTAGTTTCGAACCACTGTCGCACGCGAATTATAAAGGGGATGTCTCTTCATAATCTCCTGAACGAACGATAATACAAAGCAGACATGGAAACCGGCCGATGTTTTCGGACTGATCCGACGTCTCACAACGTCCAGACAGGACGCCGAAAGTAGACCGGTTTCACACCATTGTATCAAATCACAAAAAATGCTGATTTAACCTCTCAAAATTATTAATCAAGATAGACCTACAAGATCCAATCAAAATAATTCAGGCCTGACTAGCACAAGCTTGCGGGAAAATCTTCTGCATGGAATAATATTTTCACTGATAGGTTTAATAAAATGCCATGGGGGTCACTCAGATGAGACGACAGTAATGATGTTTATGAGGGACTCTTTGTACGAATGCGGCTCACTGAAGGAATAGAGTACAAAACTAGACCTGATTATTGGTTCTCCGCAAATTAATATGATGAGTGTGCGCCTATACGGTATGGTTAATCTACCATAACGCTAAAAGGCAAGCCAATTTCGAATACTCGATTATTGTGATTTTTTACTGAAAAGTTTTTTTATGAAAGTGTCAGGCAGGGATCATGTACGATAAATCCATGTCTTAAATAAGAAAAGCGAGAGATTATTGTTATTATGCATTTTTTCCAAGCTTATGTACTTATAATGGTCTGTAACATTTATTTTCGTCTAAAATACCTTCAAGCAAGGTAGTATGATATACTGTAATTACCCGGTTCCGGTATACATCAATTTATGATTACACGTAACGTAGTTATCGCTATTTAATGTTTCATCAAGATGAGTTCATGCCGATACTCTTTCATACAAATAGCACTGAAGAATGCTGCGAAATGATTGCATGGTGTATATATTGCCTTCTGCTATTCGAAATCGTTGTTGTGCTCGGTATCAGCCCTACCGATAATCGATTACAAAATGCTCACGAAATATCAGTTTTAATTGATCATGCATAGAATGCCTAATAAGTTAACGAATAAGTTATAGATGTAATAACTAATAAGTTAAGTTAAATTGGTTAAACTGAGTGAATAAAAGGCGTTTTTCAATCAAAGAGATCTCTTGCTTGGTGACAAATTTGCTCATTAATTAAAATAATAGAAGTGTCGCGGTCTGAAATACTGGCCGGTTCAGTCAGGCGACCGGTTTCCATCTTTGATACAAGGTGCTTCTCTTAATACCGCCTTGAAAATCTAATAGTGTTTCTGGCAAAATAATCAGACAGCACCCCGAAGATGTCAAATTGGCACGGATAACTTACAGAACTTGTGTACCCTCGTGTGCTTACACCGAAGCTTCGGTCTTTCAATCTGAGAGATGGTAGCGTTGTGGATAATGATTACTCGCTCTAGCCGAAATAGTCTGCTCTCTCCTCGATAATAAAATCTTCCCATGCTTAAAATTGAAAATACTTAATCACTTATTCCTCACCCGCTTGTGACTCGTGCCTTGTACGGGAGCAATTTCGAATCGCATGTGTAATCCCATGGGATTCGAACCCTAGACATCTGATTACTCAGACCAAGTCTTCTATCGTTAAGCTTCGAACGCATGTAGCAGGGGTCGGGATAATTTCTTACCTAAACATAACTGTTGTAGCGATTAAATAAAGATTGAGGGATGAATGATTGTAATTGGCTATCGAAAAAGTGAAATTTTTTTATGAATGCCAGCCGCACATGGAAAAAATGAAGATTTCATGTCAGTGCTCAACCAACGTTGGCGTGAACGATGCTGACATTGTCTGACTTTGTCACACTGAAACTCAAGGTAGGATGCCCTGCCGATCCATCTCAAATAGCTGTCTTATGACTCGATCATGCGGTCAAATACTACAAGGCCAAGCCTCGGAGACCGCAAATCAATCTTCAACGCTTAAAATGATTTGGTGTATTGAATTGCTGTGATAATTGTATAGGATTTCTATCTTTACACCCTGGAGTATCGTTAATTGAATGATGGAATCGATCTTGTAGTGTTCAAACTTGTGTCCCTGATCATGATAGCTTCTGCAATAACTCCAATAACTTGCACTGATGTTTGTCTAGTCGACATCAGCACATTGCTGTTACCCTTGCCATGGCAATTCCATCGTCTGATGATTTACGCAAGAAATGTTCATCCGTTATTGGGATTTCGTCCTATAGAATTTCTCTGTCAATTACATTAGTTATTCTCTTGTCACAGACAGGGATAAGTGAAGCTTGAAATAAGTTCATCAGTAATCAAATTGATCAGATATCCGTGCCATGTTGTCTGTTAGTTGTACATGCAGATGCCATGGCAGTCTGTTTTTCAACATCTCCGAGTCTAAAAGCAGTGCGAAATATCGCTTTAATAAACCTTTTTTTTAGGAAACAGACTAGGAAAGGCCGGACCTGTAAGGAAGTTTGGGAACCTTAACTACAGACAACTTATTAAAGTTAAAAATAACAAAGTGAACTCACTCATATAACGATAACAAGCACTATCTCTCAATCATACAAAAGGATTAACTAAATCAACTACAAACCTTGCCAACAAACAAAGAAAAATGCGAAAGGATAAAGACCAGATGTAGCTGCTAATAAGATGAAGTTAAGATAACAATTGAGATTTGAAGTATACATAGTAAATATACATTTAGGCGTCAGCAAGTGACTGCTTGTTAATCGCCTGTTTTAACTTTTGCAAGTCATACAATGCTGGAAAGCACGTTGACGGAAGTGCATTCTAAAGTCGAGCAGTGCCATGCACAGAAAGACTGTTTGCCAATGGCAATTCTACAAGTAGACACAACACAGAGTAGGGATGCGCTGATGCAGTCTGCCTTGAGACTGTTAGCAGTCAACGTGAGTGGAGCAGGAACACAACCCGAAAGTTCTGAGAAACAAACTACAAAAAGTAGCGGTAGAAAAGCTTGTATTCACGTGTGTGTTCCATCCATAAAACTCTCATATAAGTGAATCCATTATTAAATACCCGATATATTATGAAATTGTTTACATTTCGGTGTATTAGTTGGACTTATTATTCCTTGATTAAAACTTAATGAATATGATGCTAAACACAATTGACTGATATTCAATTCGCATCAATCGATGTTAAATAAATTGATCTAAATGTATTATTGACAATAAGGATTTAGGCCTAATTCACCCGCATCCTAGTAATAAAAGTTCAACACTCAACAATTATGCATGGAGGATGACCAGCAACTTAACTCGTGATGAACATTGAGGCACTTAATGATCAATTTAAAGCAAATAGTTGATAATGGAAAAGTCAAAGCTACATGAAGAAGACGAGTGATGAGAAGTGCCAACAACACATCACGTATCGGACAGGCCTTGCACAAACAAACATGGTGGTGCTCACTACTTAAACTGTCGAAGCACAGGAAGTGGCGGTCTATGACAGGTTTTACGATATATACGTGTATCTATGGATCTAGTCTTTTTGCTCGACAAGATATCTTTAAAATGGCGCTTAAAATCTTGATAACGCGTTCATTTGTTCGAACAAATTGATCATCGGATATCAATGTATTACGTTTCTATGACATAGATAATTTATGGCATAAATGATGGACTCCTAGATATATAACACTAATATAAGATGGAGGGAGTTTCAAGAAACAAAGACATGAAAAGATGAACCTCTGCTTATTTGTCTGTGATGAATATGCCTACATTTTTGACAGAAAGAGGAACGACAAATCTCATTGGAAATGTACTGAAGCTAATTCAAAGAAAGGCAAAGCATGTGAGAATAACTAAAAGTACGTCGAACAAAACTGCCATTCCCATATCTGTACCGTAAAAAATATAATGTGTGTGTGTCCGTGGCCGTGAAAAAGTTGCTGAAACACATGCAGGAATCGATTTGAAGTTGTCTTGCACATACCTGACATCAATAGGTTCAAGTACAGAAAGAGAAACGCAACTTGCTACCGTCCTGGCCATTCTGTTTGTCATTTCTACAGCTATTATGTCTGTTACTGATTTCTCTGTAGCGTTCATCCTGGTTCAGTGTACGTGCCTCATGCGTTATATTTAGATCAGACGGAATATAGACAAATGCGTTGGTTGATAGATGTTAGTAAAATTTCAAGAATTATATATATAGCATTGCACTTTTTAAATATTATGCCATTTATTATATTATTCGCGCTTATTAACAGCGATCGGTAATTTCATATTTAGTTAGCTGTCTTCCATGTATTCAAATATGTTAAAAAGGCAATCATGTCGTTAGAAACATCATAATGTGTTGTGGCTGACAACTTCGTGCGAGGAAGGATTTCGTCATGTTTAGATTAGAGTGAAATCTTGTTTCTATTGTGGTGACTGACGTGCTGATGTACAAACTTCAAAGCAGCTTAGAATTCAAATGAATGCTAGTCCTTCCTGATGGACTGCTGTTTTATCATGCAATATTCTGAATTATCTTATCAATAATGTTAAGCGATCCCACAGCCGAGTGGATTGTAACATGTACTACCGATTATGAGACTGGAGGTTCAAATCTGTTGAAAAAGAAGAGTCATTGAGCCAGCGGAATCCTGAGATATGCCTTACGAACATCGCATCAGATAAATTTGGTATTTTCCTGCTGTCTTGCACCTTGTGGTTGGAATTCTCTACTCTGATCGGCCCATCAAGCGTACTTTGAACCCAAATTCAGAAATATGAGACTGTTTCTATTGGAAGCGACAGGTATATTGAGTCGACTGTTCTTCTTGAAAACAAGTATTCAACTGTATGTCAATAAAAGTTCAGCCAATAAAGATGTACGTTAACGTGCACGTGAAAATCCAATTTTAGTTTTGTTGACATTTGAGGATGTCGTCACGTCGGAGGTGTGTCTCGAGACTCTCAACGAGTCTCATGTCACAAACGCAATCAGAGATAAATCATGAACTTGTTATCTTATAATTTCGATGATTCGATATGTCGAAAATGAATTATTGTGAAATACGAATAGACACAGTTGCGACTGAGGCCCCTGAAAGGGTACCAGTCGCTGTTGCTTTTGAGGTCTCCAGCGCATGGAATGATCAGAGTCATTTTGCTAGAGATCAGCAAAATCAACTAAATACGTCCTGAAATACGACAAAAATGCGTTTTTAGTGGAACTTCTCTACAATTGCGAAAACCAGACTTGCAAAGATGGTTGATTGATACTGATTCAAAAGTTACATCTTGGGTTTTAGCAATCTTAGGAGCCCTATCACATTTGTCCACGACTCAAGAGCTGATGTCTTCACTTGCGGTTGTCCTGCATAAGCAAGTCCACAAACAGCAGATCTTAAAACAGTCACAAGCAGCGTTTAACAATTGCCTACGTTGCTTAATCTGTTTACTTGCATATAGCAATATATCCGATAGACATTCCTCAGTCCGCTATCAGGTTGTCTGAGGCTCAGGAAAACTTCGCCGACATCCAACAGCATGCTCTTTATAAATCCATAAGATCAACGTCCCTTGAATAAATTTATCTTGCTTTACTTTAAAGTATCCTTTGCAGGCCGTCAACTGATCCCATATTTCTTGTTTTTTCTATAAAAATATACCTATTATATAAATATATACAAGAATATAATGAATATGTAATTTACTTATTGTCAAATTTCCATTATTAGTTTCACATTTAGTGTTCGATAATGTCTGCATTTTGAGATACTTCTGACTGGTGGAATATGACTAAGAAAGACGAAATAAATGCTATCTCATTGAATAAATGTGACCCGCTGCATAATTTGTGTAGAAAACCAAGTGCAAAGGCTCGATTCATATATTTCAAGACAAAGTGAACATACGGTATTCACGAAAGGCCTTGTGTTCTGATTTTGGTTCTGACTGGTGTTAATTAGAGATTGTGTAGATTCGATGTCAGAAGTGTGCTTTGTTTCATGGAGGCTCTGGCCATTCAACCGATTGCTCCTGACCTGTGCGTCCAGATGCAGTTTGTGATTGGCCTTGGGTTGCCATGACAATAGCATTGATTGCTGTCCACTTACCGTCATTGTCTCACATTGCATGTTATTCAGTTAAGTTCATCTGATTAACACCAGCTCCTATGTTTTGAGGTTGAAATTTCTGCTATCGATTAGGCAATTTGAGAGGCCTAGAGAGCTTGTTTTTTTCATACGAATGTTGTCGAACCACTTCCGAACGAATCTGTCAATTGAATGATAAGAATGGTTTGCTGTGCTGAACGGTTTGTGTATTTAGTCACGAACTCACGGTATAGACAGACAAGGTGATTCTAAGTCAATCAGTGTTGTCCTTTTATCGACTAGAATACGACGTTATCGTTGGCAAATTTGTTCTTCGCAGCCTCAACCCAGCAAAGTCTTATGTTTGTCAATCATCGTGACAACCTTTAGTACGCTGTGTTTACTCAAAGACTTAGAATCTCATCGCAAGCATTGATTGACGTTTCACTTCTGATTATTTAGTCAAGGTTGAATGGTGGGTGTGTCGCCGTGAATATCAACCGGCGAAGCGGACCTTCAGCAGATCAAAATTCTGTTTTCAGAACTTACAGCGAACGATTCAGAATCGGAATTATCTCATCAGGTGTTGATCCGACATGGTTAACGTTCCCTTGGCTACAAGTTCAAGGGCGAAATATCCATCTATATGCTACGACACCTGGGCATATTTTAGATACCTCTAATAAACGCCGCCCTCTAATAAGCACAGCAGCTAAAAAGTCAGCTTTTCAATCAACGTCGCTCTATAATTTGCGCCGCACCTCTAATATCAAGAAAATTAGGTAAAAGTGATCAGATGTAGTGCATGCAGGGATGCGGAGTCCTATCAATTTGATAGGACTCCGACTCCGAGTGGCAATTATACAAAGCCTAGTTTTTTTAACAGCTATGTACGAGTACAAATAATTTGTTGGTTAAATAAATAATTGGTCTAGTTGCCGAAGTCGGGAGTCTTATCATTTGATAGGATCATTGATAGTTTATATTATGATCAAGTCACGTAGTAAAGGCGTCACACTCAACCTCCCAATCTTCATCTCATATTATATATCGCGAAACAGTTTTACTACAAAATAACCCTGGCCTACAAGTTGCATGCTGTTGATGGTGGTTCCTGTTTCTAGCTGTCGTTAAACTGAACCGTCGAGCACCGAGTCATCGCACTCAAGTTTAGTTTGATCCACACCTTCAAGTGACCATGGGAAGGAAACCGCAAATACAAATACCGGAAGTAATTCCAAGAAATTAGTGCGGCGCTGTGTTCAATCAGCGTCGAAACCGTCACGCTTTGTCTGCTATGCATAAATCGGTGATGTAGAAAGAATCATGCTGGATGAGTTTTCTGCTCTTATCTATACTTTTCCGCGAAGTATTTACCTGATTTCATTGCAGTTATTTAATTTGGAAAAGTCTCTCCAGTGGAAAATCGTACTATATAATAAACGCCGCAACTATTTAAATACTCTTAATTAAAAGCAGACGATTGTAAATAAACGCCTAGGCGTTTATTAGAGGACATGCGGTATATAAATCATCATCACGCCAATTTGAAACCTGTTTTTGTCCCCGATGGCCGTAGGTGTCTGGATGTACCTCACGCGGTCAAGACTTTCTAACTCCTTCCCTCCATTTTGAACATGTTCGGGACGTCTTCCTTCATTCGATCTCTATGCATCGCTGCGTGCTGGTCGGATGGCTTGCGACCGCTGTTCACTTGGTCGTTGCAACTTTGTGTCTCTCTTGTGTCTTATGACTTCTCATTATGGCTGCGTTTAGGTACAATTTTACCGCATTGCTTAATATTCGGAACAAAAGGTGTTGTTGTGTATCCTGACAAACTAGACGGCGACTTTTCTATCATGGGATTTATCATCGTCACATACCTGTGGTTACTTCTGTGCGAATGGATGACTCTAGTATTTCTGATACACATCATATTCAAAGACAGTTGGTTCCTATACCCAAGATGCTTGGTCAACGACGTTCCCGACGTCGTCCTATTAGTTATCCCAATATTCTTCTTACAAATACGAGGTCTTTTGCAAACAAGTTTGAAGAATTTAGCTTGCTTATTTCCCAGCACCAACCGGATATTGCGGTTGTTACAGAAACATGGCTGAACAACCTTGTGGATGATGTATCTATTAAACTGGATAACTACAGTCTGTTCCGAAGTGATCGTATTAATGGTAGAGGAGGTGGAATAGCATGTTACCTTCAGGATCATTTCTCTTCATACACAGTTGCAGAGGAATTACTTGTTTCTTCGGCATTTCCTAAAACTGAATTGTTGTCAATATTCATTCAGGAATTATTTTTGGTGATCATAATGGTCTATCATCCTTACTGGAATAATCCCAGTGCTCACGATGACGACCATAATCACAGTAATTGACTTCGTTCGAGTGAAATTTGGTCCATCATGTCGTCTTGTGGTTTGTGGTGATTTTGATGACTTACGTCATTATTACAATGATATTCGAATCGCCACGCAACCTTTTCCAATGGTTAAATTTCCTACACATGGAGATCATGTTCTTGATCAGATTTTCGCAAATTTTGGAACTAACTGTAACCCTACCTCTTTACCACCGATTGGTTTTTCTGATCACAAGGTTGTGTTGTGGCAACCCACTGTGAAAACTGTACCTGTTGTTACTTTGAAAAAGAAGATTCGCAAGTTATCTGTTTCGAATATGGTTAGATTTTCCGAGTATGTGTCTACAGTGGACTGGAAGTCATTTACTCTTTCGTGTGAAAATTTGGAAGAGGCTGCAACCTTTTTCCATGGAGCCCTATTTTCTATATTTGATGCTTGTTTTCCTGAAAGGACAATCAAACTGATGTCTACTGATCCGCATTGGATGAAACCGTCGCTAAAAGTGCTCATCGATGATCGAGACCGTGTATATTATCTCGGTCAGTGGACAAAGTATGAACGACTTAGAAATGAAGTCATCGCTGAAATTCAATGTCTTAAGAAACATTATATCGACAGTGCACTTAACTCTGGTTGTCCTCGGAAGTTATGGAGTTCTTTAAAGGTCGTTTCTCGGCAATGCAAGAATTCTACTTCTTTCAAATTTTCTGTTGAGGAATTCAATGACTACTTTACGTCGATTTTTCAGGACGTCAATGTTCCACTGAATGATAGCCCTCTATACCTGGTGAGCCTCTAATTTTGTCAACTTCGGAGGTTGAATTGTATCTCTCCAAGCTATCAAAGAAAGGGATGGGATTTGATGGGATTCCGTCTTGGATCTACCGTTGCTATGTTGGAGTTCTTTCGCCGGCTATTACGGTATTATTCAATTGGTCTTTCAGTGAGTGCTACGTTCCTCGTTCATTTAAAAGTGCAAATATTTGTCCTATACCAAAGCGGGATCACCCCCGTGATATTTCTGACTATAGACCCATATCTTTGTTAACGCCACTGTCAAAAATTTTTGAACGCATTGTTGTACGTAAGCTTATTCTTCCTTTCATCGAAAGTGGTGTTAATTGTAATCAGTTTGCATACTTACCCCGTCCTGGAGCCGGGACTACTAGTGCTTTAGTTCTAACACAACATAAAATTTTGTCGTTCTTAGACTCGGCATCAGGATGTGTTCGTTTGCTGTCAGTAGACTTAGCAAAAGCTTTCGACAAAATTCCTCATAATGTGATTTCGAATGCATGCAAGGGTCTGAGTTTACCTGATGTAACGTTAAAATGGATTTCCAGTTTTTTATCCGAAAGAAGGCAACGTACTTTTATTAATAATGTTTTTCTTCTTGGTCACCCATTGCAAGTGGCATTCCGCAAGGTAGTGTCTTAGGGCCTATCTTATTTGCAATTGCTGTTAACGACTTTTGTCCTGTATCTCCTAACTCGTCTGTGATTCGTTATGCAGATGATTTACCATTGCTGCATTTTGTGCGTAATGCCCAAGAGGATAATTTGCAAGCCGAATGGCTAAACTTCTTGAGCTGGTCAAGTTCTGTATACTTACCTGTTAATTATTCCAAATGCTGTATTATGAACATTATCACGAAGAGACATTTAACCCCAAACATTGTTTCTCTTTCTGTTGATTCATCATTACCAGAAATAGAGTATCTAACGTTTCTCGGTGTCATTATGTCTCGCGATTCAAAATGGAATCGCCATGTTGATTATATTACAAAGAAGGCACTAAAAAGATTTTTCATTCTGTACAATCTTCGGCGTGCGGACTGTCCACCTATGTTATTGCGAAGGTGTTACATTTCATTTATTCGGTCTATTTTGACGTACTCGTACGCATGTTTCTGCAATATTCCGCAGTATTTGTTAAAGAAGCCTATCGCAATAGAAAAAAGAGCTTACGGAATTATTGGTTTGCCGTATGTTGAGGAACTTTCTCTTGCTGTTGTTTGTGATAAAACGTGTGAAAGTCTTTTCTAAAATTGTAAAATATCAAGAGCATCCTTTGCGTGAACTATTTTCCATCCGTTCTTGTGTGAGAGCTACCAGAAGTAGTTGTATTTTGAATCCTCCGCCCACCAAGACTGAACGGTTCAGAAAGTCGTTCATTAGATTTTGTAAATAGTCTGTTTTTATGTATATTTTTACGACATTTTGTGCAGCCTTCTCTTCCTTTGTCTTTTGTATATCTCGATTTATGTAATGTGCTCACCGAATATGATCTGTTGAGACAATAAAGATATTATTATTATTATTATTCTTTAATCAGATCTTCATCTCTTCCTCAACTTCCTTTCGTCACATGCACTTGCGGCGGCGTCGTCCTTGTCTTCGATTTCCATGCGAAAAGTGTTATTTGAAGAACATCCTCATATTCTCTGCTCAACACATGACCTAACCACTGCACCGCATTCGACTTTGCCAGTTTTCCTATATTCTCCTTTAAGGCAAACAGTTTCATTCTGTCCATGAGCTTCGTCCCACACATCGCTCTAGTCATCTCCCTCTCGGATGAAGTTTCATCTCACCCTAAAACGCTAAAATATTCTAAATATTTCAAAAATTCAAAGTTAGCATGTAGAAAGATTGCATGGTGAAGATGCCTAGTTTGACATGCTAGTTATGTTTCAGGAAGAACCAACACACTTAGTCATTCTCAAGACATTGACATAGCGTCTGTGTTCTTTTTTGTCAATGCCTTTCACTTATAGTGCAATCATTTCTGGCAGCGCTAAAATCCCTGAAGCTGTATCACTTACAGCTTAAGCACCAGAGTGATGGCAGTTCAATGCGATTTTTGTCAAACGCACCAAAATTGTAACCCTCAATACGGGAATTTACTCCCCCACCGTGCAGAATTAATTGACTGCGATCACCTGTGCTTGAAGACCGGCAGGACATTTCTTTATTTGTCATCATGTTTCTCTTTTATTTTCGTATATTATTTCAAGCTTGGAGAGTCCATTCTCATCACTTTTGCTTCTCCATCATCTGAGAATGACGTGAATTTAGCCAAAAATGTCGCCGTCTCTTAACTGATCGGTGTTTTTGCTTAACATTAGGCATCAAACTAAGTTTCATTAACCATAAAAAGATCTGTTGATATTATTTGCCTGAGTCTTCAAAATTCATCTCGATCGACCGTATATTAAACTAAATCAACACGATCATCCTGAAATGCATGTATGGTCGTATTTAATGTGGTTCAATAAAATACAAAAAAAATTTGTGTTTTGTACGTGTTTGTGCACATGGATTTGCCTTAGGATAGAATATTATTCTAGTCTTACACACTGTCAGATATTTTTCTTTCTCCTATTTAGCGAGTTTTGTTGCAAATTCTTTGCTGCATTTCTCCACAATCATCAGAGATGCCAATTTTTTTTAAAAATGAATTGAACATTCTGAGAATCGTAGAGATTCCGTGATTCAGGTAACTTGTAACTTAGATGTTATTTCGATCGAACGGTATTAAATTTTTAAAATAGCCTTAAATCCTGCCCATGTATTCCGATTCTTTAAACTTCGCCCTACCCAAAGCAAGCAACCTTACTAGACAGTAAGGGGTGGGTCCCACCAGGTTGGAGACATTTTCTGATAGTGAGAGAGAGAGAGAGAGAGAGCGCTGGTAGTTCCACAGGCGGATAGACTGGAATCACGAATCTTCTGTTGCATCGCATTGATGTACTGACCTCTATCAACGGAGCAATCCTATCAGGTAAGAGGTTGAAAGACACAACAGTCGTAATTTTTCAATCGATTTGGTGTTCCTGGCCCCGACATGTGGTACAGGTTGAAAGTTATGGATGGACCGAAACCTTGCTTTATGGACCCACATGGTTCCTAACTGATGACTTCTTGCTTGGCTATGTAACTCAAGTTTCTTCAGTTTTGCGTGCATCTTCATTTGAAATTTTGATAGACATTTTGTCATGGTTTGTGCCGTACTCTCGTCTCAAGTTTATAAAAATTAAATGAATTATTCGTTTCAATTTGCTCCTTCACCTGAAGTTTTAGTTCGGTTAGCCTTTGTAACAAGTATTATGTACGGTATGTTACTCCGTATCAGGGTGTGGATCTCCAAGCTTAAAGTATCAATTTCATCTATACGCACCGGACTTGTAATAATCTAATTTCCTCTAGGAATTTCCAATAGGACATTTGTTTAACTTCTTCCGCTCCGCGAAATCGTACTTTTAAGTATGTCGTGGTTTTATTTGATAGACTATTGCTTGCCATCGACTACACGGCTCAAAACGGCACCTTAAAGTAATGAAGTCACTTTCATCACTTTCACGTGATCGAGTGTGAAACTTCGTAGACGATATTGAAATGAATTGTGCGTGTTAAACTCTGAAAATGAAGATCTACATATTTCAAGCAGTGGGTGGAGTGCTGTGTCAGACTTCGGTTCAAGAAGGAGAGATGAATGAGGCTTTTATCTCTTCCGATTTTCGTAATTAGAAATGTATCAAGTCAATCTCGTGACCTTTATTATGAGAAAAAAAGTACTTTAACGGAAATATGATTAACATGACGAATGAAGCGCGCAGACATGTGGAAGTGGTAACGTTAGCTGCACAGTCAGATAAGCGGCAGATGTCACTTGCATGAAATAAAAACATTGTCAAGTTGTGGACGGCTTTGGATCTACTCAGATGACGAACATAGTCGATGTTGGGGTCAAATGCTGTCATTGTTTCTCTTTTTAAACTGGCTGCGTGCTAGTTGTCGAACTGATTTTCACTTGCAGTTCTAGTGTATACACCATCTGTCTCATTCGTGGTGAACACCTCATTTTTTCTCAATTGCAAATTTCTTCTATCACAATGCGGGCATGTCTTGGATAAGGTCTGTCAAAATGGAATAAAATCCGGTCCTCCAATAGAACCCGGGGTGGCCTGCTCTTGGTACATCTCCCCCAAATATCTAAGATCGCCTACACTGTGATTCCGATTCAACCATTGTCGAAATCCATAGGTTTTTATGATAATGTGTGTGATCGTATGCCATAGTGCCATCGACTGATGGGTGCCCGCTTCTTGCCCTGTACAGGACTGATCCGGCTTTCTCGGATTTTCGTTGAAATTTAACAATTCTGCTGAAGTGCATGGATTTTTGCGGCTGTCATGTTCGGAATTGAACTTTCGTATTGCAGAAGAAGCACTATTGTTTGAAGAAGAATAACATCTAACAAGAGCGACGCGAGTAACTTGCCGCTTCGTTCCAAACCAAAGCTATCAATTATTCAAAGACAATTAATTCATCTATCTCTGTCTGCTAAACTTTTTGAATCAATTTCATAGATATTTCAGAATTTAAATATCTACTCAAGTTTGCAGTCTCCACATATTCCCGTCTGCGTTCAAAACTATAGAATGATGCAGCAGTTGAACACATGAAATTGATTGTTTAACGTATACCTTTGAGAAGTTGAAGGAAAACTTAATTTTGAACAAAACCAAACGATGCGTAGTTTCTACTGAGAAGCTTTCAGACTAAGCGATGTAATTGAAGAAGTTCCATCTTCATTTTGAAGTTTTTAGCGGCTCGCTTTTTGGGACACTCTGAATAATACAGCATAACTTAATGTACTCCAACTGTAATTTAACTCAGTTCGTTAACAGTTCGTTCAATTATGGTGCAAGCTAGGCTAGGCGACAATATAGAACATAGCTTCTAAGAATCACTGCTTATAGGCATTGTAAAGATTGTAGAGTGCCAGTTCGCCTGGGCATAGAATAGAAAGATGTCCTTAGACTTGAACAATTTAAGCACGAAAATTCCTTGGCAGCCGCAGACGCTACGTTTCGCACTACAAGGGCTCGTCATTACGGCTCGGAATGGCCCAAACTAGCTTAAAATATCCAGAATGGCTGAACAAGCTGAAGGACTGCACAACAGACTGCTCTGCGTTTATTTATCCTGCGGTGTGGCTAATTATCATAAAGATGGCAGAGTACTGTACATAGAGTAGAAAGATGTCATCAGCCAAGGAATTGTTGTACTTAAATTGTTCAAGTCTGAGGACATCTTTCTACTTTATAGGCATTGCCATAGATTTCATCTTCCTTTGGTTAATATATCAATAATATCCATCTGTCATGGACATCAATGAAATTTCCTCGAACCCTAGTTCTTCCTACGAATTTTTGCATTTGTGTCCACTGAAAGCGGATGTTATTCTTATTTTGGAAGTTAAAATCGCTTAGAGAGTTCTTGTGTAGTACGTGGATAATTTTCCCGATGAATTTCGTAAGTTACTAAACCTATAACATCAAGAGCTCCTGTTCGATGTTAATGGAAAGCTTAAAATCAAAACGATTTTATCCACCAAATACACTTCATTCACGCGAATATTCTTGTCTGGTCAAGTTATAATAACAAAACTATCAGATTTTTGTTACTCGCAGTGTCCTTTAGAAAGTGTTAAATAACTTCAGCCCACAGACTGATCCGTATGAACCGGCGCTGTGGCCTTGTGGTAGTGTTCGCTCTGCGTCCCGGAGACCTTGGTTCAAATCCTGGTTGGCTCAAACCTGAGACTTTTAAAATAGATGCACTCTCCATTCTTGCTAAACTCTCAACACAAAAAGAATGAGTGTGGGAGAGATAAAAACTCGGCCACATGGAAGAAGGGCTCCTTGCCTAATGTCCTTCCGAGTATAAACAAGGTTCATTCATTCATTTTATTTTATTTATGCGATCTTGATTTGGATATCAATGAGTAGATCTACTCTAAGACTGGTGGGTCATAGTTCCTTCCTGCATCTAGAACTAGAAACCTTTTATTAACGAAGTTTTTATTCTTGATTTCTTAGTTTCAGATTTTCTAGAACATCAGTTCCAATGACATTCCCATGATGGTTTTCGCTATGACCATCGTTGTTCTTATTTGAAGAAGACTTGTCATTGTACTTTTATGCTGATGGTCTTGAATTTTTCTAATCTTAGATTGAACGCGATTCCGGATGAACTGAAATGCTGCTCAATTAATCGTTTTTGCAACAATTTGCAATTGACAAACTGAAGTTTAATAGATGACTGAATGAGATCATGAATTACAACCACAGAATGTGCCTTTTTCACCTCCGTAAATCTATATTGGGCAGATATTTGAGATTTGTAATCAGTAAGTTAGTGAAATTTTAACGGGCAAATTTTCCCGGTTGTGCCTACAACTTTAAATAGTTAAGTCGATGTTGAGTGTTGTGAAGGCCTGCTGATGATCCCTGATATTGGATGAAATAGCAACTATTCAGGTCTTTTCCCATCTTTCAACTGAGGATATAACTCAATTTTTACAATTATTTACATTTTGTTCGCAGGAAGCAACATTTGTTGTTCATTACAGGCGCACTGAAATGGACGACTTGTCAGTAGTGTGTTCAAGGTGAAATTTAATGAATACCCGTCAAAATTTCACCAACTTGATAGTTGTAAATATTAATTATGAATCATTCAAAGCAATGTTCTATGTTTGATGGAAATTAGTCTCGTGACTTTTAGGCTTTCGATTCTGCTTTACTCCTGCTGGTATTATATTCAACGAACAAGCAATTACAGTTCAAGTCAGTTTCAGGAAATAGCCATGAAAGTTTAAATGGCTTGATCTGTTCAAATCCAATGTATGAAATGGGAAATCGACGTTTATCCTTGTACTTGATTTAAAATCGACTGTTTGAATCGCCGAGTGAGAGCTATTTAACCGAATACGTGTCATACAAGTAGATCCGATGCAAATAATCAATTAAATAGAAACAGAATAACGTTATTCTAAAAGAATAATATTCGAAAATACTGAACTACTTTCCTTTTGACCTGATCATGTTCCTTCTGAAGTCAGTCAGCGATGAGCGATGATTGTAGGTGACAGTAAATTCTATGCACAGAAATGAATCTAATCAGAATCCTAACCTATCCTTATCTAATCAGAATTCTAAACTAATGACGTCGGTGTTTAGAGTCAAGAATTAGAATTTATTGTGTGAGAGGAAGAATTCATTATTTTCGAATTTGAATAAACTTTCTAATAGATATAATATTCTATTTGGATGAATAAATTCTATATGTAAATTTCAGTTGGAAAATTAGAAATACTTCCATGGGATTAATGAATAATGGAATTTGTGGTGACTTTGAAAGTTGAAATTAGGAAGGAAAGCAAATTTTGTTTTTTATGGAGAGCTGTTAGAATAATTTCTTAGGAAGAAACTTGCAGATTAAAGCGCGAAGGAGGCAAAAATGGGTTTGTAAAATACCCATGTTAGGAAGAAGCAGCTATAAATGGAATATGCAGTCTGATGAAGCTGTGAGAATCATGATAAACCAGACAGATAGCTGGAAACTTGTTGGTTTACTTGTTTACAATTCTAATCATGCATGCAGGTGACATCCAAAAAGGATGATAAACAGAAATTCTCCTGTGCTTTTTACAATTATTCATCTGGTTTGTCCTCCAACAATTTCATCTAGCTATAGTAAGAGTCCAATAAATGCTGTCTGATATGAGTGTATTGATGAATCTTACTTTTAGATAATGAACAAACTTAAGATAATGAATTTACTGAATCAAAGCATGCTCTTTAAGGAGACAGAATTATACGTGGTAAACGCAAAGAACCGCGAGTTGGATACGAACCCGATTTAGAAGTCCAAGTCCTACTTTCCCATTGACCTCAAGTCCAAATTCTCGACATAGTATTTTTGTTTATTTTGATAGTGACACATGAAATTTTTCATCTTCCAGTGAATGCTGTTCGAAGTTGCCTGCCACCGGGCTTCCCATGCCTCCATCCTCGAACGACAAAGGTCAGCGATGGTTCCGAGCTTACATCCGAGCTTCCACTCTGCGCAACAGCAAGTTCTATATCGTATCCTTTTCAATGATGGAACAACTAACTGTTTGCAATAACTTACTATACACCGCTTCACTGCAAAAACTGCAACTTTCGTATTTTGTAGAATAGAGTTTTTTTGAGCATTTTTGAGGATTTCTGCCAATTGTCGGAACACTCAACGACCAAAAGTCATTACAGGAATTATGTAAATGAAATATTATTAATGATATTATTAATTATATGATGAACAATGCCACAACGATGAGCAATCATATGCCCACAAGCAAGCATGGGATTTCATCGTCTTTGATTCAGTGATAGGATGTTTGTTTCTGAATTGGAAAAGAATCTTTCATGTTCACCTGGCAATTCCAATGAAACGTTGTTTCGTTGTCAGTTAAAGGCAATGTTACTTGACCATCTCGAATCATTCCGGTTTTGCTGCATGACATGATGACAAAAGGTCACTCTTTGCTGAAGATCATAATTATACAACCCTTAGACCGTTGTTTTCTTCACGGCCTCAAGTTTTCCTGTTTTTGCATTCAGTTCATGGTCGATAATGAAGTGTCACATTAGAATGCAACTTTTCTCTGCAATTATTTCGCTTGCTTTCTCACCTGAGGTTCTGTGATTATTTTGGTTGTCTGCATGGGACCTTGAAGACGCTCAATGTTTAAAGAAATCTTGTTCTCCAATCCAGAATCGCGCGTAAAGGAGGAGCAGTCTTATCGAACTTTGAAGAAACAGACGTCGAGATTCTTCACAATTTTCAGTTGCAACACCGTGCGACCAAATGTGAAGAGCTTGCTTCTTCATGATGATATTCGAAAACACGCCAAATGAAGTTAAGAAAATTGTTTACACTGCCTTCAGAACGCGATGAAATTCAAAATCATGTATCAAAATCATGTAAATCTGTAAGCAGTACGAGATGCTACATGAATGCAGCTGATGTTGACCGAAAATGAAAATGCCTTCAAAGTCATAGTCATCTATAAAACAGGCTTGCTACATAGCCTTGAAACAACGCGGTATCATCTGAAGCACATTTTATATGTGATTTACATTGTAATATTTATTCTTGCATCTGACCGTTAGCATCTAAATATAGTTAAATTATATTTGCTTCATAGTGTTAGTGCGAAATCTCTTAGAGCTGTTCATGATTCATCAACAATTTGTCTACAGATGTTTCGTCATTGAAGTAAGATTACTGTCAAGGGTTGCATTTCTTGTGGCTTGAAATTTAGAACAATTCAGTGACTATATCGATGACAACCGTTGCTTTGTCGGCTGATTAATTGAAGTGAATCGAGGACCACGTGTGGCTTTCCGCATAATTGCATCATCAAGCCAGACCACGTGTGACTTTCCGCATAATTGCATCATCAAGCCAATTTGCAGCAACCTCCATGCAGTCTGCCACGAATGCCTGAATCGCGGCTAGATTGTATAATTTGCCACAAATTCCAATCGAGCGGATATGCTCCAACACGTAAATTTTTGAAACACTTTCATTCAGTTTCAAATTTGGCTTAAACATTGATGTAGGAGTTAACAGGATGGTGCCCTTTCTTAATCCCCTTTGGAGTGGTGAAGCCTGAAAATTCTGTGAGAGGGTGTGCGGTGCCCAACCCCTAGCTTGCAATTAATCACAATTAACAATTAGTAGGTGCTGATTTTTATTTGACTAATATTATTTTATGATATAGCCATCTCTAAAGACCCCTGGAACGTCACAAATAGTTATTTTATTGTGTGAAGGAAAATCAGAACAAGTTGCTGAGGGATCTCGTTCATTCTTAAGGTAATAATATAGATGCGGACATTGTCGAATCTTTGTAGTGATGAGCTACATTTACTTCTGAGATAGTTGCGACTAACAACAAATAAAGTCAAAGGTAAATAAATGCACGATACAATACATATGCATAAGAAAAGAATAATAAGAAGAATTTATGCTATTAGCGAAGATAAAGGCTCCGAACATGCTGTTTTTGCATGCAAAGACCAGTCATAAATCTTAATTACTCATGGGTTCTAAGATACACAGAAAGGCTTCTTTAAGGTGTCCCCTGTAGATATCCGCAAACAGTGGGCCAAGACAGCTTCTCATTGCTACCTCTTCGACAGATGATTCCATTGAAGATAAACTGAACATCCGCAGTGCACAGCTCGACGTTCACGAAATTCATATTACTCACGAATTATATCAATTGTATATATCACGAAGTTGCGGTAGATAACTAGTCAAATTTATCAGAGATAATGAGAATCGTCTTGACATTACAAATATCCATCTAATTCTGTGACCAGTATTATCATCAGCTGTCAGTCGGCCGTGCTTCCCCTGTATCGGAATCGGCTCACTGCGAGAGAGGCTTCACCAATGCAGTGAAATGCACTATCCTGTTAACTACTACATTAATGGGCACAAAGTACAATTTCATTTTGCTGATGTGACAGTATATACCGCACCGCATTTATGTTGAATATTCATAGTTATTTTATTGCATTGTTTTAATTTTGGAGAGACCAAGTATCAGAATCTTGCAATGAAATTAGTGCTAAATGATGC
>CAJQUW010009219.1:315000-317806 GCA_907163375.1 Prostheceraeus crozeri
AATTGCTTCTATAAGAGGACATTACTTCTGCGTTACAACAAAATGCATTCTCCAATTAACCATGCGGTCAACAATATTTTGGTATAAAATCTTTTGGTGATTGGTGTGTACACTTCATTAAATTGCATTTTTTTGATGTCGATGAATGGGATATCCTTGATACTTATTGATATCGCTGCTTTTGAGCAAAATCTGCTGATGAAGACAATAACTTTAGACACGAAAGATAGGAAGCTAGGGTGATTAGTCATTTATTGTGTAATGGAAATGACTAATTTCTAGCATCGAAGAACCCAGAAGATAGGCCGTGTACAAAATCGAATTGAACTGCTAAACTTATCACATAAATATAAATTAGAAACCATTTTCATTCATTTCATGCTCTCGAATAAAGCGATTCAACTTTGACAAAATTATTGAACATTAGACAGGGCGGGGGCGTATTGGCAACGATATCGATTTTTTTTAATGATGAAGCCAACAATATCAACGACTCTTGATGTAGTTACTTTAAGAGAGCCTTCCTCCGGGATGCAGAAAAATGAAGTAGTGTGAGGCAGAAGCTCAAGAAGAATTTAACAGATCCATAGCTACTCCACGTATATATCTGAATCATAACCAAGAAACTCTAGTAACTTCCACTACAAGTATATTTACTATGTACATTGAACAGGATGATTTAAAAAGTATTTTTTTGAACGTACAAACTCTGATTTTATAGTGCGGTTTGTGTAAAGAACTTTGTACTATAAGAATGGTCAAAGTATGCGGTTACTAAGTATGACAGCCAATCTTTCAAATAGATATGATAGATGCATAGACAGTCCGTCCAAAATGTCTTCTTTGGCCTGGTGGCCCCCCCCCTCTTAGAAAGATATGTTTTTAAGTACGTAGTAACACACAGTGCAAGCAGACAACTGCTGAAAGCGCAGGTGTTTCATCACTTAGTGGGATTCAACATGCTAGGAGGCACATAAGAACTATCACTCAGATTTGGGAAAAATTTCGTTGAGATTAATGCCAAGTCGACTGCACTGCCACAAGCAGGCCAGAAGGCGGGCGCAGCGAATTATTGATTGAGCTCATTTGGGTTAGTTACCCTGAACTAACTGAAAAATTTCTGAAGCTGATTATAGCATAAGTTACGTTTTAAAGTGCAATAACACAACATAAAATAATTAGGCTTTGTCATTATTGCAGTAATGCGCATAAAATTATAATTTTGATACGGAGAGGCTTAAGTGACAGCTTTCGGGTAAAAAATTTCTGCCACTTTCAATAAAAGAAAATATTTGACAACTAATTTCAGCAATGCTTTCTGTAAAAAGTCAACTAGCTACAATAAAGTGTCCAAATATTATTACTCTTCCTACTACTCTATTACTTATTCACTCAAAACATAGGCTTTGGGACATTATTTTATTATTAACAAATCATGTAGAAAAATGAACAAATCTTCGCAAAATACACCTTTTAATAATATCGAGCAAACGACCCTGATTCATTCCAATGCCCATGGGGGGGCAGCACTCTGTAATTCGCATTACATATGAAATTTTTTTTCTCAAAAAATTATCAAGAAAATAATATACCAAATCATTTCCAAATCATATCCAAAAGAAGATCGCCTGTATTTCTACAAATCGGTGAATAATAGTTGCATAAACCCCGAATATCAGAGTTTCAGTAAAGTTCAATGTGGTATAAACCATTACCCGCTCGCTTGTCAGACAGAGAATGACGAACCTACATCACTTTTTCGGGGAGAACCATCAGTTTGTCCTAATCTGAATAACCCGCCGAATGACTCCCTGCGATCATCAAGTAATTTCATCCCATTTCGGATTCGGTCTGATCGGAATTAACGAATTTATTTCCGGGAATTGGTAAAATATTGGGGTTTTTTGTGTTCATTTTAATTATGAACTTGAGATAAACTTAGATAGTTTAAGGCAATATACTTATATTTTGTTCTTTCCTTTAGATGCATTCACACTTATCATAAATGTATAACTAAAGTAATGTATGTGTCAGGGATGAGAATTATCCGCCGCTGAATTCCGCGGCCCCCAAGAAATCCGCTATATGCAATTTTCAATTTTTCCGATTATTTTTGGGTGTATCCCATCATCGATTGAAGTTGCGGTATGATAAATACTTACCAAATTTAAGCCGATCATTTCATTGCGAGCAGCGCTTCAATCATCATGAGAGAAGAGAGAGAAGAGAGAGAGGTCGTCTCCTGATCGGACCAAAAAACCATGTCCAGTTTGATTGCAACTAATTAAACCATCGAAGCTATTAATACTCGGCAATTTTGAAATCGATACCTAGCTTCGATTATAATAAGCCTCATCACGCTGACAATGACATTGACAAACAACGATTCAAGGAGAACAATAAATATTAATCAAAAAAACAGTTCTTCGCATAACGATTTTAGAAAGAGATTTTACCATTAAGACATAGGATTGATTTAAAATCAAGGAGTTTAATATCATTTAATTAACAAGCGCTTCTACATACTATACTAAAAAATCGCGTTTCAAATTCCACTACTTCCTTGTATTTACGGATTAAGCTTCAGAATTATGTTTTTTTCAGTGTCAATAATATGAAAGAATCAATGAAAATATAAATACAAAATTAATCTTGAAAAATTGCGCCGCTTATGATTTTTACGATTATATGTTGAATGCAATTAACTCATCATGATTGAGGATTGAAGACTCCTCTGATCTAAATCTTATTGGATAGTATTGAAAAAGTAGACGCTACACAGCATCACAAATTTTCAGAAGCGTTA